>CM062816.1:889642922-890140603 GCA_031772625.1 Pinus tabuliformis | reverse complement strand
CAAAATGTTGGAAAGGAAAGTGCTTCAAAAATGCATTCTGGTCCATTTCCTTCCATTTAGGACTTCTTTGTCACCATCAAGAGCCTTCAATGCCACCCAAGATTACTCCTCAGGGACCTATCAATCCAGGCCACTCTCTATAGGAAATAGTAACCTAAAAACTTTGATGAATCAAATTTAGTAGTAAAATCAAACCTTTACATGAGTGCTTAGGAAAAGTAGATGTTCGAAGCGTTAATCAAGCTCAAGCTCAATAGACTGAACAGGTACAACTAGTAGTTAATGAGAAATAATGTTTTATTAAAGAGATTCAGATTATAAAGCAAATAGCATGGCAAATGCAACCTGAATTTCTGTGAAGAATAAAAATAATGCTATCTAATTTTTCAGAACAAAAGATCACCTGATTTGAAAACCCTTCATTCCTTGACATAACCATACCCCGTTGATTTCTAGCAGTTGCCATTGATGTCACATAAAATCCCTCTTTCCATTTCCTGCTAATCCATTTAAATGGAAATGAATCGCTCACTTTATATGATTGTTGAGTATAGAGTGTACCTAAGATAAACCGGTGCATCCTCAGATCACTACAAGGAAGTTTAGTAAACACTCAAAAGCCTCAGCATCAAGAGTATTTCCCAGAAGCACAAACATTACAGATATTACTCCAACAGTCCAGAGTAACAATCAATACCCCAACTTCAACAACATGGTTTGATTTACTTTAGGAACAACTATGGCTAAATAAAACTCCAGCAAACATTTATGGTAGCTTCTATACTCTTTAACTTCGAGATATCTAGCTTCTAGAATCTATACTCTTAAACTTAATAATATTAATGGTACAGAGATCTAATTTAAAGTATTAGGACCATTTTTGTCGATGCATGCATTTCACTTCAACAATGTTCCTTGCTATGTTCAAGTTGTTTAGAAGTTAGAACGTTGTATAGGTTCATATGGTTACAGGTTTTTTTTGGTCAATTTTGGATAATGGTACCACTTCATTGCATTAGCAACTAGGCACTACATATCTTTATATGTTCTTGACTATGCTACAGACATGGCCACAAGTGACCATGACACATGGGACTAGAGGCCCACTTCAATGTCCATCATTTTTTATGTTTGTTGCATCCATATAACACCCAAAATATTATCTGCTAAAGTGGAAACAATGAATATTGGCCAATACACAGGCTGTGCTATTGCTTTGTAAAATATAGAGCCTATGTCCCCTGGCTTTTTCAATCAGCAAGAAACATAACCTTGCATACTCTGTTTCGAATAAAAACTATTAATTTACCTCCAGATTTCTCTTCCAAGCCAAAGCTACTACATTCAACCCAACCTATATCTCCCTCCTGATTAAGGCTTAAGATCTTCAGTGGACACAAGTCTGTCTATATGCAGCTCAGAGTTCATGTGGCATCTATCTTTGCCTACTTCCAATCAGAAAATAATATAATTTATGAATGCCCACAAACAACCAAGGGTTAGGTCAATGGGAGCAGATAGTAGAGTACAAATTTCATTTTTACACAGTCACTATTGTAAATATTTTATGGACTTCTAAATGCTTTACTAGCTTCACAACTAATATGGGAATGTTTAACTAAGGATAAAAGGCAATGAGCTGTTCACTCTTGCTCCCCCAATCATCCAGTTTCTTCACAGGCATGAGCTGTTCACTCTTGCTGATATTGGCTGCCAACAATCTGTCATTTCTCCACTGTGTGGAAGATGGGGAGACTAAAAAAATTGTAGAATTATTTGGAATTAGTCAGGCCTTTTGCTGAAGCCCAGTAAGCTCCCATCCATAATTGCAGAATAAAGGACACTAGTCAAATGGCTCTTGGAAAGATAATCCTTGAATGGACTCCCAATCGGTGCCACATAGACATAGCATAATGGAAAATAATGTAGATTATATTATCATTCATATGGCAAGTCAACACTGACACATTTCCAAAGACAATATTCCAATCTATATCCAGACCTGAGGTCTTCGGCTTCATCTCCTCCCTCATATAAAAATACAGAATTGGATACTTCCCCTATCTCAATAGATACATATGTGGAAAACCTTAATAATGATGAATCGTTGGGTCTTCAGCTACTAACAGTCAAAAGGGACTTCTTTCAGGAAAAAAAAGACTTGTATTAATCTGGATCACCCCGGAATTGGATTGACTAGGAAAAAGAAGGGCATCAAGTATAAAAATATATCCTCTTGTGTTGGTGTGGGGTCCAAGCTCAATACATGACCCCAACCAACCATGCCTCTAGTACTAGATAGAGTGTGAATGAAAAATCAAAGCAGAATTTGCAGTCTTAGACCAAGGCTAATATCCACAAGTGCTCTCCAGTCAGCATTTCACTCATCCTGTGCAGACAAATTAGAGAAATGCTCAAACAAAGCATTTTTAGCACCAGCACCATGATTTGATCTATTATGAATTCCTTTAAGACGGACTCAATTTACAAACTAGCTATTAATGTAGTAATGTTATTGTCCAAACAAAGCTGAAAAGCACGGGCAAGAAGGCAACAGCTCTAGCATTACTACAGTTACCAGTAGAGTAAAGTTCAGAAATACAGGCACTAAGACAAACAACTATATAATCAATTTAGTTGTCATCTTAGTAAAGTTTACAGGTGCAGGCATTAAAGATAATTGCAAAATTGAATAGTGCACAACAATCAGGCAGATCATTGTCAATGAAAAACATCACTTGTCTATTGTCATTTAGAATAGCATCACTTGTCTGTTGTCATTTAGAATAGGTGCCAAAGGCAACTGCCGGGAAAAAAAAGATGTACAAAGGGGAAAGCACAACAAGTGCACCCTAGAGCATGAGCTGTTCACTCTTGCTCCCCCAATCATCCAGTTTCTTCACAGGCATGAGTTTTCACTCTTGCTGATTTTGGCTGCCAACAATCTGTCATTTCTCCACTGTGTGGAGGATGGGGAGACTAAAAAAATTGTAGAACTATTTGGGATTAGAGTCAGGCCTTTTGCTGAAGCCCAGTAACTATGAGAAGAGGTTTTTGCATTGGCTCATTCAAAATTTGAAAATAAACTATGGTTATGGGAAAACAGATGGCTCTCTTTAGACAGTAGGATGGTCATGATAAAGGTAGTCCTACAAGGTATCATTGTCTACTGGATGCATTTGTTTCATTTTCCAATGTCAATTATTCACAAAATCAACTCCACCATGGTAGATTCCTTATGGGTTGGGTCCGGTTACAAAAATACGCTTCACCTATCTAAACTAGACTCAATTTGCAAGCCCATTGATGGAGGTTGGGGCATCAAACACACTCACACTTTCAATCTGGTACTTCTCATCAAAAATCTATGGACGGCCTTCAAGTGCCTTGGTATTTAGCAAAAAATCATTATTAAAAAATATCTCAATCATGCTACCCTGGAAAATTGGATCCTAGTTGGGGCTTCGGTTAAGAATAATGTGTCTTTCATTTGGAATATCTTGACGAAATCTAAGCCTTGGATACAGGGATATATATATATATGGATGGTTAGACGTGACATAATTCACATTGACCTTGATGCAATCATTGGATTGGCTGGGAATCACATTCTTCCTCCCCCAATCATCCAGTTTCTTCACGGGCATGAGCTGTTCACTCTTGCTGATATTGGCTGCCAACAATCTGTCATTTCCTCCTCTTCCAGTTGGCCACATGCTGAAAATTTGGCTCTTCTGATGGAGCTCAATGTCAAATGGGAAAATTACAGATCTCATCTCTATCATGCAGATATTGCTCTGTCTAAGAGGGCAGATAGGCATTCTTGGGGCGGTCTTTCTCATGGTGGAGAAATCTCTACCAAAGAAACATACAAGTACATATACAACATGCAAAGGTAGTGCGTTAGAACTATTTAGCAAAATAAAGGCACCACCTAGTGCTATGGATAATTCAGTTGGTTGAACTACATAAAGTATTTCGAGGTGTGAGTTCAATTCTCTTTGGTGCATCCAGACTTGACCTGACCAGACTTTATGTGTTCAGTGGCCATCCAGTTCAGCCCCCTCTACAGTAAATCAGTCTTATCATATCTGGATTCATATTTCCACCCACTACAAAGGTCTAATCAGACCTGTAGCTATTTATGGACACCGTTTAGTCTACTGGCCATCCAGTTCAGCCCTTTATAGTAAATCGGTCTTATCAGTTCTGTTTTGATATTTCCACCCACTAGAAAGGTCTAATCAAACCCGGTCTTATCAGTTCTATTTTGATATTTCCACCCACTAGAAAGGTCTAATCAGACCTGTATCTATTTATGGACACAAGAAATAAAGAATGAAATGTTTCAGGAAGTTTCCGGGCATCCACCATGGCTCCAGCCACTGTAACTGCTGCAACTATTAATCGCTCTGAGAAGCCATATTCAGATCATTAAGAAGATTTTATATATGATCTTCTGGGTGGAAGTTTTCTTGTAACTTGCTTTTGTTTTGAATGAACGCATGCTGGAGAAAGCAAGTCCGTTCATATGAATGATAGACGCGGGTGGGGTGAGAAATCAGAGACGTGGGGGCTCTTTTGTCCTTCTGATTCAACTTGATTGATGTCCAAATTTACCTCTGAAAACTCAGAGAATGCATGTCCTTGGAATGGTATTTGGTGTATGCAACACACCAGAGAATTGGTTGCCACAATATTCTCTAAATTAGGATTGGAAGGTATCATTTCCTCATCGCTTCACAATCTCTAGTTATTGTGCACTCTGAATCTTATAAAAAAAATTGTCATTGAAAGAATTCCATCATAGTTTGTGTAGCTTAAAGCGCTCCTGGGAATACATGACCTTAGTTTTAGTTCGCAGTGGGGTTTTATTTCAAAGGAACTGTCTAATTCTACTCACCTTTAAGGGGCAAAACTTGGAAGTTTGAGAGGGTCCATACTTTGAATGGCCTTAAAGGAAGTATTCCAGCTCCTTTGACTTGCTGAACCCATCTTGATTCTCTGTCATCTTTTTGGCTTGAATCCAACTAGATCGATCTCATCTTTAACCACAGATCTGTAATTTTGGGATAGTGTTTGTGGATTCATTCAACTAGACACCACAATTACATTGGCACCTATGTAAATAACAGATCTGATGTTATATGGGCATGTAGCTTCAAGGACAACATGGCGTAAAGCCATTGCCACTTTGAGTCAGTTGGCCTTCCTAAACCTGTGTAGAAGTAGCCTCACCAGCAAGATTTATGAACCCATCATGAGTTAACCTTGACAAATCTATGAGCAAGATTAGATCCAGCAGAAAACAGCAAGGAGGGACTCATTCCTGGAAACAAGCGGAATGGAGAATAGTGATTCCCCAATCTGCATGCAAGTTGAAAGTTGAAGCTTATATATAAGCAAGTAACTTGTTGTGAGGTATATTTTTTTGGTGGGTCTGATTCATGCGAATTTGAACTTTAAATTTCATGGTTTACATAATATTTCATTACATGGTAGTTAAATAGATACAGTTACAAAGAACCAAGGTGTCCCAGATCTGAGCAAAAATGTCCCAGATCTAAGCGGAATACAATTTTTCCAACATCTGTGGCAATTCTCTGTGCTCATTTTAATCACATCTTTGCCAATATTTTCGGAATTTTGGCCATCTGCATGGAAGCTACTATTGATACTCAATGGAAATCTGGACTCAGTCTTTTCAGCATCTATGGCAGTTTTCTCTGCTCATTGTTCCTCGACCAACTGTATCCAGCTTGCAGCTCAGTGAAATCTAGTCACAGCCTTTCCAGCGTCTATAGCAGTCTTCATCATTGTAATCACTTCTTGGCCACTATACGAGAGTCTTGAGCTAACTGTATCAAGCAGATGGGTACACGGGAAAATGCACTGACAGGTGAATTTCCTGGCACGTTGTACCTGTTCAACGATCTTAGAATTTTAAGTTGTGCACTGGGTTTTCGTTTTTCTTCACTGATCTCACAGTTTTTATATTCCTGGATTACAGATCTAATTAAGTTGTTTGTTATTATAATAATCTTGCAGGTGTTGATTTGAAGGGAAGTTTGAAGCTTGTTTGTTATGGTGTTGGTTTTATACAACAATAAATTCACCATAACAAGTTCTGGGAATTTGTAATCAATATTTGGAAAATCTGGTGGAAAGAACAAAGTATAATTGTTTAACACTAGCATGGGAAGCCTTAAAAGCCTGCCATTATTGAATTTGTATGCAAACAAATTGGGAGGGTAAATACATGTTCCTCTTCCTCAGCAATTTCTCTGGACTAATCATCCCTGAGAAGATAAATCCGAACAGGTACACATTCAAATCTTCGATTGTGATTTCGTTTCAAAGAAAAAATGCATAAAGATATTACCAGCTAGAGGCGTGCAGTGCTGCAGTCCCTCTAACGGTCAGATTCTGTTGGTATGGTCCCATTCAACAAGTTGTTATATGGAATTTGGATCCATTGAAAGTGTGTGCAATTAGACAATTCCTTTGGAATAGAGCCGTATCGCAAAATAAAGGTGAGGTCACTAACATTCCAGTAGTGCTTTAAGTTGTCCAAACTATGATGAAATTCTTTCTGTCAAATGTTATATGAAAGATTCAAAATGCAAATAACGAGAGGTTATCAAGAGATGGAGAAAAGTGTATCTTCCAACCCTATAATTGAAGAAGATTATGGCATTGGCAACCACTCTTCTAATGTGTTGTCTGCATGAAATACCATTCCGCAAGCATACATTCTTTGAATTCTC
Source organism: Pinus tabuliformis (assembly GCA_031772625.1). Classification (NCBI taxonomy): domain Eukaryota; kingdom Viridiplantae; phylum Streptophyta; class Pinopsida; order Pinales; family Pinaceae; genus Pinus; species Pinus tabuliformis. The sequence goes on along the minus strand of CM062816.1, from coordinate 890,133,836 downwards.
AATGACCCAGTTGGACAGTGTTCCAATTATATCAGAATTTAACTGCCTTTCATAATTACAGTAAAGCCTCCAAGTCCCCGCTTTAAACTCCTTGCCCTCAATGGATGATGGGAATTGATCAGCTTCCTCCAGTGTGTGTCCATTCAAAACAAAATCAAGCCAAAAAGAACATTTGCCCAGGGGGTGATAAATTTGCAGCAGTTACTGGGGATGGCATGAACACAAGTAGCATCATAACACCAGCTTTATATAGTTCTTCCATGTTGAGAGCTAGGATTGCATTCTCTAGTCAACTGGTCGTTAATTGCATCCCTTTGCATTGTAAATTTCGTTCATAAGGATGAAGGCATTGTCTATCTGTTTAAAATTTTATGAAAAAGAAATTTTATTATTGAAAGAAAGGAGTTGGAAGTATAATTCCAAGTTCTTAAGCAGAAGTCTTAAAATAGATGAACCTTTACCATAATATGTACTTAGCATTGAGTGTGATGTTGAGGTACACAAAACTCAGCTGTATGAAAAAGGTGAGCTTCGACAAAAGCTGTAAATTCATACTTGTGGCTTCATTTAGGCTATCTTAGTTTATTGAAAATAAAATTTATGTTTTTTAATTTATGTATTATAATTTTAACAAATGATTGGAAGCTTGTGAAAATTGCATAAAAAGCCAAAATCTAAAAATGGTGAAAATCAATAGGGTCATCAGAGTCTCCAACATGATTTTCAATAACCACCCATACTATATAGGTTGTAAATGTGGTATTATCATAAAATATTATAGCTTGCAATTATCACAAGTATAATAAAAATCATAATATTATTGGTAAAGATTATTGTATATGAAAAATTATGGAAACAATCATGTAGAGATTTTCTAACAAAATTATAGGTTTGAGGAAAACTCAAAGATAGTTTTGAGAAAGTTAACATGGGGCATGTATTAGAAGGGAATTTTTTTTTAAACATTCAAAATCATTGGAGTGATGATGATGTATTAGGTCCAAGACAATTATGGTGTGATAACCCAATATAACAAACTGGAAATCTAATTTTTGCAAAAGATGCATGAGAGGCTTACATAGGTTAGCATCATGGGCGATAATAATCAAATATAATAGCAGGAGCAACTCTCCCTAGCCAAGTCAACAACCATGCACAAGGTTTATTTTTTGCAATTTGTTAGTGTTATTTTACACTTGTGGCATTATTTTCTCTTTCTCTTTTATTAGAGAGACGTTTAGGGTTCAATCATGACATATAACCTCATGGAAAGGTGTTCCACATCATGATCTATCATTTCCTACTTCTTGCTCATTTACTGGATCTTTATCTTAGCCTCAACGTTTTATTATAAATAGAAGAGGTTTTCAAGTCACTTTGTACACACACTTAACTCTTGATCTCTCTCCACTTGTTTTGGGTTTTGCTGGCTAGAGAGATCTAGATGATGAAGCCCTAGACGCAAGAGGAAATGAGATAGTCTGGCCACAGTCAAGAAGTATTCTATATGTTGTCCTAATAGAGATATGATGCCCTAACCGCAGTCCAAACTAGGAGTTGAAGTTCTTGTTCAGTTGTGCACTAATCTGCTATCAAGGGAGGGCTAATGCTGCCCTAAACGCAGTCTTAAAGGAAGAGTCATAGCCGCAGCCTTGGAGGAGCCCTAGTTGCTGTACAACGTGCCCTAGCCACAAGCCTTATATGCTGTCCTAAAGGGATTAAATCAAAGTGAAGAGAGGCTCCTTCGATGTCCCAAAAGAAGGCTCTTCATCACAGCAAGGAGGCTTCCATACGCTGTCAAAGGAAGCTCCAAAAGAGCCCTAGCCACAGTCTTCTATTCACAGCTAAGACGCAGTCAAAGAGAGCCTAAATGAACCCCTAATCCACAATAAGAAAGAGACTCAATACACAGTCCTAAAGGATGTGTTTTAGGTGTTGTTCAAGTAAGGAGACCTAACACATCTTAGCCGTAGTCTTGAAGCCCAACCGCGTTGAAGGGAGAAGTCTCTACAACTGTCTTATGAGGAGGACCTATACGCTGTCAAAAGAGGTTCTAACTTTGAGTTTTCTTCTAGTCTGGGTACTTGTCTATGATTTATGGCACATATGCATGCCTTGAAAGTGTGAGAATGCGCAAGAATAAACTCCTGGGATAAATACCCATTTGATTATAAGGACTTCTCTTACATTGATGTGAAAGTGTCAGGAAGGAAATTTGCAGATATCTTAACACAAAAACAAGCAATCACATTCCATTAAAATGCACTTAACTTTACATATGCCCAAAAGCAGAGGAAATAACTAAGCTGGAATCTGATCCAAGAAAATGCCCCATATTATCATCCTATGCTTAGTAATGCTTACAAGGAAATGGGTTGGGTATGTGTTTAAAGTTTGTACAATCAAAAAGAAAGAATCTAAAGGTAGCCCCAACAATCTGAACAGGCAACAGGATATCAGTTTACCAAGTCAATCTAATAATGTGGCACATATGGACTCATCTTGATATTGCTGCCTTGAGTTTACTGGCTATTTCACTTGTCAAAGCGAAGGATATTCCCTTCAATTATGTGTATACAATGGGCCAGTATCTTGAGCACTGAGGAATCAGATGAACGCAGTTGATTTTATCTCTCTAGAGGTAGCACTGGTGTATTCTAGCTGTGTAAGTGTCATTTAATGAGGTTGCAACTTTTCACATATTACAAAAATACGTGAATAAATGGCAAGATCATAAACAACCACACAAACGGTAATTGTTTTCCATTGAGAAGAATCTATATACCCCTCTCAAGGTCTTGCAAGGCAAGGACATGGATTGAGAAGAATATATATACTCTTCTCAAAATATTCCTAGTTCTCCAAGTCGCAACCGAGCCTCAAGAACTTAACAGTTGGGAAGCATTGAAACCATATTCTTGTACTCTGGTTTTCGTCATATGATTAATTAAGACACTAAAAAACTATACAAACATATGCATCCTATTGATAAAATCGGTATACCCCTATCAAGGTCTTGAAATGCAAGATCGGCTAGATTCACCCAGTTTTGGGTTGCGGTGTAGATATACGTATACTGCTCAGCCACAACTAGTATTTTTTCCTTCATCGCTTTCTTAGCAAGTGCAGAAGTGCCAAGAAAAAAAAATTATGATTTTTTGGAAGGTCAATAGTCGCGGGTGTTTTAGTATAATTTTATCCCTGAGATGACAGGTTATGACGAAATCTGCAACGACTGGGAATCCGGTAGGGTATACGATGGGATGTAATGATTCTCGCTGGAGTGGGAGGAAGCTGCTATGGTCCCTGTCTCTTCTACTTTCCTAGTTCTGCTATGATATCGCTTGTTGTGCGTCTTTTCTACTTTCCTTGTTCTGCTATGGTCCCTGTCTCTTCTACTTCCGTCTCTGCAATTCAAATGTCTATGTGTACGATCGAAAATCTTCCCCATCCAGATGAAATGGCTAACCTTCACTCTACTCTCCACAAAAGAGATCTAATTTGTTAAGGTTTTTAACCCAAAGGATCCATCTCCCCTAATGATTCATAAGAAATACCCTAAGCATAATCATAACTTTACAAAATACTCAGAGTGGAGGGTCCCCTCCTTAATCTCCACCCAAATCGGCACTAGCCGTCAATGTGCTCCCTCTTGATGAATCATCTCCTCAAACCTTCGATTTGATGTGCAAACAGAAAAAGCAATTCAGGGGAAGTGGAGGTGCCTTTGAATTAATCCGCCCATTTTTAGTTATGATGGGCATGGGAGCAATGTCAAAGATGATTGCAGGCAGGAACTGATCAGGGAAAACTCTTTGATTACCAAAGAAAGTGGGATGGTACGCCTCGGCAGAGAAATGCCCTCCAAATACTAATACTAATGAAAATTGTTGTGCCCTCCATGCAATGGAAAAATGATTCAAAAGAAATTATTTTCGAGTTGAAGAGGTGACCCCAGGAACAACTTTTGTGCCCTCCATAAAATCGAAAACCCCAGGAACAACTGTTGCGCCCTCCATACAATCTAAAAATGATTCAAAAGAAATTATTTTCGAGTTGAGGAGGTGACCCCAGGAACAACTAAGGAGGTGCGTCAGGTGGATATAGAGGGGGCTACAGAGGAGGCAGGAATGGCACTGGAGAGGATCGAGAAGCTAAAACATACATAAAAATTTTGCCTGCAGTTTCTACACCCTATCTTCAAAGATTTAAGAAAACAAACAGAAAGCTAAAACACATACCTGTTTTAGGCAAAAACTATGGAAGATCGGCCTCACAGAAAAAATAATAGTAAATGCAGAGCTGGTAAACCTGTCTTGGCTATTACTCCTCAAAGCACGCTGATCTGTCTGCTCAAAAGTTTCCCAAATCGTTGAATACCAAATATTTAGAGCCCAACTTGCCAAATATCATATAATAATATAAGCCAGCTGGTTCAGAAAATAAGCTTTCCTCCTGGGCGTGAACCCTGACAGTGACACCTTAATCAATCGTTGGAAGAGAATGTTCAGGCGATGGGACTTCGAGCCAAGGAGATAAGAACAGCCGATTCGAGCCAAGCCCAGCCAAGGAGATAAGCGAAATTTTAAATTTTCCCACAAAATTTTAAATTTAAGTCTTCTTCATAATATTTTTTTAAAGGTTCATTTGCCAGCAGTTCTATTAATTGAATTTTCCCACAAAATTTTAAATTTTCCCATAAAATTTTAAATTTTCTCACAAAAATGTTTGAAAATTCTTCATCATAATAATTTTTTAAATGTTTATTTGCCAACAGTTCTATTAATTTGCGCATTTATTTTATTAATATAAACCATATAATATTAACTAACCTTTGCATCCTAAAAAATTTATAAACACACATTTGCATCCTATAAACTATTCATCTTAGAGGCATTGGGAAGTGGTTTTGTACAATGTGCATGGTTTATATTATTGCTAAATCTTAAAAACTATTCGTAGGCCCTAGGATGATAATAGTGTTTCTTCTTAGATGATGTCCAAGGCCCTAACAAAAGTCATCCTTGTTGGGCAAATCCTCACATTAAACCTATACAACATTTATATACCTATGGTTTATAATGATGGCAAATAGTGCTCCTCATCACCTAATTGTGCAAAAAGCCCCAACTAACCTAGTCTAGGTTAGATGTCCCCGATATTAACATATTATCCTACATTATCCATTAGCTCATGGAGATAGAGGGTTCAAGGACTCTCACTTGATGGTTGGGGACTATAGTCCATCAAGAGGTCAAATGTCGGGCTAACTGTGTTAAGGACACCTCAAGGTCAACCAACACTAATGCAATGTATTAGTTGTTCGTACATCGACCTATCAAAATGTCACAATATTGGGTAGTAGACATTAGTAAGTAGGACACTAGTCACCAACAAGAAACCTTGATAACTATAGAGTAATGATGTGGTGAGTGGATGTGGACCCGAGGATACCACATGTCAATTGTGTGGCAGTTGATTTGACATGCTAACGTCTCATTATGATGTGGCACCAATGTGGGTCTAGATGACATGGCATACCAATGTGGCAAGTGATGTGGGATGTTGACATGGCAATGGAAGGTTGACTTAGCACCAAGGTGATGTATAGGTGGTAACCATATAGTGGCGACGTGGATGTTGGGCTTTTGGATGTTAAGATATCAACTAATTAGTATCAATGACACTCTTTAGCCTCTTCCCGAGGCCCAGTGGCTTGATAGCTCGACCATTGGCCTTTCAAGATATTGGGTATTGAGAAATTAGGGCTTCAATCTACAAGCTTGTCTGTATGTTAGGTGTCGAGTATCAAGACAGTAAGTATGTATAGAGCATTAAGGAAAATCATGTGTTTCGTGTGAATTTGGGCAAGCTTAGAAGTCGAGTTGCAAACTACTACAAGTGTCCTTATTTTTCTACAAGAAACAGTGTAATGTGAAGGTGAATATGCTAAACGTGATATTGGATGGCAATGATGCTAAGGAGAAGTTGGAAAATTGAAAAGTGCACCTATCCAATGCATCAAAACAACTTGTGGTAGGGTTAATCTAACAAAATGCAAGGTTGTAGTGCTTCTTGTACTTGCAAAATAGAGTAGAGTGTAAGAAACAATGAATAATACATAATGAACAAAAAATTAAAAATAGTAATGGAAATGAACTAAATTCAAAGTAAAAATTCTATATAACTAATATAACAGTGCTACAACTATCATAAACTATCTAAATAAACATGCATGAAAGTAATGTTCATAAATATTTTGTAGACATAAACAAATGTGTGAACAGAAATGATACAAAAGGGATATCGACCACGTAGGTTGGGCCTTACACAAGGAAACTTAAAAACCTTAGAAGAAAGCTAAACTAAGAGCTGAATCAAATATCACTTCGATTAGCAAAAATGTTGTTTGTACATGACAAAGTTACAAAAAATGCTTAGAATCTAAACCTCTCGTATTATTCACATGCTTTCCTACAATTTCCTTCTAATCCTATTATGCTACTCAAGCCTATTGTTTGTACAAGTGGATAGGAGGAAAACTCCTTGAGTGGAGGATTTGTGTATTGTTTGGCGTTCAAAGCATCAGATTAGTCATTTCTAACCAACATCCGTATATCTTTTCTAGAATATTTCATTCCCTAGAATTTTTTGGTATTTTTTGTCAAAAATTATATAGTAGAAAAGTTCTTGCATCACACATCAAACCAAAAGGATACAAAACAACACACACACTTCTATGTACAAGGTACAATCACAACTCAATCAAAACAATCATGTCAATGTGTGCCTATTTTGGACACAAGAAAAGGATTCTCGTACATGAACTCATGGAGGAGTTGAGGTACCATATGGTGTGCCATGCCATACAAATTTTAACTATGAGACTCCTAAAGATTGATGATAACAAGGAAAACCTAGAATCATAGTGTTATTAGGAATAACCAAAGGACATAAAAAGTGAGTGGTCCTGTGAGCTACTGTGGCTCCATGACAAGGACTATGAAGACATAAAGGGGTGACAAGAAACTCATTGACTAGTAGCAATGTCCTATTTTTGCCCTATCTAGGCCATGCACTCACTCCCCATATTTGAGGATGTCTGCCCGATGGACCGATTGCCTGGTCCATGAAATCCCCAGGACTAATGCACCTTCGCATTGTGATTGCTATTACTGCGATGAGTATTATTGCTACTAGCCCCCTGTTGCGGCTGCCCTCTTCCTCCCATAGGAAAAAACATCACTGGATACCTCGAACAAGACGGGTCCGGGAACAACGACCTATGACTAAATCTAATAATTTGTTGGTCTTTGCATACCCACTCCAGCTTAACAAGCCTAGTAAAGCTCAGGATTGAAAGAAAATATATTTAGTAAAAACCCTAACGCTAAGGGTTTGACAGTGAAATTGTGGACAAATCCAACGAAATAAAGATCGACAGATAGGGGAGAAGGAGGCTAGCTCAAAGCTATGGTTGAATCCCAACGACTTGAACAATAGTAATGAAGCTTCAATGTCCCAGACTGAGAAAAAGTCAATTAAGCGATCTATAGAAGCCTTTGAGTTTGTTTTCGTGGTTTCTTTAAGACTTTGTGATTTTCACTGATGAAAAGATATTAAGCGTTCACCAGCTGCAATTAGTAACACTTTCGTTCAAAGTTCATCCAAGCAATTAATTTAGTTTTTTATAGTTTAATGTTATTAAAAACCTATCCTTCACAGGTTGGATGACTATGGTGATATTTCTTCCCAGGCTTATTCTCTCTCAGGTTGGAAAGGGGTATTGTGCTGGAATTAATAAGGCTTTGGTTCAAAGTTTATTCGAGCATTTAATTTTTAATTTTAATTTTTAATTTTAATGTTATTAAAAATATACCTTTCACGGGTTGGATGACTGGTGATATTTCTACCTATGGTCATTCTCTCTCGAATCTTTTGGAAAAGGGTATTGTTGTGTAATGGAGGTATTGGAGGCCAAACAAAGATGGAAGATACACTTATGTGAGTGGCCCAAAGAATATGATATATCTGATATGACCTAATGACCTCAAATATATCTGAGAACCGTATCCTTCTCACTCTCCCTCTCTCTCCCACGCTTTCCCACTCTCTAGATCTCTCGCTACCTCCCTCTCCCTCTCTCTCCCTCACTCCCTCTCTCCTTCTCCCTTCCTCCCTCTCTATCTCTTCCTCTGCTTCTCTCTTTATCTACTACTCTTTCATGCCCACTCTCTCTTTATATCTTTATCTCTCTCTCTCTCCCCCTCTATACATATCTTTATCCCTCTCACTCCCTCTTTCTATCTCTCTATCCAGAGTTATTTTAGTACATGCACCATAATTCATACACTAGCATTGAGCTCCACAATTGTGTTTAAGCATAGATCTCTACTTAACCATGATGACAAATCATCAAACCACAATCAAGACTTATTAGTGCACACAATGAATTGGGTTAACCCACACATTTCCCACATCATCTAATTTATTCTCACTAAGCTAATAATGGTCATATGCCAAAACCATTATTCAAAATTGACCTAATCGCTAGATGTCTTCCTCCTATGCTATCCACATTGTAGGTCAATATCCCCTATATATGGCTCAACCGATATCCCCTATCCTCATGCTAGTTCTTGGGCTCAAAGTTGTGAGTACCACGATGAATAGAAAGATGATATTGAACATAGATAAATGCATTAAGAAATAAATTCTAATGCATTTGGATTATATTGTTTTGGATTAAAGATTCCTCTATGCATTTCATTATAGAAGCAGATATGTCCCTCCAAAGTTGCTTGAGTGTCTACTAAAAGAGGACCCAAAGTTTATCCTAATTCATGGAACAAGGTAGCAATCAACCTTAAGCACAGATCTACTAGTAGACACTAGATCAACTTTAGAGGGACATATCTACTTCTATAGTGAAACGTGTAGAGGAATATTTAATCCAAAATAATATGCTCTGAATGCATTAAGATTTATTGTTCAATGTATTAGGATGTTGTGGGTTGTCTCTTCCCTGTCTAGTTGAATTTTTAGATCCCCTTCTCTCCTTAAGATCCTTCCAATTGTGGTTAGAGTTCTTAGATGGTTGTTAGGAGGAAGCCCCTTTCGGAAAGGGACATACAATTTGAAGTTGCCTAGCTTGTTGGGCCATACTAATACCTTCTCTGAATACCAATAGACGTCCCTTATCATGCACCTTGGTGCATTTTGTTTTTTTCTTCCCCCCCCGTTCTCTATGCATGGTCTATTGGGTGTTGTTCGTCCTCTGCTGACTCATACTCATTCGAATCCGCTGCTCTAGTATCCTCAATACAAGGTTCCTGACGAGTGATGCCATCAAAACGTCCTGAAGTGCGAGCCACATGAGCAGGCTGCTAGCCTTGGGGGTCTGCTCCTGATGAGCATGGTACATTATTCCCAATATTTACGACGCCATATGTATTAGTTCCATGAACGCTCGTGCCCTCAACCACCACATAAGACGCCCCCTGTACATTTGTTGCGAGACCTTGTTGTTCGAGTTCCCAATACTGTAACTCCGATGGTGATGGGATATTCAGGACCGGTTGAGCCTGGTCCTCCTGCAGTTGAAGAAAGTTTGGATTTACCATCGAGCCCGGGTGGGAAAACCCTAGGGAATTTAGGGAAACCTTCACATCATCCATCTCTGACGTAAATGCGTTGACTTGGATTTCCAGTTCATGGTGTATCACCGGTGAAACCCCAGTTTGGTGTTGATGTGGCCCCTCAACCCAAATTTGGGAAGCCTCCATAGAATGAGAAGAATAATCCACAAGTTCCTCATTGATATAAAATGATGTTCACATGTACTCTGTTATACTATCCCCATGTGACGCTGTGCACAACACCCTCCGAGAGACATTGGCCCAACCGAACAAAACGTTCACCTCCACTGTTTGATCCCCTTACTAGTTAACCGAGAAAACCCGCGAGACCATAAGTTGCCAAACCGTCGCAGATAAATATAAACCAGGTGTATTGACCCTTGTTTGCTAGCATTGTGACCACTCTCTCACGCTATTATCGCTCCTGGGTGTAGGTGAAAACCCATCTTCGCACCAGAAAAAACCCTAGGGTTAGACCGCCATGGAAATTCGTCTCGGATTCTTCCATCTGATCTTCTCTAGACAAATTCCTTATTTCCATTTGATTTCTGTTCTATCTACAATTTCTTATCTAATATTGGAGCATCTCCATAGATTAGTTAACCTTACTAAACCAAACATTTTATTAGAAATAATCATTAATCTTATAATATTACGACTTCATTGCACTTTTTGACCACACACAACTTGTTTTTATGTCATCATAATTCACCTTTAATGTAACATGATTACATTAAAAAATCAACCAAAATCCCCTCAAATAATTTTTCCTACATAGAATTCTTTACCATAAACAATACCTCCCCATTAAGCCAAAAAAAACACTTACACATTTCATTTAATTCCAATTCAACTAAAATCCCCTCAAATAATTTTTCCTGCATAGAATTCTTTACAATAAGCCATACCTCCCCATTAAGCCAAAAAAAACACTTACACATTTCATTTAATTCCAATTGAAAAACACAATAGCATTTCATTTAAGTTCCATTCAAGGTTTCATGGCATTTCTGCTTTTCAAATATCAAAACTTGTTCATTTCCCTCGCGTTCCAGGGTTTTTCAAATATCAAAATTTTTTCATTTCCCTCACGTTCCAGGGAGGAAGGTCGCCATATCATCCCATTATGTTTCTCAAAGATCAAAATTTATTCATTTCCCTCACGTTGCAGGGTTTTTCCAGGGAAGAAAGAGGAAGGTCGCGGCCATGTTGTCGCAGGTTTGATTTGATACATTTGGTTGAATACAAGAAATTGGATTCTAGGTGCCTCCAATCGTGGTGGTTTCATTCTACGAAGGGATCTGCACAAGGTTCCCCACACTCCTGTGCGATGGCCCATCCCCAAGCCTGCATCACTCTTTGCAACTTTAAAATACTTCTAGACAAGTGCAAGAGGCACTCAAGAGGCTGTATGTACAAGATTCCGTAGAGGAAGATGGAGCCGAAGGTATGTGTTATGTGCCAAAGAAGCGATAGGTGTCTTTCCGACCCTGAAATCAGTGAAGAAATTAAGCAGAAAAGAGAGCAAAAATGAGTTGATTAAGACGAGGAAATAAAATGTCCCAAGACTGTAGGAGGTCACCATCTAGATGCTCTGCCACAAGTGGATTGTGATGATCCAGTCGTCCCTATAAATGTCAGAGACACAAAAAAGGCCTCAGATTTGCTTGTACCATAGGGTTCCGAGAGTTCCGGAGCAATGAAATCAGATGCCGAGGAAATGGATGTGAGCTAAGACAAGCAGGATCGAGGCTCTGTGCCAGAGGAGAGGTTTCTAGAGGATACTAAACCCACTCAAGAGATAGGTAACTACATTTTATTTTTATTGTTTAATTATAAGAATTAATGCAAGAAACTTGCCCATGAGTGACTTCCGTTGGTTTAGGTGATAAGTCTGGATGGTAATTTTTCTACCAAAATCGCCTGGTGCTTTTCTGTTATGCCATTTAGGTGGCATGGACAACAGTGATAGTAAAGCCTGGTGGTTGGGTTAAACTCTGCTGACCTCACTAGTGAACCAATGCCTTATTGGTGGCTTATGTAGAGTTTTTCACTTTTGAAATAACTAATAGCCTGCATGTCATTCAATAGAACGGTTTAGGTTGGATGTCAATATTCCCAAGTAAATTTTTGTTAAAACTACGATGGGAAATGAATGGAAGATTAGGTCTACCCCTGACCGATGGACTTCTCTACCCTGTGCTACATACCCATTTAATGACATGCAACATTGTTCAGATCAATGTCAGTAGAGGCGTGACTAGTATACCTCTTTTCCATTCAGTTCTTGTTCCTATTATCATTTCCATTCCTCTGTTGGGATTACACTTCTACAACACCACCAGTCTTTAAGTGCATGATATATTCAGGGAGATGGGTGGGTTCAAGTTGCTTATCCGTTAAAATTCTATAGTCACGATTCTAGTTTTGTTTTGTTTCTAGTTATGTTTATGTTTCCTATTTCTAGTAAAGTAGGTTTTGTATCTCCAAAACTCAATTTTATAGTGGTAATGTACGCCGTCACTGAGGTGATTTACGCTTATAATTCGCCAGAAACCTTGAGTCCTATTTCTTGTTCTATTCACCATGCAGTCATGTCTCTTGTTTTGTTTATGTTTTACCCTTTTTGGTAAAATACGCTTGGACTGTGGATTGATATTTTAACAAGATGGGTTGCGAGTAACAAGTCCCTGCCCAAGGGCATGATGCTAAGAGAAAATACTGTCAATTCTTGCATCCAAAAAATGAAAACAGTCCAATTCCATATCCCACAAATAGTCTTCTAATGGCATATTTAATCAAGTTCAAAAACATACAGTAAAACAAGTAAGTCTAACTCCATATCCCACAAACAGTCTTCCAATGTCTAATAGGAATTCCTTTTGTACAAGAGTAGAATATAAGTACATTGTACTCTTTCTTAGAAACCATATTTCCTGAGAGAAGATAATAGTCCTAAAGTTATGAACTATTAACTATCATTGTTCATAAAGTTTCTTTTGAAGAGAATCAAATTATATCAATAAATATGCAGAGAACAGAAACAATTCATCTCTTCCTCTATTTCTTTCAACTAAAATCCAAATGACATTTAACAACATAGCTAACTAGATAAGCTAAACTTATTTTGACAGCAGGATTACAAATAAAGATAAGTATAGAGTTATACTTGAGCCCTGAGCTTTACTAGCTTGAAATCAAAATCATCTTTAAGAGCTTGAAATCGGATGACACTATCCAAGATGGATGGTTGAGGCATGACGCAAAATTTCCACCACCATAATACTCCCCTATTCCCCTATACAGCACTCTGTTGTAATATCTAGCTGAACTAAACAAGAAGATACAAATACTTTAATTTTGAAAGAAGTCCAGTTAATTTGATCGAGTCACTATTCAACCATAACATCGAATTGGATCATTGCATCCTTTGGCCCCAGATTGTTTGGCACCAGCTGATCTCTTTTCCAGGTATTGTTGATGATACTCTTATGCTCTGTAAAACTTCTTCGCTGGCAGGATCTCTATCACGATCTCTTTATGCAGTGGCCTTTGGTGCCTTTCCATTGATTCCCGTGCAGCTCTTTCCTGATCAGCTGAATAGTAATATATGCCAGATCTGTACTGAGTGCCTTTATCATTGCCCTGCAAATATATGCACACAGTGCTGACAATTCATGTATCTGATGCAATTTCTATACATCAACCAGATACAAGTGTCTTTATAGTTTTTGCCTTCTATGGTTATGAAATAGGAAAACCACATCAGGATCCAATCATATTTTCTATAACCCACCCTGCACCTGTATAGCAAGATCCAATTATATTTTATATACCCCGCTCTGCACCCCTATAGCAAGTATGTTAACAAGCCATTGAAATGAAAAGTATATGGTAGATACATTGCCAAATACCTGGATTTGGTTTTTTGGTTAAGGAATCATATGAATGTGTGAAAGGCTTTGAATTTCAGCTTTCAAAGAAGCCAATGCTTCAAGCTGGCAAGTCTATTAGCATAGATATAAGTTAATTCCAAATTTATGAATATTAATTTTTAAAATACTAATAATAACATGTTTGATCATGTAGTTTTAAAAAAAATTAGAATTCTTAAGGATTTTATATAGCTTTTAAAAAGATTTGGAAATTTTTAATGTAAAATATTTTTATCCTAGTCAAATCATTTTAGAAAATACAAAATTAATTTAAGACTGAAATTTACACCTTAAAATTTCCTAAATTATGTGTTTACATTCGTTGTTATTAAGCTGAATGGGGATCCTAACAAACATTTGAAAATAATATAATGAACCACGCAGTGATATATGAGACTGAAGACACCCTCAATGCCTGCACTCAGAATTCATTAGGAGTTTAGATTTGAAGTGCAATTATAGAATATTAATGGGACTCCACTCCCAATTGCATTGCTTCAAACCAGAGAAATGAGGCCAGGTATACTAAAAACCGGTCTTTGCTTAAAGCACTAGATATATATCACAGCCTGGAGCCTACAAATCTTTTGAAGCACAGGAAATATAATTTAAATACATTAAGACACCCAAATCTGATTTAGTCCGATATTTGAAATACAGAGAATTCTAATGGCTTCCATTTGTTTTTTAACTAACTGATGCTTCTGAGGAAAGTTGATTTGTCATAAAAGTATGTACATGATTTTAACCAGTAATGAAAATTAAATTTCAGATCAATCTACTAATCTACAATATGCAATACGATATAAAATAGATTTGGGAATTCTATTAGCTAAGTTGCTTTTTTAGAACATGAGAAATGAGAAAACGGTTAGCGTGCATCTTCTGTCCATTCCAACTAGAGTAAGAAACCATAACGGTGGAGACTCCTTTGGCAGTGGCATCGAAATAGGGGGTCATGTGGATGTTGACTAATTGTTTATAATTGCTGACAGTGTTATTCTCATCGACACCCTGGGTTGTTCCACCATTGCCCACAAAGTGCTTAGCACACGCTACAATATTTGACTTGACAAACATCAATAAATCACATGGTTAGAAAACTATTTTAGGAAACTGTGGTACAATTGATTGATCAAAGAAATTCATATTCTAAGCATGGATAAAGCAAAAGGTTTGCAGCTTAATGTCCAATTATATAGAAAATTGTGGTACAATTGATTTATCAAAGAAATTTATGTTCTAAGTAGGGATAAAACAAAAAGTATGAAACTTACTGTCCAGCCACATACCGCACCCCCTTTGTAAAGATCTTGCAAACCTGCTCGCATCAAACAAGACATTCTAAACAGTGAAAACTTGACTCTCATTTTTGAATGAACTTCCATCGAGCACTTCCATGCCAGAGTCTTACAGCAACACATGGAGAAAATGTGTATTGAATGCCAGTAGATCGAACTTCCAGAGCTATGGCAGCTCCAATTCTTTTAACCAGATCGGGATCCCTGTATCCATAAAACGTTGATACAAATTGTTAGCCAAACTTTCTAGAAGATTTTGATTTTGAGGGAAGTAATCAGAAGCCAGAGTTCCCATGATATATTAAACATCAACATTTTCACCCTGATTCTGTTATTATCCCAATTCAGTTACTCAAGATTTTGCCCATAATCATTTAGATAACCCTAGTTACTTTTCAAATCATTGTCTCCTAACATTTTGCTCATTGCAATCAGAGTGCCCCTTGGCACTTTCCAAATCATAATACTACTTACGATGAAAAAATAATGCCTATGGATATAGGCCCAGGCTCTCTAGTATTGTCCAGAGATAAAGGGTTTTCATGAAATATAGCCGACCACTCAACCTACTCATTTGTTTAAATCATTAGCCATGACATTTTCTAGTTGCAAGGAAATGCTGTGAAGAAAAAATGGAGTTGATACTCTACTTGCCTGATAGCTCCAAGCCCAACATTGTGAGGGAAGACGGTAGCCCCATAGACATTGTTGTGACCATGAACAACATCAATCCCATATACACAACGGTTCTTAGATTTAAAAGAACTTTTAGGCCCCAAAATCATAAAATTAAGTCTAGCTAGAATAATAGGCATGGCTTAGTCTATTACATTGCAGTAAGTCATATAAGGAAAAGTACAACGTAGTGAGTGATACAAGGCAAAGTATATGGTGCTACATTAAGGAATTGCACGTGAAGTTCTCAGATCACTCCTGCGTGTCATCTCAGAACTATATTATTATGGTGAGGGAAAAAACTCATATTTTCGAGGTCTTAACTTATTTTGATTTGAGAAGCGAGATAGAAATGGATTTAGGGTGGGGATTAATGGGTGGAAAATGAAGATTTTATGAAGTTCTAATGATTTTTAGCAAATGTATATCTTATTGCAGAGAGGCCAGAGAATGTTCTTACCATGTGGAATACTACTTCGAAGGTATCCACCACAGAAAAGAGGCCAACTAGCCCTTTTACTCCTAATGCATTTTAAGCCCTATAAACATTTTCTTGAAAGTATTTTTGTTAGGTACTTGTTACTGTGATTTGCTCATATAACTGGATCCCATTTTACCATAACCCTTTAGATTCCTATGGTAATATGATTTCTTTTTTCTTCCATCTGATTTGTCTCAAGTGCAAGATTCAAAGAAAGTTTTCAATCTTAATCAATTATTGAGAATGCTAACATCTAAATATAATGTAGTTCATTGTTTTTAATTAAACCGTGTGAAATCAACAATAGAAGTCCTAGTGCCCAACAGGATTTTATGGCTTGATTGACAAATATAATAAAATGGAATAAAATAGAGTACTTCCTCCAAAATTTGTGACCTGACTCAACTAGGATGTTTTTACTTTGCAAAATTGGAAAGTGTTCAAGGTTGTAAGTTAAGATATGTATCAAGTGTGCTATATATAAACTGCACACTCTAGGTATAACACTAGTCAAATATTATAGCCAGTAGTAAATACGATGGTATGGTTAACTAATTTACAAGTTGCTTAATATTTATCCCCAAACCATAAAAACAAATGTGTGATTTGTTTAACCCATGAGTGAAAACGATTTCGATAGAACAACAAGGCTGCGATGCAACGGCATACCTACCCAACAAATAATTTATTTGCTTAATAGATTATAGATGTTCTATACAATAAACCTATGTGAATATGGTCATCTTATTAAACCAGACAAATCAGCTCAGAATAATTCGGTATTCAAAAGCAAAGATCATTTTCTTATACGTTCAAACATGTTCAAACTAGCCATCATTTTTATTCACTGTAATTTTCTGACACAGTCAAAGCCATTATATCCCTTAACATTTATTTACAAGCTCTGCCAATGGATCATGTTCAGATTTTGTGAACAGCACAACTTTCTCAAGTTACTTTTTAATGCCCACATACATATATATATACCTCAAGGGTAGTTTAATGCCCACGTACACATATATATATATATACCTCAAGGGTAGTTTAATGCCCACATACACATATATATAGTTCAAAGGTAGTTTAGGACTAACCAATCAGTTCATTTCTCAAATAGAAATCTCGAAAAAAAAAGATATACTACAGGTAAGATAGGAAAATCATGGAAATAAATAGCATTGATGACAGTGTATACAAATAGGTATTGTTTTCACAAGAGTTTTTTTCATTCCTCAAATTGTGCTTGGGCTAGAAAACAGAGTTTCGATGTAAATGTAGATGAGAACCTTCCTTTCTGAGAGCAAACCCGGATATTAAAGATATGAGTAAGAGGAAAACAGTTGCATATAGTCTAACAGTGAAGCAGGCAATAAAACATTGACCCCCAGCCCCTGCAAGGCCTTTACAACAGTAATATTTGAATGCTTAAATGACTTGCACCTCCCATTTGTTCTGGGCCATTGAAAACACTATTGTTATATTGAAAAAAATGACTTTAATGCTACTTCACATTACTCACTCAAGGTTTATAAATTATCTATAAGATCTCTGCAATTACCCAGGTATGTTTTACATAAATTGCAAATTTATTAAAAACACTGTGCAATGGGCTTTACATTGTTAATATGTAGTGTAAAATCCAAAAATTGCAAATTTATTATACAAATTGTGCAATGGGCTTTACATTGTTAATATGTAGTGTAATTTATTATACAAACTGTGCAATGGGCTTTACATTGTTAATATGTAGTGTAGAATTGAGAATAGGCAAATTACCTTGCCTCATTAGTGGAAGTCCACAAGGAGTGATAAAATTTTGCTCTATTGTACTTAGTATCTGAAACAGAAAAACCAACCAAAAGAAAAGAGTGTATACATACATGAATCATATCCTCTTCCTGAGAGAAACTAAGGCAGCAATAACCTCAGTACGTGATAGCAATAAGCTCTTTGGCATCCTTTATTAGGAGGTATCCTTTGACAAATAATTTCATACCTACTTCTTTTCACCAGAAGTGAAAAAAATAATTGACAAAATTGAGCTCAAGCATACTTGCATTGAAGCTTCTAGATTGTGGATCAAAGCTGAAATCTAAATACAGTCCCAAACCCCTGAAAGCATGAAACCAAGCATCGAAAAACCCCAAGAAGACCTGCACACCAATGAAACTGTGTGCACGAATCAAGCTGCCCATGAAGCAGAACAAAATGCCAGTCCTGCACCAACCTCCAACATGATCTATAAAATCTACAATCCCTTAAAAGATGCTCCAAGGATTTTAAACGATGAAAAAAGGGGCACAAACTATCTGACTACTTCCTTTTGGCATGGTGAACTTTGGAGGGCAGCCCTTGAACTACCAACGGAACAAAGACCCACACCTTGTAGCTCAAATGGAGAGACCATACACTGTGACTGATAGATCAATCGAGAATCCAGGTTGAATACCTCATACCATATGAGGGAACAATCTCTAAAAAAAGGCCATTTTTCCCTTTAACCCACTTGGTAGGTCAAGTCAGGCCTAGACATCCTGCCTGTATATGTGAAAGCTATCCACCAAGATGCCAATTCACTGACGATGGTCTGAAACCTCTGAAAGCATCAATGATGGAGCTAATCAATGGGTCTATTCGAGTTTGCTTTCAACGATGAAGCCAATCAATGGGTCTCTATTCGAGGCTATGGCCTAATAGGTATAAAAAGCAAAGTATGGATAACACTCCCTACTAAATATTGTGTCAAAGATATAGCAAATATGATGCAACAGCTAGACCAATCTAAAAATGGTCTCAAGCCAGAGTGAATGGGTCACAAACTCTACCTGAACAATGGCATGCGGAATTGTTTTATTTCTCTTGATCATGCAGAAGCATATGGGTCTCTACACTCTATATCTTGGCATAATTTGTCTCAAAGGCAAGGCCCTCACACCTCAAACCCATAAAGAACAATGGAGAACAATGTGACCTCAAGTTGCAAATCTACAGAAGGGAAGTTTCCATCCGTATGTTGATAGTAGACCAGTGATAGTAACACACTGCACTAAAGAACTTCAGACGAGATTTTCTCTCCAAAGAAGTCCAAAGAACCAAAAGAATATATTATAACACCCTATAGGTGTATAAAAACATAGTGCTATGATTAGCAAAGCATAGTGCCCTGGTTAGAGTTAGAACATGAAACTACTGTTCATCAGTAAAAATCTATCATCGAGAACTGTAAGGCAATCCTGATTGAATCTTTAGCCTACTAAACTGTCTGCTTCTTGATAATGAAGGAAGTCGAGATTCTGAACCCCCGTTGTCGAAGAGGTAATGTCAGGAAACCACAGAGCTAGCCTAGTGTTGACCACTCTGACATCCATAAGTCATATGGTACTTTCTTTTTTTGGTTTTGCTTTCTATTTGCCTTGGTACAATCATTATTCTAGCAGTTGTAGTCAGCCTGGTGCAGTAGTAGGAGGAAGTACTAGTAGTTTCAGTGCTAGTACAATATCAAGGGGTCAGTAGAGTGGTGGTAGTTCATACCCAAGTGTGGCTTCAAACATGATTTCTTTATCCTACTAAACTGTATGCTTCTAAGATCGCCCTTGATTCGTTTATACCGGGGGTGACATACCATAGTGAGGAGCTTGGCATAGAGAATACTGAGGTCCGATTTTGCGGGTCCAAGATATGAACCGCAGATAAGGGTTCCTTTAGATTAAGTGCTACGGTACTGGATGTAACACTATATGGTGCACTGAAATGGTTCTATCGCAGGCTCAGCGGAAGTGTCTCTTTTAACTAAAGGCACAAGTGGAAGCGCAACTGATAAAGTGAGCATGGTCAGAAGCTACTCGTATAGAGGTTGCAACTGACTTCAACAATGGACACAGATGCAATTCCAAGTTGGTTAAGTGTTCGTTGGTTCATGGATGCGTTGGGCACTCTGTCCCTAAATGCTATCTGCTGCCATGCATTTCAAAGATTACCACAAAAAGGAATCCCTCTTGGGTTACCCGAGACAATTAGCACAGAAAGGAATCCCTCTTGGGTTGCTCGAGACAATTAGCACAGAAAGGAATCCCTCTTGGGTTGTCCATGGACAGTCAATATCAAGGGTAAGTTTTGGATATTAATCTTTAAGTGGTTGAGATTTAATCCAGATATGGCTGTATCAATAAAGCAAATGAAATGAATGAAAGAGTGCATCCTAAGTAAGAGGAATTCAAATTAAGTGCACAGTGAACTACCATGATGTTGCAAATAACAACTTAGTCAATACAGCCAAGAGATTCAAGGAGCTAGAACAAAACATAATTGTACCAGGTAACATATTAGAGTAACTTGAATAAAAGCACAAAGGACTAGCCAATTACCGAGATGGTTTTCCAATTCCACTTGCATCTTCCAGATTGTGAGATTTATTTATGTAGGGGGGAGCTCTGATACCAACGTAACACTCTACGTTGACTTAAAGTGTTCAAATCAGTCTTGTTAGAACATAGATACCAACTCTGCAAACAATGGAAAAACAATATTTATGAAAACTGGGATTGGGAACATAGAACACAAGATAATCTATGCCATTGCATTTTACTTCAGCAAAAAGACTTCAAGTAGCAACAACAAGAGCTGAGGAAATGCTAGTGTGCTTAGGGAGACTCCCCCTTAGGTGAGCTTTCGTTAAAATGGGACTTCTTATATAAAAATTCTAGAAATTCAAAACACGAGTAGAAAGGAATCGATTATTATTAGGTCGATAGGCCTTCCTTTGAAAGAAACTTTCGTCGTCCTTTTGTTTCTGAGACTGACACCTGGCGTCCACATTCAGCGGGAAATTGTTCAATCATTTCTGTTATGGTCTTCATCCTTCAGGCGGAATGGTCAGAATTTTTGTTATCGGTGCCTAGAGGGGGTTGATATCCCTCGCTTCTGCTATCATTCGCGCCTGTCCCTCGCTTCTGCTATCATTCCTGCCTCTCTATCGCCGGAAATTGCCGTATGTGTCTCATCAAGGTCAAGAAGAGTCCCAAGCCCGTGGCATCTTGCGCCATGCCTGCGCTTCCTGGTAATTTATTACTTTCACCCTTTTCCCTTTGGTTTCCTCCAATCCCCAAGCTATTAAATGCTGCCAGAGGATATGAACTTAAAGGATGCTAATTTTGGGATTTAACTGTCAGGCATGAAGATAAACACTGATACTCTGATGGTGATAAAGGCAAAGGAAATTTATTGCTTTCGCCCTTTTGCCTTTGGTTTCCTCCAATCCCCAAGCTATTAAATTCCTTGAGAGCCCACATATGCCTGGCCATTGCAATTTGTATATTGATATCCATCGGAAGGAAGTCTTGGAGAGTGGATATCAGCCATCGGAGGGAAAATGGCGAACCAGTATTCCACCAAAAACTCTTTCAAAAGCCTGGTTGTGAGCACCATGATGAGTCGACTAAATATGCGCAGCCCTTTTTTGGACACCAATACCTTCCTATCCAACTCGTATGATTGCATCATTGCGGACGAGAGCAAGAGCCCATTGGAGAGAGAGGAGGCGAAGCTGGAGAAGAATATCGTTCAGATTATATCCAATGGGGACACTGATAAATTGGAGGCGAACTCCGGCCAGGCCGTCACCATTGGCGAGCACCAGGTTTGCGTGGGGTTCCACAAGGACCCAGAGCCCGGCTACCGCGTCTGGGAATGGCACGGTCACATCATGCTCTATGACGAGGAGAAGGGCTACACGACAGAGTATATCTACGGGAATTTCTTCGAGAAGGCAACTGAGTTTAAGCGTAGAGCGGCTAAACCCCAGGAGAAGAAAGACAAGGAGAACGAGGCCTCCGGTGGAACTGTGGACTTAGGAGGGCTTATTGATACCGTCAACGAGATGAACGCTCGAATTTTGTGCAGAAATATGAGTGCCGGGTCCTTCAAGTGAAGCTGCACGGTGGTTAATCACCGGGGTTTTTGGGCTTAGGGTTTATGCGAACTTACTGGTAAGAAGCCCCCCCTTTAAAACAAAAAAATTATGTGCATTGGTTGGTTCTGGTAAGTCGGCTAATGCTTTATTACTTTAGGAAAAGTATTTTCTATAATAACTGGTGGGTGGTAGTTGCAATATGAAGTCCTGAATTATTTTTGAGATAATTGCAGCATTTAAAGGGGATTTGTGCTTGTAAATCAGAAATGTCATGTGCTTGGGTTTGTTTCAGATGTGGAAATTATTCAGTTTTTTCTGATGGTCCCAAACAGGGCTTCAGGGTTTCCATGCCTTGTGCATGTTGTTGTTGGACACGGCAATTGCATCCAATTCTGCAAAAAATGTTGTTCTTTGTGAAATATAAAGGACCTTTTATTTGTGTGAAATCCAGGTATTGTAACCGCTGCTCTGATAAAATTTAAATATATTGTTTTGAAATTGCATGGTTAGTGGTCTGGATGCTATAATATGTATTCACTGTACCAAACTCTGTAGCTATGCTCTCATAAGCAGAGAGCAGCTGAAAGATTTCCATAAATTACATATTAGATAGGGCTTTTGGCATGCTTCTTCTATTAAGAGAAGATTATGGACAATAATTCATTTATTATCTCCATTGTAGTTTCTTTATGCTGCTTCTTTTAAAAATAATTGGAACCTGTATTGTCTTAATCAAGATGTATTATTCCTTATTAAATTTGTTATTGCATATAGATAAGGGAGGTGCTCTAGGCCCAGATCTTATTTTGCTATTGCACGTAGAGAAACGAGGTAATCTAGGCCTGTCTGGTGATAATGTGATGGTATTTTAATAAAATGAAGAATAGAACCATATCTTGGCAGGGATTAATTATTTATTTTACTTGTCATATTTGAATAACAATAAACTACTCTAAGCTAGTCTGGGGATGATGTGATGGTATTTTAATAAGATGAATTACAGAGCCATATCAGGGATGAATTAGTTATTTTACTTCATATTTAAATAATAATAAACTAACATAGATCCTGTTAAACAGGGCTGTATATTTGAATAACAATCAAGGTGTATATTTAAATAACAATTGTAAATAAACTAGCATAGATCAATGTTAGCCCGACAGGATATATTGAGTTATTAGTTGTTGAGAGGTAGGAATCTCAAGTTTTTTATCCTTAATAAATTGTGTATTATTTGTTGAGAGGTATGCATTTCAAGTTTTTTATCCTTAATAAATTAATTTAACATTGATTTATTGGTTAGTTTTCTCTCAAGGATTAAAAAAAATCCTGGTTCAATATAAAATAGTATATGCTAAAATTCAATTTGAGATGGTTCAGCATAAAATTTTATATACAAAAATTCAATTCGAGATTTTTCCATTGAGCTTTAGGTGTAGTTTACTTTGCAGTTTTACAATGTAAAACTATTTTTTTGGGTGGGTATTTTCTAATGTAAAGTTGATTCCAGAGGGAGTTCTTGACGTTTGCTGTTTATTTATGTAATAACAATTATATCTGTCTCTGTTTGTGTTGAATTGAGAAAATATCCTTCTCTGAGCTACGAGAAATATCTGGACTTGAGTTACGAACTTACCTTCTAAATCCAGGATGCAAAATTTCGCTGATGAACTCGTATTTTATCTTGGAAGGTTTGATGGCTTATACCGTTAGTTTGGTTGAAACATATAAATAGCCCATTGTCCATGCATTGTGTGGTGATCTGACAAATAAAAGAATTTGTCATTTTGTTTCTTAGCTATAGCAATGATCTGATGCAATAAAACTTTGATTTAGAAGTCATTTTTCCATATTCAAATAGAAGTGTTCATCTTTTATTTATTTAGTAGTGTATATATTAATGGGAAGGACTATCCTGTGTACATGGTTATGGTCATATGTACCATATTTATTTTCCAATTACTCACTTTCCATGAGATGCATCTGATAATAAGTTTTTTTATAAGAAAATGCATATATTAATTTAGTTGTTATTAATATGTCTACATATATAATTTGAAGTATTTTTTTGGAAGATTTAGTTAAATCAAGTTATGTAATTTACACATAGTATAATCTTTTGGAAGATTTAGCTCACAAAGTATAATTAGGAAAGAAGTAAGTGGCCCATCATCCACATATCATTTCTTCTATTGCAAGGAACAAACATAACATATAGTTTAATTAGCATAATTGTAAAGGATCACCACATATCCACTTCAATTCACACTTTATATGATCACAATTTGACTTGCACACACATTCACCCCACACACTATGCTCACTTAAACTTTGTATAAAGGGTATCATCTATTCGAAATCTTTGTAATTAGTTTCTTTGAGCTTATATATTTTGTTTCACACCCTAAGTAAAGCAAAGCCTCTCTAAAAACAATCCTAACATGAGCACACTAAATTCCCCACAGGGGCCATTGCACAATTTTTTGTTTACGTTAGGACCATGGGGGTAGGAAGCATATAAGTCATCATAGTTGTTTTGTCATATTGAAACATAGAAAGTTGTCTTTTTGGGAGATTAAAATCTTGCATCATCTAGTGAGAAATAGAGTACATGGAAAGAAATCCATAAATAGGGTAAGGCTTAAGTGGTGGATTATCACGAACCTTCATGTTGTCTCCCAACATGTGGTAGGTGTTCCAGGTCCAAAACTAACAACCAAAAGCTAAGATTCATCCACTCCCACTGGATGCGGGTAACTTAGTGGCCAAATATTAGGGAATATTTCCCTATAGGTTGAGGAGGAGGAGAATGAGGACCTAAGGTGATCTTGGTCAGGTTGTTCGAAGCGTTGTTGGTTCTTTCAAGATGTAGTACCAATACCCCTCATTATGACCCTCCCTTACCTTAGTTGGTTCATGGTTGTTGGAAATGTCACTAGTACTTTCGAGATGTGGCCCCAACATTCTACTATGAAATATTCTCAAGGACTAGTTACTATTTGAGTGGAAAGGATGTTTAGGTCTTTATAGGATAATTTTTATCATACACAAAAACTAACAAAACCTTTTTTGTTGATTGTTTCACATATTAGTTAGATAAAGGGAAAATTAACCATTTATTTTTTGCTTTGTTTTATGTATGTGATTCATTTGGTTTTCTAGAAAATCCTCCCTCACCATATATAAGTAACACACACTTTTTAGGGCACCATAGGGGACCTAAGAGTCACAAAACACTCTAAACACATTGAAAACATGCCCCCATTACTAGGAGGTGTGTCAGGTCTCTCATTGTTTCGACACACAAGGAAGAAAACATCCACCTTGATTGACTCGGGCTTTCTTGGTGCCACCTTGATCAAGATGCCTCCCCCTTAAGGTACTCCTTTTACCACCCCTTAGGGGAGTCCACATACTACCCCTCCAGGTAGTCCCACTCATACTTCCAACAAGGGACTCCATTGCACATTGCATTTCAAAGTCATTTTATGATGGAAAATACCAACCAAATCACATTTTTAGCTTCCTTAAATCTTCTAGATCATTTCTCACTTTCTTTTAGCTCCTAGTTCATCATGACACTGAGTTGGAACTGTTAACACACTTTTGGAAAACAACCTCCACACACATTTTAGACCATGTCCATGAGTGTTGAAAGCGCCATAGAATTTGTAAAGTGAATGTAACAGAGGACCTCTGACTCGATTTAATTTTGAAATCTCTTTTGCCAGCAATGGCCCAACATTTTGAGCTTATATACACACAATTAGTAATGCCCCCCCATGCCAACCAATTTGCCATTAGATATCCCTAAATTCAAAGGAAAACATGGGGAATACCATGCCAATCATATTATGACCTTGCACCTATGGTGATTTCTTAAATAAAACCTCTAGATCTACTATTAAATAATTATGATTCACTCAAGACTTACAAGTATAATTTGTATTCCACTATGCAGGGATGGAAATTAATCAGCCACGTGAGGATCAAGATGTGCCCTATCAATATGATCAACCACATGATGAACAAGATTTGCCTTATTAAGTTGATTAGCCACATGATGAATAAGATATGCCCTATCAAGTTGATCAACCACATGATGAACATGATGCTCCATATTAAGCTGATCAACCACATGATGTGCCCTATCAAGTTGATAAACCACTAGAGAAACAAGTTGTTCCCTATCAAGTTGGTCAATCACTAGAGGAACAAGATGTTCCCTATCAAGCTGATAAACCACCATAAGAATGACGTTTTCCCTCTCAAGCTGATAGGACAATGGGGAGTTGCAGTGGTTTGGAAAGGGGTGGAAGCTTTGCAAAACAATTGGATTCGATCACAGTAGAGGACCCTGGGGAGCTTATCCAAACTCACACATTTAGAGAGCATGTCAATAACATCATTTCACAATATTTTTAGAAACATTCAATTGTTACATAAACTCATATAGTACATGGGTTGATGAAACATATGAAACCAAAACACGCCACAAGTATTTTAGGTATCCAAGATGCTAAAAGCAAGAATACACTTATGAATGCCACTAAAAATATATAATGGAATTCTTTGTGTTTAGAAGATCAAGAAAAATTGATGTTCGAGCAGCTCGTAGGGAAATTACAAATACTATTATTGCACCAAGTACATCAAGACAAAAAAATTTGTAAACAATGTCAAAATTTCTCCATGTCTCGAGAAAAACATTACACAAGCATAAAAAATTAAGGGTTAAAGTAAATGAAAATGATGAAGGGGCTTGTTGGGATCTTATCACTAGGAAACCCTACTAAATTAGGCTTACAATAGGAATGCGAGAATTTGTTAGAGTTTTGGGAAAGACATTCTCGTACAATTCCAAATAGAAAGCATGTCATACGACAATCACATAACTAAAGGATAATCCTCTATTCTCATGATTCAATAAACTAATATTTTTGTGAGATGATTTTAGTGATAGCCTCTACTAGATGGACAAGCTATTAATCAATATTTATAGATGCATGTGGAGTAATAAGAGGATTGGAAATACTAAGGAATCTTATAGAAATAAGAGTCTCAATTTTATTTTTTTCCTTCACCATAACACTCATACAAATTCAAACTAATAGGATTGAGAAAAAACCAATTTTAACAAACGTTTATCGTTATTATTATTATTTGAAGGAGAAGATCAACCTCTTAGAATATATAACATTCAACTATGGGAGGGACATTTAACATTGTTAAATTTTTAACTCAAAAACTATGGGCAGTGAATGTGAAGCCTAACATTAGATTTTGAGAACTTCAAGCAAAAAAAACCAAATTCTAAAAATGGTGGACTTGGACACCATCAATGAAACACATACATGGAACAATTGGTGTGAAGGCACCCATCAAGTGGCCTCTAAGTTGGATTGCTTCCTTTCCCAAAGTCCCTCCTAATGCTTGGACCCATATAAAGGGAGGTCCTCCTATTTGGATATAATCTTTGTTGCTATCCCATTAATCAAATTGAAGCTCACTTGGACTCTTGGAAATGGAAATGATATTAATATCTAGACTACTTCCATTCTTAGGAATTCTCCCCTTCAATCTTGGAATTAATTTAGTCCTCTCAGAAGCTAGCTTTCATGATAGTGCAAATTCACACTATTTGATATATCGACATGGTTAAAAATGGTGACTAGAATGGTTGGTATTGGCAAATGATCCCTCCTCCTTTTTCTTCTCTAGTGCAAGAATTAGATCTTTAGCTTCCTGGTTGAAATTTCTTATCCTTATTAGCAAAATATTGGAGAGGGTGGGGTCATTATGTTGGAATTATGCCTAATGTGTTGTCCTAAATGGAAACCTACTTAATGAGTTGTCCTTCGATGGAAACATACGTGATGCAGATGTCAACAGGATATGTGTACATGTGATAGAATATGAATATTAGTTCAAAGACAAACTAATGATAAAGATGAAGTTTGAAGAAGTATACGTAGGTTCTACGAAGCAAAGTCATGTAGATACACAGGTTTGGTGAAGCAAAGTCGAGTATACACAGGGTCTATGAAGAAAATCCACGTACAAACACGAGTATGAAGAACAAAATGCACATGCATATTCTACACCATGGTATTCCAAATACCAATGGTCTTTATCGTGGTAGTGACCTTGGTATTGAGCCCAACAATGAATATTTGATCCATCCAAAAATACCATTGGCACTAGTATGGTTTTGACTCGTGGTATTGTCTAAGGGCGAAGATACATAAGGCGATGAAGATCAAAGTGTTTGAAGTGTGCAAGTGATGAATATTTTATGAATAGTTAGATCTAAAGCAAGTGTGCATGTAATGGGTTATTAATGAAACTAAGTATGCACCTAGAATATGATCATGGAACAAAACCAATAGAACTGAAATGAATATGTATTGAATAACATGCTTATGGGTTGATTTGATCTGTGATGATAATATCTTAGTGTCTGATTATTTTGTGTATGTCAAGTTCTGGGTATTATGAAGTTCTGTTGTGCAGTGAAGGATTGTGCCAATAATAACATATTTTTATGCGGGTTTGATAACCTGAATGGCGCATACACATGTAGGTTTAACACTGGTAAGTTGTGTATCTATTCAGATCTATACATAGGTTTCATTCCTGAAAAGTGTGTCTGATGAGTACAATCAGTCTTGTTGCGTTTTAGATGTCTATCAATGAAGTATTTCCTAATAATCTGAGTTTAATAATGATGTTTGAAGTTGAATTGATTGATTGAAGAAGTGATGATGATGCTAGCTATATGTGATTAAAGACCTGTGATGGTTTTGTGATAGTTTCAAAATGATTCAGTGTTTCATGGTTTAACTCAGTGTTTGTTTCAAAATAACAGTGATTCAGTTTCAGGGTTCAGGGTTTTGAGATCTGTATGCGGGTATGGCTCATGCAAAGCACATATGTACGTGGATATGCTAAAGAAAAGTAGCATATATATTCTAATATTCTATTGATCAAGGTTTGCAGTGACAAAATCTGGTTTCTATGATGAACAATATGTGGATTGGTATTCTGGTGAATGGGTTTATAGTGATCTAACTACTTTGGTTGTTTGAGATTGATTTGGGTATCAGTTGGTACATTGATTAAGTGTTTTAGTTTTTTTATTTGATGGTAGTGGGTCCAGTCTGAAAATTTGATTAAACATGGCGTACAAATTTGATGTTTTGTATCAGGTGGATTAAGTGTGAAAATTTATGATATGCGGTCCATGGTAGTGGAGGGGGTTGGAGCTCCCTTCCAATGGGTATTGGAAAATGAGAGAATGTTGTAGCCTTCGGTAGGTGGTTGCTTGCATGATGGTATGAGTCTGTGCAAGTACAATATTGTAATAATATTTTCTTAATAATAAAAGAAGATAGAGCCAACAACAACGATGGTATTTTCCCACATTGGATTTCCACCTAAAAATCTTGGTGTTCATGTGTGTTTCTTATGTGTAATGGTTGACTTTTTTATTACTGTGCATGGTTATTGTTTTATTACTGCTTAATGAGGGACTAATACACTGGTTCAAGTTAAATAGATGTTGAATTTTCTAAAAAGTAATTTTACTGGATATATGCTAGTAGTCTACATCACATTCATGTGTATACATAGGTTTATTTCAGTAAAGTCACGTACAAATATAAGTATGAAAAGAAAAGTTTAAGTGAGTTTTAAAATATTGGTTCAACCCCCACCCCCCCCCGCCACCTCTCAGTTTTGTTTCCCAACAATTAGAATTCGAGCATTTCCTTCGGAAGAAGCTTGACTGCTTGAAGGAAGATTCATCAATATGAGAAATCAAGAGGGGGAAACATCTATCAGGCCAGCATTTCTCAACGGAACCAATCTAGTGTTATGGAAGGTAAGAAAAAGAGGTTATTTATAGTCACTTGGAGTAGATTTATGGGGAATAGTTGAAGGAGGTTATCAATATCCATCCTGCATTCCCACATATGAAGCAAAAAATAAGATATATGAGACCAACACAAAAGTTTTCAATGCTCTATTAGGAATCTTGGACGAATCAGAATTTGTCAAAGTCATGCAGTTGAATACAACAAAGGCTATATGGGACATGATCATCCAAAGATATGAAGGTGACACCAAGGTAAAAAGTGTCAAACTTCAAACTCTTAGAATTCAATATGAAACTCTCTGAATGCACAATGATGAAAGTATTGCAACTTTCATTCTTAGGGTAGATGAGATCATGAATTATATGAGAAATATTGGTGAAGAAATAAAAGAATCATCACTGGTTGAAAAAATATTAAGGTCTCTAACTCCCAAATTCGATTCAAAAGTTTATGCCATAGAAGAAATGCAAGACTTGAAGAATCTTACTATTGAACAACTTCATGGGATTCTAATAGCCTATGAAATGAGAAAAGTGGGTCCCGCAGATATCAAAGAAGTTGCATTCAAAGCTACTGCAAAAGGAAAATAAAAGGAAGAATCAGGTTATGTATTAGAAGAAGAAGAGGCAAACTTCGTAAAGAAACTCCAAGTGGGTACTAGAAGATTCATAGGTAAGCTTCCCTTCAAGTGTTTTTCTTGTGGTAGAGTTGGTCATTACACTACTAAGTGTCCCTATAGAGAAAATCATGAAAAGGGAAAGAAGCTGCAAAAATAAATAGGAGAAGGTTTGAAAACAAGATAAGTTTTTATACACATGAAGATAGTGATGGTCTTTCAAATGGTGAAGAAGGTGAGTCTGATCAAGAATATCAATTACTTATGGCATTTGAAGATAGAAGTAGTAATGAGTCTAATGATAATTTCATGGATTCCCTAGAAGAAAAAGATATTTTTATTGAAGAAATAACTTAGCTTAAGATTTTTTTAGAAGAAGCTAAATTAGCATAAGAAATTTTGAAGAAACAAATCATGGAAAAGGAAAAGCACAATGAAAAACTAGAATGTGAAATAGTAAGTATAAGGAAAGAACTTGAGAAAACAAAAAGTCTTAATCTTAGAATTACTAAAGAATCTGAAACCTTAGATGAAATCATCAAAGTTAAATTCTCTCCTCTTATAAAAATAGGTCTTGTATATAGTGAAGAAACATCAAAGGCTGTAAAGCCTTGTACAAAAACATGAAGTTATATCAATGTAGTAAAAAGAAGAAATCAACAAAACTCCAACCTACAGCAAAAGAATAAAGGACCAAATAATTCACATGTAAATTCTTCCCAGTCTAATCAAAAGGAAAACAATACTAGAAGGTACTATATTTTCAAAAACTTCTACTTTAATGGACAATGTTTTGCTTGTCACAATTTCAGTCATAAGGTTGCTTAATGTGTTGCTTACAAAACTGTCATGACTAGAGAAGCAATAAAACAAAAGAATGAGTTTGGGGTAAAGAAATACTCTCGCAATGCTTTCTCTCCTCTTCAATATGAAACTGAATGCTCTTTTTGAAATAACTTTGGGCATAAATAATCTGAATGTAGGAGAAAAGGATGATCAACACCTTAGAATGAGCAAATGGAAACAACATCTAAGGTATGGAAGAAAAAGACCATTGAATATGAGAACTGTGGTCTAGCTTTATATGTAGGAGATCAAGAAAACTTGTGGTACATTGACAGTGGATGCTCAAAACACATGATAGGTGATAAAGATAAGTTTATGTCTTTTAATGAGATAAAGAAAGAAAAGAATGTAACCTTTGGAAATAATTCACCTGTTGCTATCAAAGGAAAAGGAACCATTTTGCTAAAAGAAAAGGTTAAAGTTGGAAATGTTTTATTTGTTGATGGGTTGAAGCATAACTTGTTAAGTTTTAGCCAAATGTGTGACCAAGGGAATGAATTTGTTTTCAGATCAAAGAATTGTGTGGTTTGAAATCTCGATAAAGGAAAAAGAATAATAAAAGTAACAAGAACTCTAGGTAATGTCTATGTCTTGGAAGGTGATCTAAAACAATGTTACTTAATCAAGGTAGAAGAAATTTGGTTATGGCACAAAACATTGGGACATATAATCTTTACTAAATTACATAAGAAAAGCAAGCTAGGAATAGTTCGTGATTTGCCCAACATCTCTCTACCAGAAAATACTATATGCAAAATCATGTCAATTTGGTAAGCAAACTAGGGTACAATTCAATGCCAAAGAAGGTTCCACAAGTAAGCCACTTGAACTTATTCATACTGATTTGTGTGGGCCAATGAGGAAAAAGTCACCTAGAGGTGAACAATATTTCATCTTATTTATTGATGACTTTACTAGAATGTGTTGGATTGGTTTATTAAAACATAAAGATGAAGCATTTGATAAATTTAAGGTCTTCAAAGATTTAGTAGAGAATGAGTTAGACTTAAAAATCAAATGTCTTAGATCTGACAGGGGAGGAGAATTCATATCAGATGAATTTTTCAATTTTTGTGAACAACATGGCATTAAGAGACAATTCTCTATAGCTAAGACTCCTCAACAAAATGGGGTAGCAGAAAGAATGAACAAAACAATTCAACAAATGGCACATGCCATGCTTGATGAGTCTGGGACACCTCATACCTTCTGGGGTGAAGCAACACATACAACGGTAACTATTCTCAACAAAGCTCATATCTGTGTAAACAATGATAAAATGCCTTATGAACTTTGGTTCAGTAAGCCTCCAACTGTCAAGCATTTTAGAGTCTTTGGGAGTAAATGTTACATAAAGAATAATAATGATAAGCTTGGAAAGTTTGAAGCTAGAGCAGATGAAGGAATTCTACTTGGTTACTCCTCTAGAAGTAAAGGATACAAATGCTACAATAAAAAACTTCAAAAGATAGTTGAATGCATTGACGTTGTGATTGATGAAGCATCCACAGGTACCAAAAGGGAAGCACCAGTAGATGACGAAGATTATCCTACAACAAGCCAAAAGAATGTTGAAGAAAGAATCAATGAAGCATCAAAAGAAGGAAGTGATAGTACAGAAGCATCAAAAAAGACTCCATCAAGGTATGTTCAGAAAAATCATCCAAAATCTCAAATCCTAGGTGATAAGGAAACTGGAGTACAAACTAGAAGAACTCTTGTTGGAACTCCTAGTTATCTAGCCTTACTATCCACAATTGAACCACAAAATGTAAATCAAGCTAGCAAATATGAATGTTGGGTTAAGGCTATGAATGAAGAACTTGACCAAATAGAAAAGAATCATACATGGGAATTAGTACCTAGACCTCATGATAAGAATGTTATTGGGACAAAATGGGTATTCAAAAATAAATTGAATGAGAATGGAGAAGTAATTAGAAATAAAGCAAGACTTGTTTGCAAAGGCTATTCTCAACAAGAAGGAATAGACTTTGAAGAAACATTTTCACATGTAGCCAGACTAAAAGCCATAAGAATGTTTGTTTCCTTTTCAAGCTTTCATCATTTCAAAGTCTATCAAATGGATGTTAAATTTGCATTTTTAAATGGGGACCCAGAATAAGAATTTTATATTGAAGGACCTAAAGGGTTGATTTTAAATTTTGAAAAACTTGTTTGAAAACTCAAAAAGGAATTATATGGGCTAAAACAAACCCCTCATGCATGGTATTATCACCTTGACAAGTATCTTCAACAACAAGGTTTCATTAAGGGGTATTAAGATAGAAACCTATATATAAAGGTAACTTTTAATTGTTGTTGTTTACATTGTTGACACCATCTTTGGTAGTAATGAAGAATCCATGAGTCAAAGGTTTGCCTCTGTCAAGAAGCAAGAATTTGAAATGTCTTTACTTGGTGAACTAACATACTTTCTTGGTTTACAAGTACAACAAGCAAAGAATGGCATTTTTCTCTCACAAAAAAAGTACCTCAAGAAGATTATGAAGAAATATGGAATGGAAGATTGCAAACCAGTATGCACACCAATGGTGACATGATGTAGTCTCAGTTCGCATGATGATTCTCCCCTAGTAAACCAACTAGAATAAAGATCCATGATCGAAAGTCTACTTTGTCTTACAGTTGGTATTGTTGAATGATTCCAAGCTAATCCAAAATAAATTCATCTTCAAGCAGTCAAAAGAATATTTAAATATCTACAAGGCACTCAAGACTTTGGATTATGGTATCCCAAAGATGAAAATCTTACTCTTCATGCCTATAAAGTTGGAGTTTGGGCAGGAAATGTTGAAGGTAGAAAAAACACTAGTGGAGGAGCATTCTATATGGGGCCCCACTTGGTATTATGGTTTAACAAAAAACAAAGCTCAATTTCTTTATCTACTGTAGAAGTAGAATATGTTGTTGTTGCATCTTGTTGCACACAAATTCTTTGGATGATGCAAACATTGCAAGATATTGAAATCAATTGTTCTCCACCCATTTCCATTCTATGTGATAATACACATGCGATTATTATTTCAAAAATTCATGTTATGTACTCCAAGACTAGGCATATTCCAATTAAATATCATTTTCTAAGAGAATAGGTGCTTGAACAAAAGGTCAAACTGGAATATGTTCCCTCAAAAGAATAAGTTGCTGATATATTTACAAAACCTCTTCCACGTGATGCATTTAAATATATCAGACATAAATTATTAATGGCCCTTGCTTCATTAATATGTTAATATTTCAAGATCAGAGGGAGAAATGTATATGTTTTCTTGGTGATGATTCTCATGGTTTTTTTCGATATCCATATTTTTATTACTAACAGTGCATCTGGTATCATCACAGTGAACATGATCAGATATTATAGGCTCAGGAGGAGCCATATTTTTTAAATTCCAATGCT
This sequence comes from Pinus tabuliformis, assembly GCA_031772625.1. Lineage (NCBI taxonomy): Eukaryota > Viridiplantae > Streptophyta > Pinopsida > Pinales > Pinaceae > Pinus > Pinus tabuliformis. The sequence goes on along the minus strand of CM062816.1, from coordinate 890,099,135 downwards.
TTACCTTCTATACGTGGATCCTATGAATAATAGTCGCGTATATACGTAATTTCTGAACTGAACTGTCATGTATATTTTTCTATGATGAAGAAACAAGCTCCAATTATGCTTGCTGATTCTAGAATTGGTTAAGTATAGTCTACAGATTTGGCATAGGTTCAGGGGGAGCATTTTATATGCTTTTAATAATGAATTGTTGATATTATTCTTGCTTTAGAATTCCTTGGTACATAATGATTCTTATCAATGGTGATGTTGCTTATGTTACTAACGTTGTTGATTAATGATGAAAAACTGCATGGTGATGTTCATGTTGCTACTAAAAGATGCTTATGGTGCAGATCCTATATGGTATATGCTAGTCGTTGATGACTATCCTGGTATTATTGAGGTCTTTTTCTTTGATTATAAGTATCAATTTGATGTAAATGTCATGTAAATACCTATGATGTAATCAATGTGAAAATCGATCATGTATGGACTATTGTGGTCAAGTCATGTAATCCCATTTTTGGTGGTTGATATAATAATGAAGTCAAATATGTAACCCCACTATGATTGGGTGATTGTTGTAAGTTTGAGTCATTGGTGATAGGAAGATTCATATTCAGTTAAGTCATAGAGTCATGTACTTCATTTCACATCCTTCAGAAGTTTTAGCATGTGCTTAGGGAGCTTGGTCAACATTAAGTATTCATACATAGTAGATCATATCTACAATGCTCATGTCAACGAAGGGAGAGAAGTATTTATTAAACAATGGTCAACCCTTTTCCCTTAATGTAAAAGGGGGAGAGAATCTTAGTGTTTGAAGAATTATTGGTATATCTACAAATGTGTTTACAAGTATTTACAAGTTGTGGTGACCAAACACCAAAGTGGTTGCCATCAATTTCCAAATGGGGAGATTGTTGGCTTTATGACTAATGTGTTGTCCTTGATGGAAACCTACTTAATGAGTATTACCTTGATGGTAACCTACTTGATGTAGATGTTAACAGGATATATCCACATGCGACAGAAATTTAATATCATTTCAGAGACAGAGGAATGATAAAGATGAAGTTTGAAGAAGTATACGTAGGTTCTACAAAGAAAAGTCATGTACATACATAGGTTTGGTGAAGCAAAGTTGAGTATACGCAGGTTCTATGAAGAAATGCCATGTACACACGTGGGTATGGAGAATAAAATGCATGTACATATTCCAAATACCAAGGGTCTTTACCATGGTATTGACCTATGGTATTGAGCCCAACAATGGATATTTGATCCCATCCAAGAATACCATTGGCACTAGTATGGTTTTGACCTATGGTATTGTCTAAGGGCTAAGCTATATAAGGAGATGAAGATCAAAGTGTTTGAGGTGTGCAAGTGATGAAGATTTTATGAATAGTTAGATCTGAAGCAAGTGTGCATGTAATGGGCTATTAATGAAACTAAGTATGCACCCAGAATATGATGATGGATCAAATCCAATAGATCTGAAATGACTATGTATTGAATAATCTGCTTATGGGTTGATTTGATTTGTGATGATAATGTCTTGACGTGTGATTATTCTGTGTATGCTGAGATCTGGGTATGTCTGAATTTCTATTGTACAGCGAAGGAGTGTGTCAATAATTGCATATCTATATGTGGGTTTGATAATCTAAAAGGCGCATACACACATGAGTTTAACACTTGTAAGTCACATTCTATTCAGATCTGTCCATGGGTTTCATTCCTAAAAAGTGTGTATACACACGGAAATTCTTTGTGGAAAGAACATATAGAAGCTAGGGTTTTGTTGAAAAGGATGTCTAATCAGTTTAATTAGTCTTGTTGTGTTTATGTTGTCTCTCAATGAAGTATTACTTGATAATCTGACTTTAACCATGATGTTTGAAGTTGAATTGATTTATTGAAGAGGTGATGGTGTTGTTAACTATATGTGATTGAAGACCTGTGATATTTCTGTGATAGTTTCTGAATGATACGATGTTTCACGGTTTAACTTAGTGTGTGTTTTAGAATAACAATGATTTAGTTTTAGGGTTCAGTGTTTTCAGATCTATACGTGGGTATGCCTCATGGAAAGTGAATATTTACGCAGATATGCTAAAGCAAAGTAGTGTATGTATTCTGATAATCTATTGATCAAGGTTTGGAGTGATATAATCTAGTTTTTGTGATGAACAATATGTGGATTGGTATTTTGGGCAATGAGTTTAAATTAATCTAACTCCATTGGTTGTTTGAGATTGATTTGGGTCTTAGTTGGCACATTGATTAACTGTTTCAGTTTTATTATTTGATGGTAGTGGATCCAGTCTAAAAATTTGATGAAACATGGCCTACAGATTTGATGTTTTGTATCAGGTGGATCCAGTGTGAAAATTTATGAAACGTAGTCCACGGTAGTGCAGGGGGTTGGAGCTCCCTTCTAGTGGGTGCTGGAAAATGAGAGAAGGTTGTAGCCTTCTGCAGGTGGGTGCCTACATGCTGGTATGAGTCTACGCCAATACAATATTGTAAGAAGTTTTTCTTAATAATAAAATAAGACAGAGATGACAACAATGGTGGTTTTTTCCCACATTGGGTTTCCACCTAAAAATCCTGGTGTTCATGTGTGTTTCTTATGTGTAATGGTTTATTTTGTTCTTACTGCACATGGTTACTATTTTATTAATGCTTAATGAGGTACTGATACACTAGTTCAAGTTAAACAAATGTTGAATTAACTGAAAAGTAAGTTTACTAGATATACGCTAGTTGTCTGCATGATAGTCACGTACATACACGGGTTTCTTTCAGTAAAGTCGCATACAAAAATATAAGTAAGAAAAGAAAAGTTTAAGTGAGTTTTAACACACTAATTCACCCCCCTTCTCAGTATTTTTTCCCAACACATTATTTATACACTATAAAGTTTGGGTATAGAACTCTCCTCTTTTCGAATGATATACTAGGAAAATAGAAAAAAATATGGTCTCACTTATGGAACTCATATTCTCTTCCAAAAATTAGTATTTTCTATTGGATGTTCGCCCACAAAATACTTTTGATAGCTGATAATTTGCAAAATTTAAGAATATTAAGGCTTCAAGATGTGCTTTGTGAAAATAAGAAGAAAAACCCATGGCCACTTATTCCTTGATTGAAAATTTTCTAACTAGGTATGGGAACGTGTCTTAAAAATACCATCAACCAAACTGTATGAGCATCAAATATCATCCATTTCTTTGATTTTAGGGGTAAGCATTATTTAGGTTCCTTGTAAGGAAAACCAATTTTAAAAACAATATGATGGGATCTTCCTAAGTTTATATGTTGGAAAATTTGGTTGGCTAGAAATAGAGCTACTTTTCAAAGTAAATTCTCATCCCCTCTAGAGGTTGTGATTAGAGCCTCCTCCCCTCTAACTCAAGCCTTAAATTATCACAAATTCTTTTCATCTTCCTCACAATAAGGGCTTCAATATACAAGAAAAAATCAAACCGATAGTTGAAAAAATCCAAATATAGGAAAGACTATATAGTTAGAGGAATTTACTAAATAAATGTTAGGAAAAAATCATATAATTCTATTTTTTTGATGGGGCCTCAAAATCCAATCCAAGGTGATAGGAGCATGGGGTTAACACATTACCTCAGAAGAAAAGAGAAATTTGTATTCTTTGGATTTGAGTTTATTGTCAAACAATAAAGTAGACGTCTATAACTTGTATTAATGCCTATTCCAAAGAACAATCATTGAAAGTCATCAAATTAATTGTAATAAGGGACTCTTCTCTCATATTTTATTTACAAAAATTACTCTTATCTACATTAGTAATAGGGGAGAAGTTTATTCATTTCTGTTTATTAAAGGAGAACCATTATTGTGAGCTTTCACCGCAGCCCACTAAGAGGGAAAATGAAATATTTGTTGCAAGCAATATATAGACTTTTAATACAAAAAATTCCAATTATAATTAAAAAATATTTTAATTAATTTTTTTTTATTTACTCAAAATTACCTCTTACACTATCAACCAACCTGGACTCTAAAATTCTTAATATTTTACCACTTATTATTAGTTGAGATTTATTTAGATTTTTTCATGATTAATTGTTTTATGCATGGATGTTACGTCAGCAAAATTAGGACTCTTGGGATACTTTTGAGAAGGGTTTCCTATCCCATTCTTTCAAGGTTGAAGAAAGTTTCTAAAGTCTAAATTTTCTGGTAAGAGTTTAGGTCTCCATTAGTGCTAGGATTGATAATGGTTGCACTAAAAATAATCTCAGTTACGATTTGTTGGAATGATTTGTTAGAATGAATTGCTGGTAAAATTAGTTTGATGCTTTGTATCACTTTGAGTACATGTATGCATGTATGAGTACGTGTATGCATGTGCTTATGAGTTCTATTCTAGTTTTGGTTCACAGACACATCATTGTCATCACCACCCTCATTTCATAGGAGTGAGAAGCAGTACTTTCCATATGAGTTCAAGAAAGGTAAGCCTCCTACATTTAATGGAGAGATGAAGAAAATAGAAGATGTAGAAGCATGGCTACTTGGGATGAAGAAGTTCCTTGAACTACATGATTATATAGAGAATATGAAAGCCAAGATAAGTATTTTCAGTCTCAAAGGAAAATCATATATATGGTGGGAAGATGTGAAGTGTATCAAAGGAATCAAGGTAGAAGTGAGTTGGCATGAGTTTCAAAGACTCTTTAGAAATAATTACCTTTCGAAGAGATACTATGATGGAAATACCAAGGAGTTCAATGAGATGAAGTTGGGTTCTATGAAATATGAAGAGTACACGACGAAGTTTCTGGAGTTTTGTAGGTATGTTCCTTACCTCAATAATGAGAAGATGAAGGTTCAAAGGTTCATCATTAGACTTTCATTAACATTCAAGAATCAAATTGAGTATGATGAGCCTCAGTCATTGAGGACATTCATATAATTTCTTTCCTTCCCAGGAATGTAGCAGGCTATGCTTGAGAATTCATATTAGAATTTGCAATCTAACAAGATATCTACTGCAAACACGATATGTACTAAAAGTATAGGCTTCAAATACAAATTTCATTAGAGAAAGTAAGCGAGGTTAAGAATATTATTAGGAAGTTAGGAGTATGTCGTGATCATTTTTTCTACTGTATAAACATTTTTCATTTGAATGATTAGAAACAACAGTGACAAAACTATGACATAATGTAAATATTGCATCTATGACCGAAAATTACCTGGAACTGAGTGTAATGTAGGTGAGGATTAAGTGCATTAAGAATAATTCATCATAGTTTATTTTGGGGCACAACCCCATCCAGCTTCCACTTAGTGGGGAGTTTGGTTCTAAATATAGGAAGATATCATAATGTTTGAAGGCTTCAGGTCCTATCCAAGTAAGAAGAGAAGGAGGTTGTTATCATATCTACTTTCTCAAGGCAATAACAGTTAATATACAAGATAATAATTTGTCCAAGCATGAGGAGATTATAAGGAGTGCGATAAAATCAAAATAGATAGACATCATGTAGGTGCTTCACTCATGCTATTGATTCTAGAAAAGGAATGTGAAAGTACTTACCCAGAGTTTGGTTCTTTTTCTCCTAGTACTCTAACATGATTAAATTGAACTATGGAAGATATGCAAAGTTTAGATATACTTAGCTCTACAAAATATCATTCACCTCATATTCTCCTGAAGTGTAATTGCTTTAGTTGTTGCAGACCTCCCCTTAACTACAAAGAAATCAATAAGAAAATTATAGGGATTTGAAAAATTTATGAACGCAAGATTAAGCATCACATATACTGGATATCATTATCATCAGGTGTAGTAGAAAATCTCATAGGAGATAAAGAAAATGACACACATCGGATGCTCTACTATTCAAACCATGAAAAACTAGAGATAATTAGTAAGGTAAGGTGTAAAAAATATACACCTATTGCAATCTTAGAGAAGTATTTTTCGAATATTAAATAGAAAATATAGCTTTGGTTTCCTTTAGATATTTTCATTACAAGGATTAGGGTTGTCCATTCTTTTTAATATCCAGTATGTAAATGAGGAGCCCTATAAACTTTGGAAGGGAAAAATATTCAAATAATTGGATGGGAATCAAATAATTAAATCTAGAGTATTTAACTAATTCCCCCCCCCCCTAAAGATAATTTAACCATTGCATTTTCGAAAAGCTTCAAGAAAAAACATTGGTATCTATATACCCATATTCATAAACTTGCCTTTATGATCTTCTTGAAAATGTGTAGAACGGTGGTGGGAGAATCATTCTAGGACATAGGTTCCTTGTATACAAAAAATAAATTTCCATTAGTAAGGTGAGAAAACTATAAAAAGAAGAGATCCCTAGAATGACCAAGAGTTGTACAATTTTGTTGGTACCTGCACAATGTCTAGGGATCATAAATCTTGGTCTTGTTTACATGTTGTGGTTTATGCATATCTATAATAGCCCCAATCACATTTCTCCTTTATCATAAACATTGTGAAAATAAATTATTAACTAAATAAAACAAGATGAGTTAGGGTCATGAGTTCCAAGGATGAAGTTGTTGGGTCCCTATAATACTAGTGATTACCCCATTACTATTGTAGTTATACCCCTTATTAATATTGTTGTGCCCCTATTGCCCCCATATTGTTATTATTGTGCCCCATGGAATCCCTCTAATGTTATTTTTGTGGCTTTATATTATTATTGTTAGGTCGGCTGGATTATATTGTGACTCCTTAGACTCCTATATATAGAAAGGAGGTTTTGTCATTTTTATCATCCAAGAATTGTTCATTTATGTAATGTAAAGGAGGTTGCCCCCTCGAAGAGACTGAATTCTAAGGCGTTGATCTATCTTTTCTCTCTTTTCTTGAGCTGGTTTCATAACATTTGGTATCAGAGCTTTGGATTCTAGGGTTTCGCTGCTCCAAACAGGTCATCGTGGCATTTTCGCTATAACTTTTTTCTGGGACGTTTCAGAAGTCGCAAAAAAAACCCATTTGAGAAGAAATCGCCCTGAACCTTGGGTCCGAATTTCAGAACCTTTTGCACGTTATTTGCGGAGATATGATCTGAGGAAGTTGGTCTTTTTGCAGACTCCTGAATTACATTCAAAACAGGTGACCTGGGGAAAATCGTCATAACTTTCTCTTTGGGGATTGGATTGAAATTTCGTAAGAAGGTACAAAAAGAGGACAGACTGTAGTTTCTTGTATGTGTGTTTCAGATTCAAAGGTTGAAACAGTGACTCCTGGTACGTTGTACAAGTTCGCTCTACTGAACCAGTCTAAAAGCAAGTCACTGTGGGAGATTTCACATAACTCTTCCTTGGAGAATCCAATTTGGCTCAGACTTGTGGCATTGGAAAGAGGACGCAGAAGGCTACTACAGGTAGCAATTTCAGAACTAGATGATCCGAAATTACAGAGATACATCAGATTCAATATTAGGCTTCTATAAAGTGAAAAAAGGTGTGTAGTTTTTTTTTTAAATTTTTGTGTAAGCTTGGTTTAACGGAATTCAAAGGGCATAGTAAGGCATTATTATCGGTAACTGATGCCCCGAGGAAAGAAAATGCAAACACCTAGTAAGGAACCTGAAAGCTCTAGCATGACTCATGAAGAAGAGGAAGAAATGCTACATGATATATCAAAATTACAAGAACAAGTGCAACAAATGTCACGCTCACAAAAGCTAACAGAAGCTAAGATAAGTGGTGTGGAATCTAAGATAAATGGCGTGGAATCTAAGATAAAGGGCATGGAAGCTAAGATGGATGATTTGAAGACAGATTTGAAGAGAGACATGGCAGATTTGAAGATAGATTTGAAGACAGACATGGAAGAATTGAAGAAGTTGCTACAAGAAAGGGTCACTAATGGTGAAAAGGTAGTAAAGGAAACTCATGATGAGAACAAAAGAAATGTTAATCATGATTCCATAGACGCTAATGTTGGATCGAAGAATCACCATATTCCAAAAATCGATATGAGGAAGTTTGATGGCAAGGATCCCGCCACATGGATATTACAGATGGAGCAATTCTTCGATCTCAATAATGTGCAAAAACACAAAAGGTACGTATGGCAACTGTATATTTGGAACCAAATCAGTTTGTATGGTATCAATGGCTTTGCTCTCGTAAACAATTTATCACTTGGGCAATTTTTACGGAAGAATTGATAGCACATTATGAAGATACAAAAAGCAACACTTTTTTTAGCCAATTGATAAGTCTCAAACAAAAGGGTTCAGTAATGGAGCACATTGAGGAGTTCCAAAAATTGAACATAAGGGTAAAAGATATTCCAGAGGAGCATAGGATTGATGTGTTCATAGGGTCTTTAAAGGATAATATCCAACATGATGTTCGCCTTTGGGAACCTGATTCATTAGAGAAGGCATTCAGGTTAGCAAGAAAAATGGAAAGCAAAATTATGGCAACCAGGAAGCATACCACTCACAACTATAAAGACGGAAGTGTTGTTGCCCTAGTCTTCCACAACCTATAAGGTTGACACCACAACAATTGGAAGAAAAAAGAGCAAAAGGGCTTTGTTACAGTTGTGATAGCAAATACACTAAAAGTCATAAGTGTGCTGAGAAGAAATTATTCTACATAGATTGTGAAGAGGAAGAAGAAAAGGAGCAAGAAAGGTCAAAAGAAGAAGATATACTCCAGGAACAAAGCCTAGATGAAGAACAAATAAATCCGACCATATCTTGTAATGCATTGGCGGGAATTACCACTCCTCAAACCATCAAGATAGAAGGACAAATCAAGAAGAAAAAGGTAATAGTGTTGATTGATTCAGGAAGCACCCACAATTTTATTCATTGTAAGGTAGCAAAAGAATTGAATTGCTTCCTATATCCAGCACCAGAGTGTCAAGTGATGATTGCAAATGGAGGAACAATAAATTGCTCTGGAAAGTGCCATAATATCAAGCTATCCATGGGAGAATATGTATTGACTAGCCCAATGCTTTCCATTCCAATGGGAGGTGCTGATGTTGTACTAGGAGTCCAATGGCTACAATCCTTGGGTACAATAGCTTTTAATTTTCAAGAACTTTTCATGAAATTTTCTGTGGAAGGAAAGGAAGTTGAATTAAGGGGTATTGCAGGGAAACCAGGAAAGATAATCAGCTCTAATGGTATGACAAAGCTTCTAAAAAAGGAGCAAAGAGGTGTAATTGCACAATTATGTTCGCTAGATGTTTCCACATTGGAATCATCTATTTCTCCAGATCTCCAAAAAGTCTTGGACAATCATTCCAAGGTATTTGAGACTCCCAAAGGTCTCCCACCTATGCGTGATCATGATCATGCTATTCATCTGATTCCAGGAAGTGTTCCTCCAAACATCAGGCCGTACAGATATCCCTATGTCCAAAAGAGTGAAATTGAACGTATGGTTGCAGAAATGCTAGAGGCTGGTATAATTCAACCAAGTCAAAGTTCTTTCTCTGCTCCAGTAGTATTGGTGCACAAGAAGGATGGATCATGGCGCATGTGTCCGGATTATAGGGAGCTCAACAAGCTCACTATTAAAGATAAGTTTCCCATTCCTGTCATTGATGAATTACTGGATGAATTGCATGGATCAATTTACTTCACCAAGTTGGATCTTCGTTCGGGATATCATCAAATCAGAATGAAGATTGAAGACATTCCGAAAACAGCATTTAGAACTCATGAGGGTCATTATGAATTTTTGGTCATGCCTTTTGGCCTTACCAATGCACCTTCAACATTTCAAGGTTTGATGAATTCAATTTTCAAACCATTCCTTAGAAAATTTGTGTTAGTATTTTTTGATGATATACTAATCTACAACAAGTCTTGGAAGGATCATGTTGAACATGTTGACAGGGTGCTACAACTATTGGAGGAGAAACAATTATATGCAAAAAGATCCAAATGTTTCTTTGGAGTACAAGAGGTGGAATATTTGGGTCATATTGTATCTCATGAAGGAGTTAAGGTAGACCCTAGCAAAATTAAAGCCATTAAGGAATGGAAAATCCCCACATCCATAAAGCATCTGCGAGGATTTCTGGGTTGACAGGGTATTATCGCAAGTTTGTTAAGAATTATGGGAGAATAGCAGCACCTCTAACAACATTATTGAAGAAAGATGCATTTTCATGGACTCCAGAAGCAACAAAGGCCTTTGAACATCTTAAAGAGGCAATGTGCCAAGCACCGGTCTTAGCTACACCGGACTTCACAAAAACCTTTATTGTGGAATGTGATGCTTCAGGAAATGGAATTGGTGTTGTTTTAATGCAAGATGAAAGACCCATTGCTTTTGAAAGTCGTCCAATCAAGGGAAAGTTTTTACACAAAGCTATTTATGAGAAGGAAATGTTGGCAATACTCCATGCACTTAAGAAATGGCGACCCTACCTAATGGGAAGACACTTCAAGGTAAAAACGGATCATGATAGCCTTAAATACTTTTTAGAACAAAGATTATCCTCTGAAGAGCAACAAAAGTGGGTCACAAAGATGTTGGGTTATGACTTTGAAATCATCTACAAAAAAGGGAAGCAAAATGTGGTGGCAGATGCACTCTCAAGAAAGGATGAGGATGTGGAAGCATTGTTGTGCGCCATTTCTATTATCCAACCAGATTGGATAAACGAAGCAAGGGAGGAATGGAAGAATGACGAAGAAGTGTGGGCACTTATTCGAAAGTTACAACAAGATTCCAGTATGTCTGATACATTTAGCTGGCAAAATGATTCGTTATGGTACAAAGATCGCTTATACCTCTGTAAGAATTCCCAGCTAAAACAAAAGATTCTTATGGAATTGCACACTTCTCCCTTAGGAGGGCACTCAGGATTTTTAAAAACTTACCACAGGGTTAAGAAGGAATTTTTTTGGGATGGCCTTAAATCAGATATTCAAAAGTTTGTGGCGGAATGTTTGGTTTGCCAACAAAATAAAGTTGAAACAATTAAGACACCAGGTCTATTACAACCTTTATCCATTCCAAGCCAACGTTGGGAGGAGGTTTCAATGGATTTTATCACAGGTTTACCCAAGTCTGAGGGAAAGAGTGTCATCATGGTGGTAGTTGACAGACTTACCAAGTATGCACACTTTTGTGCATTATCACATCCATTTAAAGCCAGTACAGTTTCTACTGCATTTATGGAAACAATTCAAAAGCTACATGGAAACCCAAAGATTATTGTAAGTGACAGAGATCCCATTTTCACTGGAAATTTTTGGACAGAATTATTTTCTTGTCTTGGTACTCAGTTAGCTCATAGCTCATCTTATCATCCTCAATCTGATGGGCAAACTGAGATAGTAAACAAATGTTTGGAAGGATATCTTCGTTGCTTTGTATCTGATAAACACAATGGGTCAAATGGTTGCCTTTGGCTGAATGGTGGTATAACACTTCCTTCCATACAGCAACAAAAATGACCCCATTTATGGCACTTTATGGGTATCAAACACCATCCATCACATCATATTTAAGAGAAAATTCTAAGGTTCAGGCAGTGGAACATCACATCGAACATCAACAACAAGTCCTCCAACTCTTAAAGGATAACCTCGTGTTGGCACAGAATAGAATGAAACAACAGGCAGATCAACATCGCAGTGAAAGAAGTTTTGATGTAGGTGATTGGGTATTCCTACGGCTACAACCATATAAGCAAATGTCCCTCAAGCAAGCTAAGAAGGATAATAAATTATCACCAAAGTATTATGGTTCGTACAAGGTGTTGCAAAAGATTGGTACTATGGCATACAAATTGGAGCTTCCTGCAGCTTCTCGATTGCACCCAGTTTTCCATGTTTCATGTTTAAAGAAGGTTATAGGCGACAAGCTCCCAGTTCAAACAATATTGCCAGAACTTGACGAGGAAGGAAAAATTATATTGGAATCGGAAGCAGTCATAGAAACAAGAACTCGACAGCTACGAAATCGATCAATTTCAGAGTATCTTATCAAGTGGAAGAACTTATCCGCTGAAGATTCCACATGGGAGGATGAGAATTTTATGCAGAAGTATCTAGAACTACTCAAGCGTTGAGGACAACACTTTTTTGAAGGAGAGGGGCATGTTGGGTCCCTATAATACTAGTGATTACCCCATTACTATTGTAGTTATACCCCTTATTAATATTGTTGTGCCCCTATTGCCCCCATATTGTTATTACTGTGCCCCATAGAATCCCTCTAATGTTATTTTTGTGGCTTTATATTATTATTGTTAGGTCGGCTGGATTATATTGTGACTCCTTAGACTCCTATATATAGAAAGGAGGTTTTGTCATTTTTATCATCCAAGAATTGTTCATTTATGTAATGTAAAGGAGGTTGCCCCCTTGAAGAGGCTGAATTCTAAGGTGTTGATCTATCTTTTCTCTCTTTTCTTGAGCTGGTTTCATAACAGAAGTGGACATGCTTCCTGGGACAGATAAAAAGAAAGGGGAAAAGGGCCAAAGGCACAAGGATCATTAGCTTGCAAGACTGATCAGTGATGACTTGTCCAACCACCACAAAAATAAAAGGAGAAGGGACAACTGGAGAAGTTTTTAGTCGTCCTAAAAATGTGGACAAGGTTGGGCTCTAACCACCAAAATGTAGAGTTCTAATCACAGAAAAAGACTTCATGGAGGGTGCACTAAGGGGGGAAGTGTGTAATGATAATAATATCATGCTGCCAAAAGTAGTGGAGAAGGAAGAGAACACATGCACTAAACTAAATTGAAGGTGAAGTTTTGATACAGATAAAGAAGGGAGCTAAGCAGCATATATGAGGTTCCTATTCCCATAAGTAGTATCTTGATGCCTAGGAACCTGGCTCGAGGGTGGCGACTACACCAGAGGTAGATTGTAGTCCTATACAATTCAAAGGAGAGTTTTTATCCATAGCTTGGTTTCCCATTCCATCTCAGAACAAAATTTTGATATATGTATATATATATATATATATATATATATATATATATAGATATACATACATACATATATATATACCTTCTGAAAATTTTTGTGTCTTATTTACCAGTAAGGTTCCCTTGTCAGACTAAACACACATTATCATTCTTAAAATATTCAAATGAATTTAGGATTCTTACGTACATTTCTATTCATGCTTTGAATCATAATAAACCGTTTGAATGAATAAGCATAGTTAAAATAATCGCTCCATTAATTGATATATTATCCTTGAATTTCACAGAGTCTGTGTCATTTGGATGGAAATATGTTTACTATTTTGTAGCATAAGGGGATTTTCTTGCATATATAGAGTCTGTTCAATATGGTGAAAACATTAAGGAATGTTTCTATACTATTTTTATGTAATATTTTTCTCCTCGTTACACCGTTAACATCGTTAAATAACATTAACTTTCCCACCAAATGTTTCTCTGCATTGTTAATAATTTTGGCTTGAACTCTAACATCTCTCATTCATTTCTGAGCATCCCCTACTTTTTTGGTGGGGAAGTAGTGATACTATCATGCCCTATCACAAGCCTAAAAAGACCTGTAGCTTAACGATATTAAGCCTCACTCAGAACCTATAATTGTGAGCTCAATACAAATCAACGAAGCTCTTCATAGTGGCAATCTGGTTTTATGCTTCACCATTATGGTAACACCATTGTAATCTATTCCTTCAGGTGTATATCGTATATTCAGGTCATTAAACAAGAATAAATGTATAGTGTATAAGCAAAATAATTCATTCTCCTAATATCTTGCATGTTATTATCATTTGGAGTACCCTTCTAAGTGGCCATGTATGCACCCTTTAGTATTCAATCTCTTGTAATCCCTGTTCTATGTTGTACATAAAGATATGTAGCCAGTGGTTCATGGGGTCAAAATGTTGCAATTTATTGAGAGCGTTCATAACCAATATGATCTAGATTTATTCAGGAATGAAATGAAATATAGACTTAAATAGAAACACAAAGCTACAACAAAAATTGAACTTCAATTCAATGAAACAAAATATTGAAAATTGTTTACATGTACAATGGAAATAGACTAGGTCAGGAAATGATAGCTTGTCTTTAAGAAGAGATGTGGTGGATACATGCCTCTGAACTATGTTACAATGAGGCTCATAGGACTTTTCTTATTAATAAATAAGGGAAAACCAAAAACATCCAAAAACATCCAAAAACCTGACCCTAGGATATGAAGCGCCAAAATTTTGTGGGCCCCATTGGGGTTAGTTGGTACACCAACTTCTTGAGGTTGTAACTTTGGCATATGATCTCTTTTTTATGTGAATGATACCTTGTTAGAGAAATCTATCTGAGGAATAAAATGTTCAATTACAAACACTTGCCACAAATTTTTGGTTTTCCCATTTTCCAAAAGGACGTTGTTTGGGCCTCAAAATGGCTTCGGAAGTTCAAGACTCGAAAAAATGCCAAAATATTAACTTGTGCTACGATTAAGGAAACTGAAAGAAACGATATAAAAGAAAAAATGTTGGGGGTCCAAGTGGAATAGGTGTGTGGCCACCAATATCCATTTGGATCAGTCCCCCCCCCCCCCCCAAGAAGCAATGATTCTCATTGCATTAAGTGCCTCCGTGAGATGGGGAAATTTCTGTAGAACTTGGTCCCTAGTGAGCCACTTTCCCTACTGCAAGAGTTGGCTAGATTTGAAAACTTGATATAGTTGGATCCTATATTTGTGAGTTTTCTTGATCTATGTTTCCATGATTTGATCAGTTGTGTCATGTTCAATGCAGTCCAGTTTGAGCTCTATTGGTGTCAACTCCTCAGCAATGTCTGATGTGTCCAGCAAGGGTGGAAAGTATGGCCAAAGGTGGTCCACATTAGATACATAGTGGTAGCCAAGGAATGGGGGGATACTGAGCTTGAAAGCATTATCTCCCACAACCTTGATGATGGTGTAAGGCCCATATCAAAGTGGTCAAAGATTAAGATGGGCTTTGGCAAGGCACCCTTTCTGCAGATGTAACAAAACTTTGTCGTCCGCCTAAAACTTATGGGGCACCTAATGCTAATAATGTCATTTTTGTATTTGAAATTAGATTTCTCCAGGATGTCATGAACCTGCTAGAGGATCTCATGCTGAATGCGCTCAATAAACCTGATGGTTTTATCATCTTCGAACTAAACATGGGAAGATTCCTCCTGTGTAGCTGCAAAAGGCAGTCTAACATCTAAGGGACATAATAGTTGAAATCCCAGGCCCACTTCAAAGGGGTTGTCTCAATTTGAGATATGGAGAGAGATGTCATAATTGTGTTTCACATAGGTAAGACTCTCATCCCATGTCCATAAATGCTTAGAGTTGTACATGTGTAGTATGTGGACAATCATCTTGTTAATGACCTCTGTCTAGCAATCATTTTCGGGGTGGAATGTGGTCAACTTGGTGAGCTTGTTATCCGAAAATGACTAAAGGCCCGACAAAAACACTCTTAGGAACTTGCTATCCTAGTCTAATATAATGGTATATGGGACCCTAAAATGTACCCACACCTGTTCAAAGAAGAGTATGCCAGTGGGGTCTACTGTGATACTCTTCTTGCAAGCAACCAATTTTGCCATCTTAGAAAATATGTTGATGAATACAAATACACAGTCGTTGCCATGCTTGGAAGAAGGAAGGCCATACATGTAGTCCATGTAGATGGATTCCCAGGGTCATCTAAGAGTAGATATAGGAGTATAAAAGCCTTGCTACCTAACAATTGGATTGCTATGGCATAGATAATGTAAGATCTGATTTATTTTCTAACATCATGTTAGAGATTTGGCCAATAAAAATACTTATATAGTATGGCCACAATTTTCTCCACACCAAAGTGTTATGCAACCTGATTGTTCTGCGCCTCCCATATCATCTTGGCACACTCACTTGAAGGAACACAAAGGTGGTCCAACTAGCGTAATAATTCGTTTTGGAGGTGGAATTATGGAACTTGCTTTCCATCCACTAGCATCTGGTATGTGGTAGTGAACTCTGGATCATTTTTATATAGTTACAACCATCCAGAGGTCTCGTGGCCACAAGAGTTGAGAACAATGGTCAGTGTTGCAACTGGTGGCTGACTAAGGTAATATGAAACATGATTGGTGTTGCCCTTCTTTTATTTGATATTCAAATGTAATTGTTGCAGATATGTGGACCACTTCTGATGGCGATCATTCTGCAACTTCCCTTGGGTATATATAAACTGCAGGGGTCAATGATCTGTGTGGATGATCATCTCCTTCCCCAAAATGTAATGTTTACTTTAATGGCAAGCATGCATGATGGAATACATCTCCTTATCATAGGTGGGATATTTCTGAATTGTGTCGGAAAGTGTCACACTATGAGAGGCCATTGAATTCCCTTGCTAGTCGATAACTTCACCAATGGCATAGTCAGAGGCATGTGTCTCAATTTCAAATGGTTGTTGTAGGTCTAGAAATGTGAGTGCTAGTGCATAGCAGAGGCGATGCTTTAGCTCAACAAAATCCTTATGTTGGGACTCAAACTAGAAAAAAAAATCTTTCACTCCACCCTTGGTAACTTGACTCAAAGGCCAAATGATATGAGAGAATCCCAACACAAACCTCTGATAAAAATTGGAAAGGCCTAAAAACCTGTGAAGCTCTGTTAGAGTGGTCAAGGTTGGGAAATATCAAATAACTTGGAACTTAGATAGATCCACATGCATGCCTTGATCATCAATGATGTAACCCAGATATTGGACCTGTCTCATGCTAATGGTGCATTTCTCCAAGTAGGCAGATAGTTTGTGTTGCCGCAGAGTTTGGAGGGCCTGCTGAATGTGTTGCAAGTTCTCTTCCCAAATTTTGCTAAAGATGAGGATGTCATCCATATATACATCCATGAACTCTAAGTGGGTAAAGAGCTGCATATGTGATACATCAGCCTCATAAAAGTTGCAGGGGCATTTGTCAACCCGAAAGACATGACCAACCACTCAAAAAGACCCTCCTTGGATTTGAAGGTGGTCTTCCATACATCTGTGGGTTCTATTGGAACCTGGTGATAACCAAAATTTAAATCGATCTTGCTGAAATACTTGGCCCCTTTGAGCTAGTCAAGAAGGTCATCAATCTATGGGATTGGATACTTGTTCCTGATAGTGATTTTATTTAGTGCCCGATAATCAATGCAAAGTCTCTAGGTCCCATCCTTCTTCTGTACAAGTACAATCGGGCTCCCACAAGGTGAGGAACTCGGTCGAATGTGCCCTTTTTGTAGAAACTCTTGGATTTGCTACTTGATTTCTCCATTTTTTAGAATAGAATTATAATATATCAACCCATTGGGTAGACATGCCTCGAAAGTCAGATTGATTGAATGTTTGACTTGATAGTGCGAGGGTACCCCTTTGGGTTAGGAGAATATGTCCCTGTATTCTTCCATGACCTTATCCACCTTCTTCTACTACACAGTGAATATTTTTGCGGGGACCATGGATGTGGCCATGATATTCCCCTTAGTTTGAGAATAAATAAAAAATAAAACAAATTTCCCAGTCTAGGAGATGATCTTACTACATTGCTTAGTACAGATCAACGAGAGGGAAATATGGGCTACCTCTAATATTCTCTATAACTTACTGCCCAAAGTAATAACAATAGTATGAGGCCTCTACTCATACACATCATGTCACTTACACACGTATGGTTGGCCTAATAATGCATTAGAAAATTCAAGAGGAGCAACGTCACACAATACCTCATGATCTGAATTGGATCCATGAAGAGTTATCAGAGAACCATGACTGTATCAGGTCGGGACAGACTTCAAAGAATTAAGAGCAGCGATCAGAAACACTTCTAAACAGTGGCAATTAGTAGCTAGCATGGAACGACGAGGACCTCGGTGAAAGCGCGCTAACCGATGCCCATGGAGACTACGCAAGAGGCGAAACTAACCTGTGGGAAGCCCGGATCGGGAAAAAGAGGCAGTTTTTGATGCGCGATTAGTGCTTAGCAAAACCCCTCGAGAAGGAGAGGCCCCGAGCACTCGGTCGCATGAAAGCCGGGGAAACCGTGGGGAAAAAGGTTAAAGGCAAACGTGGGACCCGTGCTCCAAAAACTGACAGTATTTGTCGGGGGCACCCTTGGGTGGTAAGAAGATTTGGAGAAAAAGGAGCGATTCCACTCAACGCCTGATGCGTGGCAGGTGGAGGAGAGATAAGACCGCCGCTCATCGCGCGCTAATGGTTGAGCAAGTCAAACGCATGAAATGAGTGAATGGCATCGGATCTGGGGGATCCAGATCTAACGGCTGAGATCACACCCGATGGGAAAACTGGAATCGATAGGGGATTAAGCCGCGATCTATAAGAATTTAACGTCCGATTTGACCGCTAAGGTGGTAGATGACTCATTCCATGACATAACTGAAAACCCGAACCGACGAAGCAAGCTGGAGCAGTTGGCAGGAGGATAAATGGCCACTCCCCCTGAGCCTGATGATGACATCGAGACGGGGAACTCCAAGCGAAGCTGTAGCAGGCAATCCAACGGAGGTGGAAGGGGAATTGAGCAGCCGTGAGAACGAATGGCTTTAAAGCCATGCAAAGGCAAAGCAGAAGACACCGAACACCAAGAGGAAGATGGAGAAGAAAAGGAAGAAGATAGAGAAAACGAAGAAAAGACAGTGAAGCAAAAAGCAGAAAGAAGACAGAGGGCTGAGCTGACCAAAGGCAGCATCGAGTGCTATAGAGCTTGAGACATTCAAGCCATCCCTTAGAGGATCTATCAGGACTGAGCATCACATTGGACTCCTTCCATTAAAGATCAGAGAGGTCAAAGAGCTCGTAAGGAAAATAGTCTATGCACTCTCGTGGCTTGGGGCATCCAAGAACCACCCTGCCAAGCAAATTCTGTTTCAGGAGACCCATATTGAGCTCCTTCATTGTAATTCTCTGCTTCAAGACACAATAAAAGAAGGCCACCATTGAGAGATGTACTAGAGATGTAGCCCTGGAGGATAGGGTGAACTCCTTATTAATTTCTTGTGTTCTTATATTTGCTTATTGTGTTTCTCTGCTATTTTCCATTTCAAGTTTCTGTGTATTTGCAATCTGATCGATTCGTTGCCTAAATAACATAGACACACACCAGCACATGAGTCTATAATACCTTTAATTAATAATTCTTAACTGAGATCACTCATAGGGTGATTTCCAGATCAAGTGGTATCAGAGCTTTAGGCTGTAAGGTTAGACAAGCTTGTGCTGGTTTAGCTGTTGAATGCTCACTAGATCAAAGCTCAAATTAGGAGAAGGAGAGTTGGTCGAAACTAATCCTAAAATTGGGAGAGTCTATCCTTGGAAGACAATTTCAAAGGAAGGTTTTGTGGGGCCAGACCCTCAATTCATAGAAAGCTTCCTAGCTATAAAGTCCATGGTAGAAGAAATGTATAGGGACTTTAGAAAACATAAGGATGAAAACTCATCAGGCTCTAAGCAAGACAAAGAAGAAGATGAGTCTCACTTCCATGACCACTCCAAAGGAAAAGGAAAAGAGGAAAGCTTCCTCACCCCTCCTAATAGCCCTATGCATAACAAGAAGGCATATTTAATCAAACTAGATGTTAAATTTGATTTGCCTATATATGATGGAGAATTAAATGCAGAGAAGTTGGACAATTGGATTAGACAAATTGATGTTTATTGTGGAGTATAGAACATCGACTCAAACAAGAGTAAGATTTAGCTGGCAAGCCTACGCCTAGGAGGCACTGCCTTGGTTTGGTGGGAAGGAAAAACCCAAGCTGACATGAAAAGACATGGTAAGACCATCTCTGTCTCAAGTGAATTTGTTTCTGCAATCAAAAAGCAGTTCTATCCATTGGCCTAAATGCAACAAGCCATGATGAGTTGACAAACTCTTTGGCAATTGAAAGGGAAAAGTGTGCAAGGGTACACTCAAGAATTTAGAAAAGAGCATTGTTTCTAGGAATCTCATTAGACTCACCAAAGACTCTGTTGAAGTACATTGGTAGTCTACACAACTACACGAGGCATACCATCCTCATGTTTAATCCCACTAGTATAGATGAGGTATCTGTACAAGCTACTCATCTAGAAGCTAGAGGAAAGAATGGAAATCTAGAAGTTGGGGGACCATCCCAACCCACTATAAGTAAGAGCAAGGAGAAAAGAAAGCAGAAGTGGAAAGCAAGGAAGGATAACACTACAGAGAAAAGCAAAGCTTCATGCACTCACTGTAAAAAGGATGGGCATGATGATGAGCATTGTTGGATTTTGCATCCAGAGCTGAGGCCTAAGAAATTCGAGGGTAAGAAGAAGAAGACTGCTGCAGCTATTCAGAAAGATTTGGGGTTAGACTCAGGAGATGAAACAACCATTGCAGCCACAGGTATCAAAGGTAAGAATTCTGAAGCATCTACTAGTAATTATGCTCAATCTATTATTGATGAAGAAAATGAGAGAAAAAGACATGAGCTTTTCCATATTCGAGTTGTTTCCAAATATCAAAAGATTGATACTTTGTTTGATAGTGGCTCACAAGTAAATTTAATTTCTGAAGCAAATGTAAAGAAATTGGGATTAGCAACTACACCTCACAAGAAACCATACCCATTAGGATGGTTGAATGATAAAGCACAACTACAAGTGACTAGACAGTCCAAACTCAAGTTTTCTTTTGGGTCAACATTTGTAGATGAGGTTGAGTTAGACATAATTCCTTTGGATATATGTGGAATTGTTTTAGGAAGTCCTTAATTGTATGATAGAAAAGCTATTTTATATAGAGCTGAGAACAAGTATCTACTTGTTAAAGATGGAATCAAATACTTTGTAAGAGCTCATAAGCTCAAGAATAATTATACTTTCATAAACTTAGGGCAGATTAAAAGAATGATAAATTCATGCAAACAATTCTTACTGATGGTTGTAAATGAAAAGAAACCTGATAAAACCAATGTATTTGAGGGTTGTAATGCTAAAAAGAAAACTGATATAGAAAATGTTGTTTCAGAGTATGATATCTTGTTTCAAGAACATAAAGGTCTACCACCCAAAAAGGAAATTGTACATGATATTATTTTGCAGCAAGATGCTCCACTGCCTAACATTGGAATGTACAGGTTGTCTACATTAGAGAATGTTGAAATCAAGAAGCAGGTGCAGGAGTTGCTCGAGAAGGGGTTCATCAGGCCTAGCACATCACCATGTGGGTCACCAATCGTTTTGGTGAAAAAGAAAGATGGCTCGTGGAGAATGTGCATTGACTACTGAGGACTGAATAAGATAAAAATAAAAAATCGTTATCCCCTTCCTTGCATAGATGATCTTTTAGATCAATTGAGGGAAGCTGTTTATTTCACCAAGCTAGACTTGCACAGTGGATACCATGAGGTCAGAGTTGCAGAACAAGATGCATGGAAGACTGCTTTCAAAACAAAGCAGGGATTGTATGAGTGGCTGGTTATGCCTTTTGGCTTAACTATTGTTCCTGCCACTTTCATGAGATTAATGAATAATGTACTCAAACCTTTTCTTGATGATTTTGTTATTGTGTATTTGGATGACATTCTAATTTTTAGTAAAATGTGGGAAGAACACTTAAATCATGTTAAGAAGACATTAGATGTTTTGAAAAGAGAAAAACTTCATGTTAAACTCTCAAAGTGTGAATTTGGCAAAACATCTCTAAATTATTTGGGTCATATAGTAGGGGGTGGTGAATTGAAAATAGATCCCTCTAAAGTGGCAGTCATTGTGAACTGGCCTAAACCCAAGTCTACTATAGAAGTGAGAAGCTTCTTAGGAGCAGCACAATATTGGAGGAAGTTCATTTCTAACTTTTAACACATATTTCATTAAAATTGGAAAAACATTATTACAATGGCATCATTAGAAATGAATTTTTTAGTTATATTTAAATTCTATATTCACTATTTAATTCCAAATTTAATGAAATATGTGTTTTTTCCTCAATTGCAGCTCCCTTACATGCTTTAATAGGATTGAACAAGGTGTTTCAGTGGGGAGGCAAACATCAGAAAGCCTTCGACACCTTGAAAGAAAAGATTAGTACAGCACTTGTACTAGCACTGCCTGATCTGCAAAGACCATTTGAGATCCAAACAAACACCAATGACTATCCCATGGGAGCAGTGTTGACACAACACAGTAAACCCATATGTTATCATTCTGAGACTTTTAATCCTGCAATAGTTAACTATCCTACATATGATAAAGAATTGTATGCATTAGTTCAGAGTGTGAAAAAGTGGAAACACTACTTAATGGGCAAAGAGATAGTAATACATACTATTCATCAACCACTTCAATATCTACACTCCCAAACTAAGTTGCAGCAATCAAGACATTACAGATGGATGGGTTTTCTACAATAGTGTCATTTAGTCATCAGATATAAAAAGGGCATACATAACAAAGTTGCAGACATGTTATCTAGACCCATTATAAATGCATCTACTATACTTAAGCATAATTCTATGCTACATGAAAGCTACATTGAACAATATGCTCAAGATATAG
Organism: Pinus tabuliformis; assembly: GCA_031772625.1. NCBI lineage: Eukaryota > Viridiplantae > Streptophyta > Pinopsida > Pinales > Pinaceae > Pinus > Pinus tabuliformis. The sequence continues at coordinate 890,076,580 of CM062816.1, read as the reverse complement.
ACTTTAGAGATGTATATGCAACTTTGAGTCAAGGCAAAAGAGTAGAAGAATTGGATTATCATGTAAAGGACCGACTCTTATACCATTGTGGGAAACTTTGCATTCCACAAACTGAGAGAATAAGGATAATTAGAGAAGCACACACTTCTCCGATATCAAGTCACTTTGGGGTAAGTAAAACAGTTGCACAGCTGCAAATATTTTGTTCTTGGCCAAAAATGAATAAGACAGTTTCTAGATATGTAAGAGGGTGTACCATGTGTGCTAAAAGCAAGCCCAGCAACAGAAAACTAGGCTTGTACACTCCATTACCAGTACCTTCTCACCCTTGGGAAAGTGTTTCCATGGATTTCGTTGGGGGATTGCCTAAATCTAGAAAAGGTCATGATTATCCATATGTTGTTGTGGATAGGTTCAGCAAAATGTGTATTTTGATACCTTATAATAAATAGATTACAGTTGAACAGAGTACAAAATTGTTCTTTGAAAATGTATGGGTTCATTTTGGATTACCCACTTCTATTGTATCTGATCGAGATACCCGATTTGTGGGGAAGTTTTGGTCAATTCTGTGGGAACTGATGGACACCAAACTAAAGAAAAGCACAACTTTTCATCCACAAACTGATGGCTAGACAGAAGTAGTTAACAGGACAGTGATCCAGTTACTCAGAGGATATTGCAGCAAACATCCTAAGCTTTGGGATGAACGTTTGTGTTATGTGCAGCATGCTTACAATAGAGCCAAACATTCTTCTACACAGAGATCTCCTTTTGAGACCTGTTTTCGTTTCACACCAAGGTCTCCTTTGGATTTTGTCTTCGGTAAAGATACCACAGTTGAGGGACACACTGATGTGGATAAGGCAACTAGGTTCATTGAACAAATCCAAGAGATCCACCAGGTAGTACAGGAACAGCTGGAAAAGAGCCAAGCCAAATACAAGGCTAGGCATGACAAGCATAGTTTCCAAGTTGGTGACCAGGTCTGGCTGTATATCAGCAAGGACAGGATGCGAGGTGAAGGTAAGAAGCTAAAGCCTATCAGGTATGGACCCTTCAAGATACTTGAGAAGATTGGTGAAAATGATTTTCGCCTTGATCTACCAGTTTACATGCACATCTACTCAGTCGTAAATGCAGATTGCTTGAGATTGTTTGAACCTTCAATGATTGAGGATCCTGAAGAGCAGAGTCAATGACTTCTATTGATGACCTATTACCTGAATATCTTAATGAATTATGGGAAGACACAGTGCTGGACAGGAAGGTGAGGACGACACGTAGGGGAGATGTTGAGTACCTTAGGATTGGGCTCAAAGGTTCAAAGCCGAGCAGTGCAAAGTAGATTGAGATTGGGCAAGTGAGACAACAATACCCTCACTTAGTTGATGTTTGAAAACCAACTTTTGGTGCTCCAAAATCTTTTTCAGTGGCAAGGTCGTGATCCGAATTGGATCCATGAAGAGTTATTAGAGAACCGTGACTGTATCAGGTCAGGACAGACTTCAAAGAATTAAGAGCAGCGATCAGAAACACCTCTAAACAATGGCAGTTAGCAGCCAACATGGAATGATGAGGACCTAGGTCAAAGCGCGCTAACCGATGCCCATGGAGACTGCGCAAGAGGTGAAACTAGCCGTTGGGAAGCCCGGATCGCGAAATGGAGGCTGTTTTTGATGCGCGATTAGCGCTAATCATGCATCACTGGGAAAAACCCCTCGAGAAGGAGAGGCCCTGAGCACTCGGTCGCATGAGAGCTAGGGAAACCGTGGGGAAAAAGGCTAAAGGCAAAGGCGGGACCCATGCTCCAAAAACTGGCGGTATTTATTGGGGGCACCCTTGGGTGGTAAGCAAATTTGGCGAAAAAGGAGCGATTCCACTCAGTGCCCGATGCATGGCAGGCGGAGGAGAGAGAAAACCACCGCTCATCGCGTGCTAATGGTCGAGCAAGTCAACCGCGCAAAATGAGCTAATGGCATCGGATTTGGGGGATCCAGATCTAATGGCTAAGGTCGCGCCTGATGGGAAAGCCAGAATCGACAGGGGATTAATCCACGATCTATAAGAATTTGACTTCCGATTTGATCGCCAAGGTGGCAGATGACTCATTTCATGATGTAACTAAAAAACGAAATCGCCGAAGCAAGCTGGCGCAGTTGGCAGGAGGACAAATGGCCACTCACTGTGAGCCTGATGATGATGCCGAGAGAGGGAACTCCAATCGAAGTTGTAGCAGGCGATTCGACGGAGGTGGAAGGGGAATCGAAAAACCATGAGAATGAATGGCTTTAAAGCCATGCACAGGCAAAGCAGAAGATACCGAACACCGAGAGGAAGATAGAGAAGAAAAGGAAGAAGACAGAGAAAATGAAGAAAAGACAGTGAAGCAAAAAGCAAAAAGAAGATAGAGGGCTGACCTGACCAAGGGCAGTGTCGAGCGCCAGAGAGCTTAAGAGATTCAAGCCATCCCTGAGAGGATCTATAAGGAATGAGCAACACATTGGGCTCCTTCTATTAAAGACTAGAGAGGTCAAAGAGCTAGTAAGGAAAAGAGTTTGTGCATTCTCGTGGCTTAGGGCATACAAGAACCACCATGCCAAGAAAATTCTGTTTCAGGAGTCTCATATTGAGCTCCTTCATTGTAATTCTCTGCTTCAAGACACAATAAAAGAAGGCCACCATTGAGATTTGGACCGAAGATGTAGCCCTGGAGGATAGGGTGAACTCCTTATTAATTTCTTGTGTTCTTGTATTTGCTTACTGTGTTTCTCTGCTGTTTTCCATTTCAAGTGTCTGTGTATTTGCAATCTGATCGATCCGTTGCCTATATAACATAGACACACACTAGCACATGAGTCTGTAATACCTTTAATTAATAATTCTTAACTAAGATCACTTATAGGGTGATTTCCAGATCACCTCATCTATGGAGGGTTTAATGTTGTAGGGAAGAAAACACCGTTGGCTAACATGAAGATCTCATCCTTGGTGGAGCCACTAGATTGTGTATGGTTATGGGTGTGGTGTGTTTTATAGGCCCAGTCACTTAATGACCTCTTCTAAGATGAGGTTATTTTGGCTCCCGCTGTCGAAAATCAACTACAGTGGATAACAGACGTTCCCCTTATTTTATATCTTTGGGCTCAATATTCTAGATCTTGGTGGTGGAAATGGTGGCACTCAGCTCCACATCAATAATTTGCTTCCCTTTCTCATTCCCCTTGTCAATTTTTGACTCAAAATTGAAACACGCATCTGACTCTAAATCATTCAACTCGTCCACCAGTGACTACTTGGATTGACACTCATTTGTGCTGTGAGTGGGGCTCTTATGAAACTCTCACCACTTTCTCATGTCCTTCTTTGTCTTCGTGGTTTTTTTCTTTACTTGCAGCTTTGGAGGATTGTCCTGGGTCACCCTGCTTGCCTTTGTCCCTTGTTATGCAATTTGGGGGCGCCTTTCCCTTGCTTCGGATTCATAGTTCCAAAGTATCACTTTTTTTGTTCAAATTTTTGCTCGATCTTAAGAACATATTAATAGGTAGCGCCAAGCGAGGAGATGTCTAGGAACTCTATCTCATCCTTGATGTATTTTTATAGACATTCATAATACTTGGGTAACAGATACCGCTAATAATCCTTAATAACCAACTTCATGTGAAGGGTATGAAAAATATTTGTGAACTCTGACACGTCTTGGTCCCTTCCCCACAACAGTGTGGTCAATTTTATGTACTTATCTTCAAATATCCCTACATGGTAATATTGTTCCTTGATGGCATCTCATAAATAATTCCAAGCGGGTGTGGCTTAAAATAGTGAGGGTTCTCTCTCATCCCTCTACTCACAGTAGGTTTCCCACTAGTTCTTAGCATGGGGGGTGGCTTTAAGGAGTGCAAAATTAATCTTTTCCGTATTGGAAAATTCATGAACTAAAAAATATCCTTCCAACAAATTTAACCATCTATCTACGGTGGATGCATCTATATATCCATCAAATATGAGAATGTCAAAGTTGACTTGTACCATAAAGGGAGTGGCCACTCCAGAGTGGCTACTAGATGAAGATGTGCTGCCTATGAGCATCCACTAAAGGATCTGGGAAAATATTTCCATCATCGCGTTCCTTTGTCACCCACGAGCTTCTTCGAGCAATATTTGGAAATGATCTCGTACTCCCTTATCTTTCTCTTCTTCTGCCATGGGAAGTCATCGAGGTAGGCGAGGCTGGTCTTACAAAGCTTCAATCATTTCAAGCACTAGCTCCTTATACCCCGACCTCATTATGGACACGCACAAGAAAATAAAGAAAGATGAGACTACTCTAACACTACTCTAGATTTATGCAAGAACAAAATGAAATATAGAAAAACATAAACACATAGCTACAATGAAAACTGAACTTCAATTCAATGATAACAAATTACTAAAAATTGTTTACTTACAGAATAGAAATAGACTAGCTCAGGTGATGGTAGCTTATCTTTGAGAAGAGATGTGGTGGCTACATGCCTCTGAACTATGTTACAATGAGGCTCACAGGCCTTTTTATTATTGAGAAACAAGGGAAAACCCCAAACATGAAAAAACCTAACCTTAGGAGATGAATTGCCAAAAGTTTGTGGGCCTCGTTGGGGTTAGTTGGTACATCAACTTCCTGGGGTCATAACTTTGGCATACGATCTTCGTTTGACACGTACGATACCTCATTATAAATATCTATCTAAGGAATAAAACTTTCAAATGCAAACCCTGATCATTGGTTGCTGGCTTTCCCGTTTAAAAAAAAAACGTTGTTTAGGGCCTCAAAACGGCTCCAAATGTTCAAGACCCAAAAAACTGCCAAAAATAGTAAATTATGCTACAATTAAGGAAACTGAAAGAAACAGTCTAAAAAAATAGTTATGGGGGTGATCCAGGTGGATATTTGTGGCCACCCGCCAATTCAACTTGGACCCCCACCATTGCTTCCTTCAATTTTTCAGTTTCTTTAATTGTAGCACAATTTACTATTTTTAGCAGTTTTTCTGGACTTAAACTTCCGGAGCCATTTTGAGGCCCTAAACAATGTTTTTTTTGGAAATCTACTGCCAGCGAAATTTTATCTAAAATTGTCTTTTTCGTCATAGTCATCGGAGAGGTCTTTCTAATGGGCTATCATGTACGTCAAACGGAGATAATATGACCAAGTAGCGACCTCAGGAAGTTGGCTGTCCAACTCACCCCAACGGGCCCATAAACTCTTGGTGTTACATCTCCTCGGGTTAGGGTTTTGGTTGTTTAGGGTTTGCTCTTATTGTTCAATAATAAAAAGCTTTAAGCCTCATTGTAAGGCAGTTCAGAGGCATGTAGCCGCCACATCTCTTCTCAGAGATAAGCTACCATCGCCCTAGCTAGTTTATTTCCATTCCTGTTTGTAAGCATATTTCAGTATTTTACATTAATGAAATGAAGTATTATTTCCGCTGGATCTTTGTGTTTATGGTTCTCTGTAATTTGTTGCGTTCTTGTTTAAATCTGGATCAATGGTATCAGAGCAGTCTACTTTTTTTTTTATGTTGTTCTTTGCATGTCCCCAGGGAAAATTTTAGGAACCCCCCCTAAATTTACATGTATAATAAATGGGCGAATCTCCATGGTATATAGGAAAAATGGAAGGTGATTTTATCAATAATATGATATGTATATATAATTTTTTGGCGAATCTCTCACCAGGAATGGCGAATATTTTACTTAATTATAAAATTTTGTGTTTATTGAATACACAAATGAAATCATTGCATTTCTTTAAAATATCTTTTGAAATCAAAATTACCGAAATTACATATCGATAACCTAGTGGGTGTAGGATAAAATTCACCCGTGCCATTCACAGAAAGCATGAGAAAAAACCTAATACTATATATAAAACCAAGAAAAATTCAAATTCATCACTTCTAGGGACCTCGTAACCACCCTGCCAATTGTTGTGTGTGGAGCATGATTGTTCAGAGGTCTTTGTTTCAGTCGGATGTATACCCCAGGAAGTTTGTACACCCCTCCACGCGGGGGGGTGCGGGGGGGACTTGTCCCCCCCGTGGGGGTCCGGGGGGCCGATCCCCCCCGGCTGGGGGATCTGGGGGCCAGTGGTCCCCCGGCGGGGGCTCGGGGACAGCGCCCCTGAAGCTAAAAACAAATGTAAAATTGCCTTGTAAAAGTATAGTAATTTCTAGTCAATCTGGGCTGTTCATTGGGCAGATGATCTGACGGTAGAACTTATGTTTAGTTTAGGGTTTTTTGCCCTAGAAGGCAACCCCTCTCTTTGTATGAGGGTATTGTATTTGAGGCTGAGATACAGACGTGTATTCTGTGAGCGAGAAACTGAGAGGTGAGACTGTGAGAGAAAACAGAGGATATTACAGTGGAATTGCTGTAGGTTGTGTCTCTTCATTTTGTTGGATAATAGAAAGGAAAGACTGGCTGTTTGGGGTGGACGTAGCCCAAACTGGGTGAACCACGTATATATGTGTCTCTCTTGTTTTATGCATTTTTTGTCTTTATATTTCTGCAATATTTTATGTGTTCCATTGCTCCGTAATATATAATTTCTAACACCAATACACAAGTATGTTCCTATTTGCAATTAGAAAAATTACCCAAATTACAATCTGTTTACTCCACTTCTAGGGACCTCGTAACCACCCTGCCAATACACAAGTATGTTCCCGTTTGCAATTAGAAAAATTACCCAAATTACAATCTGTTTACTCCAACATATGTTGGTAAGTTATAGAAGGATGACTAGTGCAATCAATCCATTCCTTTTAGCCCTGGATTTGTTTCAGTTTAAAACAGAAGTATATAAATATACTTGTCAAATGTCTATGCTTTAACCATTCACCTTAAGATGTTTTTACAATATAATTTCCTAAGTCTATTTAATATCTTCATTATCATAAAAACCAACCTATATCCATCTTAACTCCACATCTACCACTCTTAGGGGGATGAAATCTATTTATCCCTCTGAGCACTTGGTAGACCCAGAATTAAGATGGGTCTAAGATAGAATTTCCCCTTTAAATAGTCTATGCTCACATGAATACCATGGGTCAATACGATGGGTTATCATAAACCTGGAGCTTAAAAATTACTATTAGTAATTTCTAAAAATTAATAAAATTAATAGTTGATTTTTATTTTACTTTTATTTTAACCAAGCTAAAATGTTTAACATACATTAAATTACAACATCCATTTTTACTCTTGATCGGATCAAATATTTTTTCACTCTATGCTAGTTTTCATATCACGATATTTGATACCTCTCAGGGGTTAGTAGATCCAGAGTAAAGATGGATCTACGCTGGTTTAATTCCCCCATTTAAATAGGCTACATTCCAAGTGAATACCATGGGTCAATACCATGTGCCATTTTGGTGAATACCATGGGTCAATACCATGTGCCATTTTTATTTTTATTAATACTAATATTAGGGTTAATAATGTTTTTTTGCATGGTATTAATAACAATCTAGTCCATGGTATTTGTCCCATAGTATAAATATAAGGTGACTTATGGAGTAAATATAAAAAAATGTTTTATTTGTTTACCATACCTCTCGTTTATTTATATTTTTATTAATTTACCATACCATTCATAAATACAAGGTGACTTATGGAGTAAATATAAAAGAATGTTTTATTTGTTTACCATACCTCTCGCTTATTTATATTTTTATTAATTTACCATACCTCTTTTACAAATATGGTATTTGGCCCATAGGATTCACTTAAATAAAACCTCTTTCTTGAGCCTTCATAAATAGAACGAGGGTTATGGACTAAATATAAAAAGAGGTTTTATTTATTTACCATGCGTCTAGTTTATTTATATTTTTATTTATTTACCATACCTTTTGAGCAAGTATAAAAAGACGTTTTATTTATTTACCATACCTCCACTTTACTTATATTTTTATTTGTTTACACCCTTGCATGTATATAAGGTGACTTATGGAGTAAATATAAAAAATGCTTTATTTATTTACCATACCTCTCATTTATTTATATTTTTATTAATTTACCATACCTCTTTTATAAACATGGTATTTGGGCCTTTGGCCCATAGGATTCACTTAAATAAAACCTATTCTTGAAAATGGGCGAATGGATTCACTTAAATAAAACCTATTCTTGAAAATGGGCAAATGGAAGGTTGTAACTCCTAATTTCAAGGGCTAAATTTACCTTTTTTACCCTCTCCCTTAAAATAAGGTGGGCTATTTGAGGTGATTTGTAAAAATGTACTATGATACAAAATATTCGCCCACTAAAAATTTAAAACCCCTTAATTTCGCCAAAGGGCGAACATTCACCCCTAAAATCAAAGGTCAAGATATAAGGAGTTAGGGCTTGAACTAGTCGAACCTTTGCAAGACCAGCCTCAGAAATCCCGACAGCCTCCCATGGCGGATGAAAAGAAAGACGAGGGGGTAGGAGATCCTATCAAAATCTTGCTCGAAGAAGCCCTCGAGCGACAAAGGAACGCGATGATGGAACACTTTGCCCAAATCCTTTAGTGGCTACCCAGGGGCAATGCATTAGCTTCTAATAGCTACTCTGGAAATGCTACACTCTTTAAGGTACAAGTTAATTTTGAAATCCCCATATTTGAGGGTCAGATCGATGTAGAGGCTGTTGATAAATGCTTAAATCTGCTAGAGGGTTATTTTTCTATTCATGATTTTCCCAGTCGGGAAAATGTTATTTTTGCTCTTCTCAAAGCAACCCCCCACGTCAAGGATTGGTGAGAAATCTACTGCGAGCAGAAGGATGAAAGTACAGGCTCACTATTTTCAGCCGCACCCACTTGGAATTTATTCCCAGATGCCATCAAGGAGCAGTACTACCCTGTTAGAAGCTATGAGGATCAATACATAAAGTGAACCATGCTATGATAGGGAAGGGACCAAGACGTGCTAGAGTTTACCAATATTTTCCATACCCTTCGCACAAAGTTGGGTATCAAGGATATGGAGTAGCATTTGGTACTCAAATACCGCGGCTGCCTGCACAAGTACATCTAGGAAGAAATAGAATTCTTGAACATCTCCTTGCTCGACATGACATACCGATATGCCGTCAAGGTCAAGAAAAATTTTAAACAAAAGAAGCAAGACTTTGGATCTGCAAATCTGAAGCAAGGGAAAGGTGCCCTCAAACCGCAAAAGAAAGGACAAAGCCAAGGCGGGGCAACCCAAGACAACTCGTAAAAGCTACAAGCAAAGAACGGCGCCGCGAAGCCGAAAAAGGACACGGGAAAGTGGTGTGAGTTCCATAAGAGCTCCACTCACAACACAAGTGAGTTTCGGGCCAAGCAATCACTGGTGGCCGAGCTAAAGGATTCAGAATTAGATGCATGTTCTGACTCTGAGTCAAAACCCGACAAGGGGAATGACAAAGGGAAGCAGATTATCGATGTAGAGCCCAACGCCACCATTGCCACCATGAAGATCTAGAAGGAGGAACCCGAAGATCCAGAGGAGGAGCAACATCTCTTCCACTCACAGATGTGGGTAAAGGGCTCCCCGCTACAGTTCATTGTCAACAGCAGGAGCCAAAAGAACCTCATTTTAGCAGAGGTCATGAAGTGACTAGGCTTACCGACCACAGCACATCCATAACCGTACACCATCGGGTGGCTTCACCAAGGGCGGGATCTTCACGTGAGCCAGCAGTGTTGCCTTCCATACAACATCAAGCCCTTCACGGATGAGGTATTGTGTGACATTGCTCCCCTTGGAGTTTGTGATGTATTATTAGGAAAGCCACACTTGTGGAAGTGACATGCTATTGATGAATCAATGCCCCGTGTTGTTATTGTTACTTTGGGAGATAAATTGTATAGGATACCAGAGGTAGCACCGCCTACCACCATCTCTTTGATTACTGAAAAACAATGCAGTAAGCTCATTTCCAAAACTGGGAAATTTTTTTTCCTAATGATACGCCCTCATGGAAAGAAGAAGACAGTGGCCATGACCTCTAGACAGGGCCCCTCTACACAACAACTATAGATGGACAAGGTCGTGGAGGAGTACAAGGACATCTTCACCTCCCCCGTAGGGGTTCCTCTGCATTGTTAGGTCAAGCACTCCATCTATCTAACCCCAGGTGCGCCACTTCCCAATGGACCAATCTATCAGCACTCTGTTTTGGAGAACGATGAAATCAAGAGGCCGATTCAAGAGCTGTTGCAAAAAGGTCACATCCATCCAAGTTCATTTCCCTATGGGAGCTCGATTGTGTTGGTACAGAAAAAGGATGGGACTTGGAGACTCTGTATTGACTATTGGGCGCTGAACAAGATCACTATTCGTAATAGGTACCCGATCCCACAGATTGATGACCTCCTGGACCAATTGAAGGGGGAAAAATATTTCGGTAAGATCAATTTGAAGTTAGGATATCACGAGGTACCAATCAAACCCTTCGATGTGTGGAAGACTGCCTTCAAAGCCAAGGAGAGCCTTTTTGAATGGTTGGTTATGCCTTTCGGATTGAAAAATTCTCCTGCAACCTTCATGAGGCTAATGGATGACATCTTGCAGCCATTCACCAACTCATTTGTAGTGGTATACTTGGATGACATCCTAATCTTCAGCTAGAGTTGGGAAGAGCACCTCCACGACATCCGATAGGTTCTCCAAACATTGTGGCAACACAAGTTATGTGCCAATTTGGATAAATGCACTTTTGGCATGACCCAGGTTCAGTATCTGGGATACATTATTGATGAACAAGGGGTGCATGTGGATCTATCCAAGATCCAAGTCATTCGGGATTGGCCATCTCCAACCACTCTGACAGAGCTTCGAAACTTTCTAGGTCTTTCCAACTTCTACCACAGGTTCGTGTTGGGATTTTATCATATCACTTGGCCCTCGAGTCAAGTCACCAAGGGAGGAGCGAAAGAAAAATTCTTTTGGTCTTAATCTCAACAGAAGGCATTCACGGAGTTGAAAGATCGTCTCTGCTCTGCACCAATGCTCGCATTACCAGACTTGCAACAACCATTTGAGGTCGAGACAGATGCCTCTGACTATGCTATTGGGGTAGTCCTTACGCAACACAGGCATCCAGTGGCATATCATAGTGAGACACTTTCAGACACTGTCTAGAAGTATCCCACTTATGGAAAAGAGATGTGTTCCATTATGCAGGCTTTCTGACAATGGAAGCATTATATTTTGGGGAAGGAAATAGTCATCCACACGGACCACCGAACCCTACAGTTCATATAGACCCAAGGGAAATTGCAGAATGATTGCCATCAGAAATGGTCCACATACCTGCAACAGTTCCATTTGAATATCAAGTATAAGAAGTGTAGCACCAATAATGTTGAAGATTGCCTTAGTCGACCATCGATCATGGCATTAACCACCGTGCCCAACTCTTATGGGCACGAGAATTCTAATTGGCCACTTCTCTACAAAAGCAACCCAGAATTCGGCCACACATACCAGACACTCTTGGAGGGTCGGCATGTTCTAGATTTTCACCTCCAGGGTGCCCTGTTATGCCACCTAGGTCACCTTTGTGTTCCTTCAAGCGAGCGTGCCAAGATGATTTTGGAAGCACACTACAGTTGGGCTGCTGGGCATTTCGAGGTCGAGAAAATGGTGGCAGTACTACAGAAGTATTTCTATTGGTCGAATCTACGACAGGATGTCGGGAAGTAAATCAGATCATGCATTGCATGCACCATTGCCAAACCGACCATCAAGAAGAAAGGCCTCTATACCCTGCTGCCTACCCCTAGTCAACCTTGGGAATCCATCTCCATGGATTACATGTCAGGCCTTCCTTCCACTAAGCATGGAAATGACTATGTTTTTGTGGTCGTCAACAGGTTCTCAAAGATGGCCATTATGGCGGCCTACAAGAAGAATATCACAGTAGAAGCCACTGCTAAACTCTTCCTTGAACGAGTGTGGGTACAATTTGGGATCCCAAAGTCTATCATCTAAGATTGGGATAGCAGGTTCCTCAGTACATTTTGGTCCAGTCTCTGGTTGATGCTAGACACCAAACTCACTAAGTCCACAGCGTTCCATCCTCAAACTGATGGCCAGATAGAGGTTGTCAACAGGATGATCGTACACATTCTACGCATGTACAACTCAAAGTATCCATGCACATGGGATGAGAGCATCCCCTTTGTTCAGCATAGCTACAACCGAGCTCTCCACAGCTTGACTGGCCACAACCCTTTTCAGGTGGGCGTGGGATTCCAACCACTATGTCCCATTAATGTGGCCATGCCATTTGCAGCTACTCACGCAGATTCGGCTCATGTCCAGTCCGAAACAGATAAGGCAAACAACTTCATTGAGCACATCCAAAATATTCGCCAGCATGTCCATGACATTCTGGAGAAATCAAATGCCAAGTACAAGCAGCGACATGATCAACATCGAGTGCCACACAATTTTTAGGTGGGCGATAAAGTCTGGTTGCATTTGAAAAAGGAATGCCTTACTGGAGCCTATCAGAAACTCAGACCACTTCGATATGGTCCTTACACAATTACCAAGGCTGTGGGAGACAATGCATTTGAGCTCAGCATTCCCCCATTCCTTGGCCTGCACCCAGTGTTCAATGTGGACCGCCTTCGGCCATACTTTCCACCATTACTAGACACATCCGACATTGCAGAACAGCTCACACCCACAGAGTTAAATCCAGATTGCATGGAACAAGCTGCAATTGATTGGATCATGGACACACAGATCAAGCACACTCTCCAGTAGAATATCCAACTATATCGAGTTGTCAAAGCAGGCCAACTCCTTCACCAGGGCAAGTGGCTCACTAGGGACCAAGTTCAACAGAAGTTCCCTCATCTCATGGAGGAACTCAATGCAATGGGGACCATTGCTTCCTAAGGGGGGAGGAATGATCCAAGTGGATATTGGTGGCCACCCGCCAATTCCACTTGGACCCCCACCATTGCTTCTTTCAGTTTTTCAGTTTCCTTAATTGTAGCACAGTTTACTATTTTTAGCAGTTTTTCGGGTCCTAAACTTCCGGAGCCGTTTTGAGGCCCTAAACGATGTTTTTTTGGAAATCTACCGCTAGTGATTGTTTGTTTAAATTTGTCTTTTTAGTCGTAGTCCTCGGAGAGATCTTTCCAACGGGCTATCATGCACATCAAACAGAGATAATACGACCAAGTCGCGACCCTAGGAAGTTGGTTGTCCAACTCACCCCAACGGGGCCCATAAACTCTTGGTGTTACATCTCCTCGGGTTAGGGTTTTGGTTATTTAGGGTTTGCTCTTATTGTTCAATAATAAAAAGGCCCTTGAGCCTCATTGTAAGGAAGTTCAGAGGCATGTAGCTGCCACATCTCTTCTCAGAGATAAGCTACCATCGCCCTAGCTAGTTTATTTCCATTCCTATTTGTAAGCATATTTCAGTATTTTACATTAATGAAATGAAGTATTATTTCCGCTGCATCTTTGTGTTTATGGTTATCTCTATAATTTGTTGCGTTCCTGTTTAAATCTGAATCAGGGGGTCCAAGTGGAATAGGTCAGTGGCCACCAATATCCACCTGGATCATAATCTTTTAGGTGTGTAGATCCTCTGATAGTAGCTAACCAAAGTTAGGTTAATTGTAGTGCAAAATAATAAGCAAACTCACTAACAAATCTGGGTAAGGGCTCTCTCTGAATACCCTATATAAGCTAATTGTGTGTGAGGTATATGAAATAAAGGATGTGGTTTATGCAATTTTTCTTCTCATTTGTTTGTTTGGGAATAACTTTGTTCCATATATAAGAGGTACTCCTTAACCAGTTGGAGAAGCTATTGAAACTAATCTTTTATAAACTACAACTAAACCCTCAAAAAATGTCATAGGTTTCTTTTCTTATTAATAATAGATTTTTTAATGAGGTGGCATGTTTCATTTCTCTGGTCACACACACTTCACATTCTATACATTTTGTTTTCAAATCAAGAGGTATGACACGCCTTGGTAAATCATGAATTCGCCATGACAACTTTTTCTCTGTCGTTTTAGATTTCTATATTTCTCTGAGAAGAAGTACATGGGACTTGTTAGTGTCAAAGGATTTTGTAGCCTCTCAGACAAGTCACGTTTCCTCATTTCATTGAAAACATTATTCACCTAAACCATGTTATGAATATGTGTATCTTGTTTTATAGGAAGATTGAGGTTTATGAGATAATATTGGATTAGCATATATTAAGTTTCCTCTTTTTGCATCTTTCGATATTCATGTCACTACTTTGTGATTTATAAAGCAATCCCTATCAGTTGCATAATTTTTCTTGTTTTTATTTCGGTTTAGATTTGTTGGCAACATGAAGTAATTCTAGTTTGCTTTAGGTTTGTTGTATGTATGTTCAAGATCTCTACAAATATGATAATTAAGGACTTATATATTCTTCAATGTGGTATCGTGTTTTATGGTAGATGGATTTTTGCTCCAAATTTGAACTTCTCGACTTTACAGTCAGATATGCTTAGTATTGATTTAATTGGTTTGTTATATATCTCCTTAGCACATTGAGCTCTTTTACTGCCAATTGTTTGAGTGATTGTAGAATTTCTATATTATTACAAAATTTAGATGCAAATCTTACACTGATACAATTTTGTTAGGACACCAAATTCATTTCTCATGGGACAGTTAAATTATATAGTAATTTTAGCGTATAGTTGGGAAAAAAAATATAGAACTTAAACAATGTAATACCATGAGTGGTAATGGAACATTATGAGAACTACATAATTCAAGGTGCATATGAAGGAAAATCTATGTCATAAACATCAAGGATAAAGGAAAAACTTAGAATAACAAATTACAAGTTGTGGTGTTGTTTTGGTATCTAACTATGCTCTTAAGATTAGAATTTTTTTTAGGTAAAGTGGGATGATTAGCTGAAAATAGGTTGTTAACAATTAGAATACGCATCTTTTAAGGGAGTGCATTATTGCAAGTAATTTGGAAAAAAAACTATTCTTGGCTAGGAATTGCCTTTGAGTTTGAGTATGAGTGAGGCATCTATAAAATATATTGAAGCATGGTGCTTTAGTGTATGAAAGTGAGAATTTTTGTGTAGGATCCTCGATTCCTCCTAGCCAAGAGGCTTGTAAAAAATATTCTTGAAAATGATAAGGAGACTCAAATCTAACAATAAACCCTCTTTGAATTGTCTCTGGGATATGATTAATCTAAGTAGCATAAAGAATCTTTAAATATATGGGTTGGGGGCTTGTTAGGTGATCTTATCAAACTTTGTGCCATAATAAAAAAATTGGAGAGATTGGAAGTTCACATATAATCTAAAAAAGCTAGCTAGTTTACGTGGATTCATTTAACAATATAAGATTTGTCATATCATGTAAGGGTGAACGACAAAAAATCTCATTGTCTTTCTTACTAGTTCTTACTTATCTCTATATTTTGCTGTGGAAATTTTCTTCCACTAGGAAACTTTAGTACTTTGCGAGTCTTAGAGTTGCAATGGAAGACTACAGTAATGTAAGGAATTGAGGAAATTCATTTTTGCAATTGCCTTGTGTAGGGATTTCAGAATTTGGAAGAGGACTTTTGAACCTGAGTGAAAATTTTGTATTTTGTTATTAGTATTGTGTTTATGGCATTATATCTCATATGTTATAGTATGGTGAATCAACTACCTGTTATTATGTACTATAATGACTTGAGAACTAAAACAACAGAGTCAACTTTCCTTATGGGAAATAGAATAGTCTAGCAAAAATTGAAAATAGGTTTTTACCAGACTGTGCATCAGTTGAGTTTTATGGTGCTTCTAAGTAGGATGATGGTCTAAAATTTTGCATGTACGAAGAAAAATAAAAAAAATAAAATAGGATACCTTTAGATTCCATTCCCAATAAGTTGCATTGGTAATCAACTCTTCTCAATAACCACTTATACTTATCAGAGTTGATAAGCAGGGGCATTCCAACATCAACTTTGTTGAAATATGTTGAAATTTTTTCCTTTTGTCTGAAATTCGTCATGTAACAGCTGCAATAAGTAACATATTTTTTCTTCAATAATATGATGGTACATTTGGCTTGTTGATTTTTATCTTTTCTGGTTAAGATAACACATTTTTTTAAAGGGTGATAGCTCAATGGAAGAGCACCTGCCTTGTAAGCAGGAGGTTGGTGGTTTGATTCCATCATGCCCTAAAATGAATTATTCACTGAACAAACAAAAAAATTCACATTCTATATTTTGTTTCTAAAGAGAATTTTTTATTGTCTTTAGAGAGGAAATAAATGGGATTAAGCATATATTGTCTCTATAGAGACAATATGTCTTTATCGCCTCTGTAGAGACAATATGTCTTTAATCTTATATATAGTCTCTTAAGAGACAAAAATGAATTGTCTCTTAACATACAATAATACTTGTGTTCTATATTGTCTTTATAGAGACAATTTTTTAAGACAATAATTTGAGACACTCGCTTAAAGACAATATTTAATACAATTTACAAGTTTTTTTTTGTCTCAAGTTAAAACATTTTACTAAAAATTTGTCTTAAATGTTGTCTTAAAACCCCCCTTTATGTAGTAGTGTCATTAATAATTTTATGGGCATTTCACTATTAAGAAAGCCCCAATTTGGTGGATCAATACAAGATGGTAATTGAAGGTCCATGTATATATGAAACTCCGTTCAAAAGGGTTTTTCACTTCCATATTTACTAACTTCGAGGATCATGAGAAACTCTTTGAGTATGGTCCTTATTTAATCAAGTTGACAAGAATATACCTTATATGATATGTTCGAAGTTTTCGTACCAACAAGGATGACTTTATTATATCTTTGGCCTAGAATTTTCTATACTCTCTACCATAGGAATAATGGAATGAAGAAATCCTCAAAGGGATTGAAATTCCTTAGAATCCTTTGTTAAAATCATAGGGGCTTCACTAGGGGAGAAATACCATACCATGTGCATTCATAGTGGGAGATATATATTGAGGAAAAAATAACATAATATATTGAGCATATAATAGGGGGTAAAGGGTTTTTATATTGGAAGTTTTAAAAAATGAAGCTCAAAGTTAATGAAAAAATATAAAGGGGTATAAAAAAATGTTAATGAAAAAATGGATACGTACAATATCTAGTGAAATTAAGGGTCTTTTAAATTGGGAAGGTGTATTGGGTTCATATTGGTATGGGGTTAAATAATGTGATTTTTAGAAGTATTTTCCAATATGTAGTCAAATTAAGGGTATTGTTTAATATGCCATGAACGCACGTGCTATGTTAGAGGTTCATTGAGTGAAGCCCCTATGGTTAAAATATGAAAAGTCACTAAAGAGGGTCAATACACTTCATATCATTGCATCTTGTTTACATGAATCTCTATAGACCCCTCCTAGAATCCAACTACTTATGGCTACTAGGATATTGAGCAGATCTAGAACATTGTCTACAAGCACACACCTTTTGAATGTCATAAGTGCCTTGAACATGGACATCTATCTAGATATTTTATTATTAATATAACACCAACTCAAGTAAAAAACCATGTAGAGAAAGATGTAGAGGGTTTTGAGAAAGTGACAAACTAGAGAAAACCTATAAAAGAATGGTTGCCTAGCAAACTCCAAAAGAAGTTAATACTAGCTAGAACTTTGGAATTTTAAAGAAATATACCACGAGTAACAAAAGTGAGGTAGTGGATGAGATTTCAATATAAGAACATCAATTGAAGGAAAATGATGTCAATAAGGATTTAGATGATTATCTTAAGAAGCACAAAATGGACAACGAGGACACATGCACTATTGTTGATTGAAGCATCAAAATGGCACCTCATGGATATGACAAAGAGGATTTAGATGAAGGAAATGATATGCATCTTAGGGAGCTCAATTTATGGTGCATGGTAGAATCATAGGAAAAGAAAGATCCCAACCCCATCCTCAATCAAGAGTCCCAACCACTAAAGGTTTCTCTTCTCAAAAGAAAAGAAAAGGAAGGAAATGGCATTGTGCCAAAGGTAAGAATCTAGTTTTATCATCTTTCGGGGTTTAGACCAACACTATTAAAAAATATTCAAAATCTCAAAAGAATATAGAAAAACATGGTAGGAGAAGAAATAAACAACTCCTTCAAGATTTATGCAAAACGTTAGTAAAATTAGGGAGGATTGTACTCATAATAGATATGTTCTCACCCTAAACCCCTAATTAAAGGATAATCCTCTATTCTCATGATTCAAGAAACTGATATTTTAGTGAGATGATTTTAGTGATAGCCTCTACCAGTTGGAGAGGCTATTAAACAATATCTATAGATGCATGTGGAGCAGTAGGAGGATTGGAAATACTATGGAATCTTATAAAAAGAAGAGTATCAATTTTATTTTTTTCCTACCACCATAACACTCAACCAAATTCCAACTAATAGGATCGAGAAAAATAATTTTTTTAACAAATGTGTATGGTTCTTATTCTTTGAAGGAGAAGATCAACTTCTTAGAATATGTACAAGGAATTTAAGATATTATAACAGACCATCATTTGATTATGGGAGAGGGATTTAACATTATTTAATATTTAACTCAAAAGGTGTGGGCAGTGAAGGGGAAGGCTAACATTGGATTTTGAGAACTTCAAGGAAACAATCCAAATTCTAAAAATGGTGGACTTGGAAACCATCAATGAAACACATACTTGGAACAATTGGAGTGAAGGCACCCATCAAGTGGCCTCTAAGTTGGATTGCTTCCTTTCCCAAAGTCCCTCCTAGTGCCTGGACCCATATAAAGGGAGGTTCCCATATTTGGATATTAATCTTTGTTGCTATCCCTTTAATCAAATTGAAGCTCACTTGGACTCTTGGAAATGGACATGATATTAATATCTAGTTTGCCTCCATCCTTAGGAAATTTCCCCTTCAATCTTGCAATTCATTTAATCCTCTCATAAAATAGGTTTCATGACAGTGCAAATTCACACTATTTGATATATCGACATGGTCAAAAAGTGGTGCCTCCAATGTTTGGTACTGGGGAATGATCCCTCCTCCATTGTCTTCTCCAGTGAAGGATTTGGAAATTGAGTTATTAGGTTGTGCTTTCTTATCCTTATTAGCAAAAGATCAGAGGGTGAGGTCATTATTTATACACAATAAAATTTGGGTATAGCACTCTCCTCTTTCGAATAGTATACCACCCAAATCAGAAAACTATATAGTCTCACTTATGGAACTCATATTGTCTTCCCAAAATTAATATTTTCTATTGGATATTGGCCCACAAAATACTTTTGATAGTTGAGAACTTGCAAAAAAAAAATAAGAATAATAGGACCTCCAAAATTGCTTTGTGAAAATAAAAAGAAAAAACCATAGCCATTTATTCCTTGATTGGAAATTTTCTAACTTACGAAAATGTGTCTTAAAAATGCCGCCAAACAAATTGTATGGCCATCAAATATCATCAATTTTTTTTTATTTGAGGAGTAAACAATATGCAGGTTCCTTGTAAGAAAAACCAATTTTAAAAACAATAGGATGGGATCTTCCTGAATTTAAATGTTAGAAAATTTGGTTAACGAGAAGTAAAGCTACTTTTCCAAATAAATTCTCATGCTCCACATATTGTGATTAAAGCCTCCTCCCATCTAACTCAAACATTAAATTCTCACAAATCCTAGTCGTCTTCCTCGCAAGAAAGGCTTCAATATACAAGAAAAAATCAAACCGCTAGTCGAAAAAATCAAAATACAGGAAAGCTTATATAGTTAGAGGGGGAGTGGGGGATAACATATTACCTCGGTGGAAAAGAGAAATTTGTATTCTTTGTATTTGAGTTCAATGTCAAACAATAAAGTAGACACCTATAGCTTTTATGAACGCCTACTCCAAAGAACAACCATTGAAAGTCATCAATTTAATTGTAATAGGGACTCTTCTTTCCTCGTCTGTTATTTACAAAAATACTCTTATTTACCTTAGTAATAGGGGAGAAGTTAATTGCTTTTATATTTATTAACTTTAATTTTTTATATTTACTCAAAATTACCTCTTACACTATCAACCAACACGGAGTCTAAAATTCTTAATATTTTACCTCTTATTATTAGCTGAGATTTACTCGGGTTTTTTCATAATTAATTTATTTATGCATGGATGTTACGTCAGCAAACTTAGGAGCCTTCGGATCCTTTTGAGAAGTCTTGGCTATCCCATTCTTTCAAGCTTGAAGAAAGTTTCTCAAGTCTAACTTTTCTGGTAAGAGTTTAGGTCTCCATTACTGCTCGGAGTGATAACGGCTGCCCTAAAAAAAATCTCAGTTACAACGTGTTAGAATGATTGGTTGGTAAAATTACTTTGACACTCTATATCACTATGAGTACGTGTATGCATGTGTTTAAATCTGATGATGGCGAGCTAAGTGTAGTGCGTGCTGGTCGGATAAATGTATGTGTCCGCTGCGGTGCAGGTGAACTTAACCAGTACTCAAGAATGACACTGCTTGTCAACTTAATTTGTCGTCATCAAAGCACTCAGCTGTATGTCTGTAATACAGTGGATAAGTGTCTATAGACTTCATGTGTATGTCTGTAATACAGTGGATAAGTGTCTAAAGTCTTCATGTGTACGCATTATAAATTAGGTATAGTTAACGTGTAATCAAATCAAATCAAATTTTAACCGCCATAGCCTATCAAGTATTTTTTTTTTTTCTAAATTGGGTAAGGATTTGTTTGCAAATCTAAAATTTTGAAATTGGATAACGTCAAACGTGTGGATGTCAAATATGCATAATCAAAATATTTGATTATTTTAAAAATTTATTTTCACATATTTTTTTTAGAGCTTAAATTTATTTATATATTTTAAAATATATTAATTTCAAAAACAATAATGAGCAATAAATTAACAAAAATCCAAAACATAAAAGTTATTTCAAAATGTTTTTGGTAGTTATACCCCAAAAAAACACTCTATCATATGTTTTTGTATTTTTATCATTTGTTTTTGTCCTTTAGGCAAGAATAAGGTAATCCAAATTTTTATATCATGAATCTAAATCGGTCCTAAAAAATTCTGGAGACACTAAATTTCTACAGATTACATAAACTTAAAATTCCAAAATATCCAGGACAAATCTCAATCAAAATTAAATTAAAAAAATAAAAAATAACCGGGAAAGTGCAAAATGGTCTGAAAGTTATCCTACTGTAAATGAATATCGATAGTGCTCCAGCACAATGAAGAATGACTTAGCCCATTTTGCTTTTAACCAGTGTGAAAACTGGTTTCATGGCTATTATCTGTTCACCGGGGTAAGTTTTGACTAATGTATTACATGCGGCCACAAGTCAGCCGTCGCTGCTGATCACGAACAAAGAAGAAAGCCAATGGCTTCTAGCGACTGGAAAAAGGTATTTGGTGGCCGCTTTCTAGGGACGGACGTAATCGTTTAGACCTGGAATGTATAGTGGGGCGCCACAAGTCAGCCGCAGCTGCTTCCACGAATTCATTTCCTGACACGCTATAGTTGAGCGGTCATGTGATGATCTTGGATAATACCAAAATCTCGATAGTTACGTTTGATTTGGAATATGTAGAATTGTTTTTTTGTCAACACAAGAGCCATATGATCGCTACTCTTCTTTGCCGCGTGTCTTCTCCTGTCACTTTTGCCCGACCTGCACGAAACTATCACTGCGATGTTTTCACGTTTTAAGAGGCCCCTATATTATTGAATATAAGATACTATAATTGGTCACTATAATTCAAAGGCTCATATTCCAACACCTGTCATATTCTCATTGCTGGAACATTCCCTGCTGCCAACACAATTTTGGCCGGTGCTGAACTGAATGCAATCTTATCATGCATTCTCATTGTCTCTGCCTATGTTTCTTATATTACATACATACGCCTTCTAACATTGCTTCCAAGGTTTCAGCCCTAGTTGTAATGAATTGGGTCGGTGGTTTACCACAAGTCTGAATATATTTGTCTGCCTGTCTGTATATTATCACTGCGATCCGATCGAATAGCTTGCTTCACATTACAGTTCAGTTTATTTCAGTTGTTGAACAAGGATAATAATCTAATTTCAATTTTGATATTTGGGAGGATCGATATGGGAATCGCTGAAGGATCCAATCGCCCTAGGAAATTTTCGGCAAAGATAACAGATCCTCTAAAAGCTGTAAAAACCATGCTCAAGAGTTTGCTGCAATCAGATCCAAGCCCGCATTCGCCCAGCGGCCGTTCATCGGACGAGAGTTTAGGCCTGAACAATAGCTCCGGTATGAGGTCGAACGACAGCTTTCTCTCATCAGGCACAGTTTCGCCTGCAAGATTCAGTCCCGCTTCTCCATACACGATGTCACCGTGGAGCAACGGCTCGGCGTGTCCTTCCCCGTGGACATTAATGTCTCCTCTGCACTCCCCCAATTTGACGCCCTTGCTGAACGGCAGATCCTACGGATGCATTGCTACAATGGTGAGACATGACGGCCACGTAAATGCACTCGCAGTGTCTGGCGATGGGCTGCTTTACACCGCCTCGGAGAGCGAAAACATTCGTGTATGGAAACATCGTACTTTTCAGGAATACGGCTGCTTCAAAGCTGGGAGCGGGCCTATCAAGGCTCTTTTGATTGCCGGGGACTACGTTTTCAGTGCTCACCACGACCAGAAAATCCGCGTATGGTACCGCCCTCGAAAGCATTCCGGTGTTTGCAGGCGAGTAGGCACCCTTCCTACCATGAAAGATCGAATCCAGAGTTCAATGGATTCCAAAAACTATGTCCAGGTTCGGAGGCATCGCAGTACACTTTGGATCAACCACGTGGACGCCATTTCCTCGTTGGCCTGTAATGAAGAACGGGATGTGCTGTATTCCGGCTCGTGGGACAAAACCGTGAAGGTGTGGAGAATGCGAGATTGGAAATGCGTCGAATCCTTCGTGGCCCACGACGATGCCGTCAGTTCTATAGCTGTGGCGGCTGATGGATTGCTCTTTACCGGCTCGGCCGACAGCACAGTCAAAGTATGGGCACCGACTTTGGGAGAGGTAAACGCAAGGCATGTGCTGAAACAGACTCTCACCGCCCAACATTCTGCTGCCGTGAACGCGCTCGCCCTTAGCACGGACGGATCGATTATCTACTCGGGATCGGCCGACGGGTCTGTTAATATTTGGGAACGAGAAAAACCCATCTACATGAATTCCATGCTACAGCACGCCGGGACTCTGAGAGGCCACAGGCTTGCAGTGCTGTGTCTGGCCGTCGCTAAGAATCTTCTTTTTAGCGGGTCGGCGGATAAGACTATACAGATATGGAAACGGGATGCCATTGGAGGTTTCCATTCGTGGTTGGCGGTGTTGCAAGATCACAGTGGACCTGTCAAGTCGATCGCGGCCTCCGTTGACATTCGCATTTCCAATGGGTTTCTTGTATACAGCGGGAGTATGGACCAGTCAGTGAAAGTATGGTGGGTCGAAGATAATGATTCTTCAGTACCAAATCAAAATACTAGTTATTATTCCCCAAATCCTGTGCTGTCTCCGGCGTGGGTGCAACAAAAGGTCAAATACTGAATCATGTTCCCGGCATTGTACCGCTAATTTACGAAGAAGGTCATTCATAAAACCCGACAGAAAGAGCTCGCCTACCTATTTAGAATTCCCGTTGTTGGAGACAGCATTAACGAAGTTCGTAATCTATGGAGCAACACCTGCAGAGCGTGCAATTAACAGCAATATGCTTTATAGCCGCTGGAGAAACAAACCGAAGATGGAAGAAATGACGCGGGATACACGTTATCCCAGAATGGCCGAGTTGATCACTTCGGTTGTCTGCTGAATGTTAAAAAATATCATCGCATATGTACTCACTTTGAAGATTGGGAAAAAGTTTCTGGAGGTGCTTAACGCTCGCCGAGGCCCGAAATGGTACCAGCTCCTCCGCTCACACAGAGTTTGGACAATTGTGATGCCCGATGTTTGTTTTATAAAAACGTAGAGGCAGGCCATCATATCTATCGAGCGTGTGGTTTTGGTCGACGAGTTGCGAGAAAACGGACGAATCGACGGATTGAGATTTTCCATGCTCGAGCCGTGGCGTGAAATTTTGTTGATCAAGTCCGCGTTTTGTCCGCCCAAGGTTTAGTTGGGTGGCAAAGCACTGTTTGTATATCATATCAAAATAAAATTATATTATATTTTATGTCATCATATGCTAAGACTCTCTCTAGATAAAGAGAGCGTTGTAATGTGGCATTTTCTAAATATTTTAACTGGGTAGAATTAAATTAAATTAAATTTTGATTTATATATAGAGCTAATTATTTTAATTATTTATTAAGTTTGAAAGAATCAAACCAATTTTTTGAGTGAATTTTTTTTTTAAGTTTTGCAAGTAAAAAAAAATTTGTAACTTGAAAAATTAAATGTACGAGGTGGAAACTTTTTCTCAAATTTTGAGTTCAAATAAAAAGTTTGCAATTTGAAAAATTTGATCCCGCTTAGAGATCTAGATTCGTTGTAATTGAAGCATAAGGATAGTTACTCATTCAGAAATGATGTTGACAACTAATGAATGTCACATATATTTAATGACTTTTGTAGTTTTTTTTTAGACTTCTTTGAGAATTACCAAAAAAAAAACATGGATAAAAATTTAAATGGTAAAAACCTAAAATAAAATAAAAAAAGTAATATATATATTAAAAATATCCGAAGGTATTTTTATAAAAAAAAATTAAATTTTTAATGATTTTATTGGTTTTTTTAAATTTTGGTAATTTTTGAAGTTAAATTATTTGATCTTATAAATTATTTTATTCTATAAAATTTAGATGAATCATTATATTAGAAAATTCTTTACAACTTCCGATGAAGGAAATGTTTTGATGATGATGATGATGATGATGATGATGATGGTTAACGTCCACTGAGACCAAATTGGTCTATCGGACCTATAATTTCTTAATTTCTAATTGTCTGGCTCCTCGTCTTTCTTGGCGAGATTGGTGATGTAGCTTTCTTTTTCTTCTCTACGGTCTTCCAACTTTCTTTCCCTTGCATCTCCTTCATCTCTTCTGGTTCTTGGGACATTGGTGTCTTAGCTTCGCGATCTATTGTGTTCGTTCTTTTGGAGATAGTCGGAAAAGAAGTTTGGTTTAGGAGATATTTTTTGCTGTTAAATGAAGATTTATTTTGTGCGTTATTCAAAACCTCATAACTGTCGATGCTTGAGGGGTTGTTGAGTTCACTTTTTTGTTGTTGGGCAGGGCTTTCCCCCTGCTTGTCTTGAGAGTTGTTTCTACCTTGCCCGATTTCTTGTAATTCAGAGTTTTCTCGAGAGTATTCTTCTTGGATGATAGTGTAGTTTTCTTTTTGTGCTCCTTACCACCATGTAGATCTGTGGTGATTTTTTCTAGCAGAATTTTTCTGGGAGGCTTTTGGGCAATTTTTGGCTAGGTGGCATGTCTCAAAGCAGGATCGACATCTGAAGAGGACACTTTCGTAATCGAGTTTCTGGTTCCACACATAGTCTTTACTTGTTAGGTGTATTTCAGCTGTGAATCCAACGCTAAAGTCCATTTCCACACAGATGCATGCATAGGTGGTTTTGGCATATTCCTCTGTTTCTGGGCACCTGCAATAAAATTTCCCAATTGCATTTCCAATGGCTTCTAGTGGAGATAAATTCCAGAGATGCAAGGGTAGGTTTGGCAATCTCACCCAAACTGGTGCTGAGGTTATGACTGTTGTTGAGGGATCAAATGATGGGTTCCATGGCCTCATGAATAGGCCTGATTTATCCCAAAACCAAGCGCCAGAATCTAGAATACATTGTCTGCTTTCACGGTTTTCAAAATCTAATGTAAAGAAACCCCTAGTACAAGGGTAGGTATTAATTGCATCAGGAATTAGAGGCTTCCATACCTCCGAGATCCAACTGTGGAGAGCTGTCAGCCGTGGCCAAAAACCATTGAATCGGCATATTAGGGCACTTTCAGGGCACTTTCAGAGAACTTCAAAGCCTCATCGAGTGAGGGCTGGACCACTTAGACAGTGGGAGCTGGGGCTTCACTGACGATATGGGCAGGAGCTTGCCCCCTAGAGGCGGACAGAACTGAGCCAACAACTATTTTCGTAAATCTGGGAGCCATATAGAGAATGTTCTCCTTAGCAAGCGAGGGAAGCAAGACCGGGAATGCATATTAAATGTGCCGCAGAGCCACAGATCATATCATGGCAGATCTGAAGGCCGCAGATTTGAAAGCCGCACACCTTAGAAGGTGAGGGAAGCAAGACTGAGAATGTATGTTGAATGTGCCGCAGAGCCGTAGATCATATCATGGTAGATCTGAAAGCCGTAGACAGCAGATCACCGCAGATCTGAAAGCCGCAAATCACCGCATATCTGAAAGCTGCATAAATAATCAAAGTAGATCACTGTAGAATCACCACAGATCTGAAAGTCGTAGATCTGAGCACGCAAAGCCCAACCGCACTCCTCAGCAACAACAGTAACTCGAAGGAGAGAAAATGATACGCGGAGCTCAATTACAGGAAAACTGAAAGAGAGTGTAACTGAGATCACCGTAGAATCACCGCAGATCTGAAAGTCGCAGATCTTGCCATGTCAAGTTGTGCAGATAGACCGTGATTGTCCGGGTCCAAGAAAGCACTAGCACCCTTCAAAAGCGTAAAAATATTTTTCAAAATCGAAAGTAGATCACCGTAGAATCACCGCAGATCTAAAATTCGCAGATCTGAGCACGCTTCATTCCAAATCTGAAATGGTTCTACTTCAATGTGGGATAAAAAAACAATCTACCCACTATCATTAGTCAGCTTCAATGGCTTCAGCTTCAATAATAGATAGAAAAACAATCTACCACTAATAAAATGTTATCAGGAAACTCAATCGAGCTTGAATTCTCCCTAAAATAATTTAATTCCCGAAAATGAAAACTATTTTCAACCGTGATATAAACCGCGCAGCCATATGGGGAAGATCAATGGATGTCACTGTGTATATAATGAGGCGAGAATGTCAGGCGACTGTTATGTGCATCCACTGGGATGGATGACTTCAAAGGTCAATCCAGGATGGTGAATGAGTGAGTCGGCTACTGGAGTCATGACAGCGCAGGAGATCTCTTAATAGAGTCACGATAGCGCAGGAGATCTCTTAATATGTCCAAGCTGAACTCAGCCACCTATTATGGCATAGACCTGAAAGCTGTAGACCACAGATCACCGCAGATCTGAAAGCCACAGATCACCGCATATCTGAAAGCTGCATAAAATATCAAAGTAGATCACCATAGAATCACCGCAGTAAAATATCAAAGTAGATCACCGTAGAATCACCAGATGTCATAATAAACTATTAAATCAAATAATAATAGTAATGAAACATAAAGCTAACTAAGTAATAAAAAAACATTTACAATTTTTTGTTAATGAAAAACACATAATATACATATTACATTTGAAAAACTTCAAATAAGAATGACTCATATTTGTAATATAAAAATGAACATTCATATTTGTAATATAAAAATATGTTCATATATAAAGACATGAAATATATATAAAATATAAATAAGAAAATTAAGATTCATTTTACCATATTCATAATTATAATATTTGAGAATTTTATATTTAAATTGAATTAATAAATACATAAAAACATAGTAATTATAACCTTTTTTTTTAAAGCTATAATGTAATGCATACTATGTTTAAAATAATTATAAAACTTAGATAAAATTCAATGTTGTGCATATCATATCAAAAAATTAAATTAAAAAAGTTATAAAAAGTGTGAAAACAAATACAAACTCATATGTAACTATATGCATTGCCAAAGATTTTTTATTTTGTAAGTTGAGATTCCTATTATTATGAAAGATAATTGTATTGTTTACATTTTCTCAAAAACCTATTGCCCTCACTCTTACCATATTTATTGGCCAGTAGGTAGATCCTCAAACAAATAACTAATTTCCAAAATAGTATGAGAAACCAAAACTTGAAAGGCCAATTATACTAGAAGATGTTCAAAATCAAAATAAAACTGACAACCATTAAGCATCAAAGGAGTTGACTAGAGCATGATGATCAAGATTAGAGTGTGGAGATGGAGGAGGTCTCAAGGCACAATGAACATGCTTTTCCATATGGGTCATCCTTCTTTCAATGTGTTCCAACTTCTCTTATATGAACCACTACCCTCTTTGAATGTTGGTCAAACAGTCTTGCATTCCCCACTAATCATATTGCAGATCATTCATGAAAATGATTATTATATTTTGATCATCATGTCAATTATTGCTAAGTTGTTCCAAAAGGTGAGTTACATGACCAAGCTAGCTATCAAGAGTCTCGAGAGAAGTGGCATAAACTTCTTTACTAGGTGTCTAGGTTGGGTGGGGGTCAATCGCCTCATCGTGGCCTAGGTCTCCCACCTCGTGACTTACATATTGGTCATGCTACCCCACTCCTCTTCTCATATGCCCACAATAATGTGGCATATCCACCTAATCAACAACTGAAATAACCCAGCTCTCAGCTCATTTGTCGATGACCCACCAAGTAGCAGTTGCAACAAATCCTTAAGACTCTTTAGTTCTATTGTTTACATGATGAGAATGTCTGGTGGGAATGATCCAGGATAATCAACTAGCACTAGAAATAAGGGATGGGATCTCCCTAGCTTTACCTCCAACTCCCAAAAGACAACCTCACACAATCATCCAAGTAAACTTGAGATATGAACTAGGTCACAATTTTCAAACCCTTCGATTCGACCCCAAAGCCATTAGCATATTTCCCAGCAAGCCCAACAAACACCAAATCTTTCCAAATATGAAGAAACCTTCTCACCCAAAAAATCGCAACACTTTTAACTCCTAATATCTCACCTCTAGCTTGACCATCTTGGGGAATGAATTTCCTCGACTTTCTCCATACGAGCTTCTCAAACCACCACTAGTACAAATAAGGTAGAGAAGTCAAACCCCACAAAAATAGAGAGTGCCACCATAATTAACTTTTAAAAACCAACACACCCACAGATAGAGGAAGCACCCAAAATTTCTATGAGTTGAGTAAAGAAACCAGACTAAGAAATTAGAACGCCAAGCCTCTCACCAAGCCAAAAAGGCTAGGGACAACTCTAGAAGACAATCTAGCATGCACTTGGCTCCGAGGTGTAGTTCCACCTCACAAACTCCACGAGATGAAGCTGAATTGTAGCATATGATGCCAAGGTCCCAAATGTGTAGCCAATAAACCAAAGCTCCTTAAAAAAAAATTCCCCCAACACCAAAGCTTGCTTCTTGCTTCGTTTCTCCTAGTTTCCTAGTAGAACATTACTTCCAAAGCATGGTTTCCTGCTCTAAGAAAATAGGCCTTCGTCCAATGACCTCACATCCCATACCACCGTCAAAACCATGGATCTTGTGTGCAGTACTCCCTAATTTCTTCACCTACATAATAAACAAAAACATGATGGCTCCCCCAAAATACATCAACTCACCAGAGAAGAGATTCTAATGCTGAAGCTGCATGGTGGAAGTTTGGAATACAATAAGAAATATTTCTAACATTCTTCCACTTGATCCAAATTGACACAAACATGATGTTTTTTTAATGATTATCTCCCCTTTCTAGTTTCTCAAAAAATATTTTCAATGAATGAATCATGGAAGTAAATAATGTATTAGACGAACACTACCTTCCATGTATTACAATATCATTAATTCCCTCTAAATAAACACTTTATGTGGCATATATTTTCTGAATGCACAACGAAATTCCCATTGAAGGTAAATCTTTATTGTCCCAATGTACAATATGCTATTCATTACTCATTGATGTATACAAAATTGGGTAGACATATATAGCGGGAATCATGAAAAACATAATTGAAATTATCAAACTAAATGATGTCTCAAATCTACATGACAAATCAAGCATGAAACAAGTTAATGAGTCATATATGCTCCACATGTTCTCCATACAACTTAGGTAGTAACCCTTTCATAATGGGATATGTAATCGTTAACTTAGTGTTGATTTTCTCAATAGTCACTCGAGGATTCTAAACATGTTCTTTAACAACAAGGAACTTTAGTGAAGTGAAATACGATGGAAACATCATAATAAATCCTTCATGGCGTTGAGATGGAGTCTACAACTCTAAGCCCTATGATGAGATTATGTAACCAATAATCCTACCAACTAACCTCATAACATGTTATATACTCTGCCTCCATAGTGGAAGAAACAATAAACTTCTATTTCTTACTTCCCCATGAGATGAAACCTTCTGCAAATAGAAATAATTTTCCTAATGTAGACTTCCTAGATTCAATACATTTTTCATAGTCCTAGTCTAAATACTTGATCACTTCCAAATTGTTTTATCATTTTTATGTCAACATGTAGTCTTTTGAACCTTATAGATACCGCATAACTTTGATTGTGGCCCTCCAGTAATCAATGGCTAGATTACTTTGATACATACCTAACATTTCAACCACAAATCCAATGTATGGTCTTGTATAGACCTTAGCATATATCACACTTCAAACTGCATATACATAAGGAATGGTTTTCATCTTTTCTCATTCCAAATATTTTTTTAGACGTTGATTTTAAGACAAAACTTATCACCTTTAACAATGGGTGCCACATTAGGTGAAAAGTACTTCATGCTAAATCGTTATGGAACCTTATTAATGTACCCCTTTCTAGGGAATCCTAATATCCCTTAGGATCTGTCACTCTGAATCTCTATGCCAATGAAAAAAGAGGCTTCACCCATATCCTTCATATCAAAGTTCTGTTTTAAAAAATGTTTAACCTCATGTAGCAAGCACAATTAATTACTAGAAAGTGGAATATCATCGACATATAGGACTAAGAATATGAATTTTCTCCCAGAACTTAAGGTATATACATTATTCCACGATGTTCTCTGTAAGACTGAATGAAGAAATAACATTGTGAAATTTAAAATACACTGACGTGAAACTTATTTTAGCCATATATGGATTTTATTAGTCCAAAAACCAAATGTTTTTCTTTATCTAGAGAAAAACCTTCATGTTAACTCGCGTAGACCTCTTTCTTTATATTCCCATTAATGAAAGTTGTTTTCAAATCCATTTAATACATCTCTACATAAAAATGAGCTACTAATATCATGATTATCTAAAGTGAGTCCTTAGTAGAAACTGGAGCAAAGGTCTCAAGGTAATTGATACCTTCTTTCTAAGTGAATCCTTTGGCCACAAGTATGGCTTTATAACACCTTATATTGTTAGATGAGTCCTTTATGGTTTTCTATACCCATTTACAACCAATGGCTTTGTCTTCCTTACGCAATTCAACTAAATTCCAAACATGTTTCCTAGCCATTGAACCCATCTCTTTTAACATAGCATCATGTCAGAGCTTGGAGTTTCCTTTGCTCATGTCTTGTGAAATGAGATTGGAGCATCCTCAATTCCAATGTCTTTGTAATAATATTGTAGGTACACAACATAATCATAATAAATTGTAGGTTTTCTTATTCTTTAGGATCTTCTTAATCCTATCTCTTCATCCACATTTTATGGTATTTGAATAATAGGTTCATTGAAAACTTGATCCTCATGGGGTGGAATTTCATTAGTTTTTTGTTCTTCCATAATGGAATCTTTTGGATTTCCTTGAAGTACAGTTAACCAATCCATATTTGTAAGTATGATAACCAGAGCCTGAATTTCCTCAAAATTTAAATTTCAAGGTTGCTCACTCCCACTAATGTAATTACCCTCAAGAAACCTTGCATTTATTACTTAAACAATATTAGGTGTATGGGAAGGACAATGAAACTTGAATCCATTTGACCTTTCTACATAACCAGTGAACAAACCATTCATTGTCTTTAAGTCCAAATTTTTCTCTAATGGATTATATATCTTAACCTCAATATGATAAGACCCTATGTGTACATCTTCTAAACTTGATATCCAACCATTCCATAACTCGAAAGGAGTTTTAGGAGCTACCTTGTGGGAACACTATTTAGGATATATACAATGGTTTTTAAAGCCTGTTTCCTTATAGATAATGAGAGGGTGAAGTTACTAATGATACTCCTCACCATGTCCATTAGCATACAATTTCTTATTTCAACTAGACACCATTTCTATGTGGTGAGCTAGGCATCGTGTATTAAGCAACAATGCCTTGTTCTTTAATAAAGTCACAAATGGACCTCGTTTTTGTCTTGTACCCATGTGTGTTCCATAATACTCTCCATTGTTATCTTATCTCTTGATTTTACTTAATTTTACAGTTTGTCACTTTACCTCTGCATTGTAATTTTTGAAAGCATCTAGTGCACTACTATTATCAAATAGAAAATAGAGATACATAAGTTGTGTTTTATCATCTATAAATGAGATGAAATATTTCTGACCATTTTGACACAAAGTTATAAATGGTCCACATATATTGATATTGTATGATTTCTAATATTTTTGAACTCCTCTTGAAACCTTTGATGGTTTTTTTGGACCACTTTCCCATTATGTAGTGCACATAAACATAAAAATCAGAGAAATCAGGAGTCTCAAGCACTCCATGATTTTTTAATCTTGTGATTCTCTTTATGTAGATGTGTCCCAATCTCCTATGCCAAAGCATGGATGGTTTTCCATTCACAATACCACGCTTAATTCCAACATTCCCATGAAAGGTTAAAAAATTGGAATCAAAAGTAGGGTTTAATTAGAGTATATATAAACCATTAACAAGTGTTCCATCACCAATAACAAGTGAGTCTTTGATAAGACTAAAAGTAGAATCAATAAAATTGGAACTAAACCATGGGGAACAAGTTTGGAGACTGAAATAAGCTTCTTAGAGAAAAAATTGAACATAAAATGTCCTTTTAATATTTAAAACAAAGTCGTGTTTCAGGATAGGTTTCAAGGTCCCAATTGATTTTTCACATGCACTCATCTTTTTTCTTGAATATATGAAACATTCAATTTTCTTTGATTTTGTTTGGTTGATTAAACCTTACATTTTGTTTGCCATTATGGATTGTTTAATCAGAGTCAATCCACCGATAATTATGAAAAATATCAACCATATCATATTCATAACACACTAAAGTAAAGATATTATATTTATTTTCAAGCCAAGATTTATATTTGGAACATTATTTCTTGATGTGCCCTCTATTCTTGTAGAAAAAAATTTGATGGTATCCCTATTATCAACATTACCACTTGCCACCTTCTTATGTTTTTTATTATAGTGAGCACCATTTTCTTTTCTTGAACATCCCTTTCCATGAATCATTGGATGAGAACTTTCTAGTTTCTCCTGATTCAATCTCCATTTTGCTTGAACACACTGGTCAATAGTTCATTAATTAACCATTTATCCTTATGTGTGTTACAAGAAATATTAAATGGTCCATATTCTATAAGAAAGGAGTCACGTATGAATTGGACAAGGAAATAATTTGAGAATATGACCTCTAAAGATTTCAGCTAAGAAGATATATCTCTCATTCCATAATGTGTTCATGTGCTCCCTTATTACCGATGAGTTCCATTGATGATAGTTTTTTCATTAGGGTGCTTCCTAGTCATTTTTTGGAAATCACATACTATGTTCAACAATGTTAATGAATTCCTTGGCCTTAGAGAATTCTAGATTACAACCTTGAATACCTTTTTCAACATGGTTCTTGATAAACATTAAACTTAAGTAATTATATCACTCACACCACTCATATAAGGCCCTCTCTACTAGTGTACTAGATTCTGTGGGGATGGGAAGTTCATTCTCATGGAAAACCAAATCAAAGTCCACACGCCCTAATGTAAGTACAATTTTATCCTTCCAATCCTCAAATTTTTGACTAGTTAACATTAGAATACAAGATGATTTATTAGACATAATTGTAGATGGAATAGTTGCAAATTAAACAAAATTACTATGATTGATATGACCATAATTCGGATTATTAACTAACATTAATAATACTAAAAGAAAAATAATGTGTCATCATAATCCTCCTATGGGCCTAGATTACATTATGCTAATTTATTTCCTCAATAACTTTATAATGCAAGTAATATATCGAACATCAATAAGGAGATGAACCATTACATGTTGGCATTTAAAATCATCTCTAATTAGATGCATAATTTATCATTATATTACGATTAATTCATGAATTATGATTTCTTCCCTTTGGGGACATGACATATAATTTTCATGATTTAATCACTTTGACACAATTCATTAATATAATCACTTGTATCTAATATTTGATTTACAGTTTATCATTGACTTAATATGTTGGCACTACTCTATGATCCAATTAAATTTTACAAGCATACAATAGCTTCAAGGATAATAATAAAAAATCGTATTGAATCATCTTTAGGTCAATGCATCAAAATGAATAAAAATTAGTATGCGTTGGTTAATCATAATGTCAGTGCATTATTTTTAATCATACATGACCAAAATATATGGAATAAATATTTGTAAATAACAATAAAATGATCTAGTCACAAAAAATGCGTATCATGACGTTGATTCATGTAACATATTGCACATTATGATGCATAACTGTAAAACCTTAAAGCCATATCATGTTATCTTCAATTAACTTAAAACAAGGTATATATGTTTATCCGGATACATGTAAAAGCATATAAATATCTACTTTCATGATACCATGTTCAAATAATGTTTTGGAATCCATTAATTTTCAATTACAATTCTGATATATGCATACTTCATATATGCCAGTTATAATTCTACCATATATATTCATAACGGATACATGTTGTCATGAAATGCATACATCCATCAATTCCTTCAATGCTACCGTGTTTGAGATACCAAATTGTCACTATATCTTACCATTGAATATCTCAACTAATGGTGAAGTATCGTATAGTCATTTGTATATCGTAATAGTTAACTGCATTATTTTTCTCTCTAAAACCACCAATATCTTAATATAATTTATGGGCTTACATTCTCTAAATGATCAAGATTTCAATGAAAACCAATGAATATATTTCTCTATTATCAAATTTCTAAAAGGAGAAGACCATCATAGAGACAAAATTTAATTTAGAAAAAGAAAGGATTAAAATATGCGAATCAAATACCATAATATGAAGGATGATTCTAATACCAAAATGTAAGCATAAAATTTAATATGAAATAAAATAAAGCTTACCTACAACCATGGTGCTTAGATTTGATGTAGGAAATCCTTTCCAATCCAATAGAGAGATATTATGATTTATCCAAGACTTAATGTGGCAAAGGATGGAATCACATGCAATTTCTTTCTTAACAAAAATTAGGGACCCTTCTAATCCACCCATCTTTATATAATGATCCTTTCATAAAACATAATTAACTAACTTGGACTTAATTAGGTGGTTATTTCCATTCATAACCAACACTTCATGGGAAGTTACATAACCACATAGATGGACATTGTAGTAGTTTGGACCACAAGATCGAGTTTAACTGTAGATCTACTAAGCCAAATATGTACAAATTGTTTCTCAAGTTTTTCACTTAGAAAGAAGTTTACATATTGACCATTGTTAGATCTTGAATTAAGATGGATCTTTTTAAAAAAATGGAAATTTACAACTTATTCTTTTCCCTGAAAAAACATGGAAAGTTAGCCTATAGGTGCAAATCTTTGCTCAATTTTTACATTCAAAAAGTAGTTTGCATCTTGAAATTTTATCCCTGTGAAAAGTTTATACATCCCAAGTTGAGATGGATCTTTTAAAAAAAATGAATATATATAATATATGAATGAGAGAAAAAACATGGAAAATTAACCCATTTACAACATTTAATATCTAATATATTTTTTAATCAACTTAATATGGTCTTACTTTTATTATCTATCAATTTGAGTGTGGATCCACACTGCTTTGAATGTGATTCCTTTCAAGTTTTTCCTCAATGTAGAAATAAGCTATTTCTCCATATTTTAATTGGTTTCTGTATGACACTTTCTCCTTATCACATTAGATGTTTATATTCGACATAAACATTCCCATAAGTACATTTCATTTACTTTCTCCTCATCACATTAGATGTTAGATGTTTATATTCGATGAGGATAGACATTCCAATAAATACATTTCATGTAAAATGTATGACCTATAAATGACTTGAATATGAATTGTTTATTAAATTGCAAAATTTTAAGTTGCATTGTAACACATGAACAAATACTCTCAAATACTTAGAAACACAAACTTCCAACAAAAGTGCATGAATGGAAATGCAGAGAATTTGTGCATAATTAAAACACAAAATTTACGGGCAAATAACAGCATGCAATATCAATTAATTCTTCTTGATGCAAACAACTCACACTCCCCAACCTCTTTCCCTAATCGTAAAAACTAGCTTATTGGAATAGCCATTAAATATGAATATATGAATAGAGAAATACTAAGCTCATTAGAACAGCGATTAGAGAGTAATGCATGTGAAAACACAATTTTAGATCTCAACATTTCGATGGATATCAAGCAGAAAAGCTGAGTAACAATGCCTTTAAAAACCCTCAATATACATATCCATTATTTAGATCCTAAATTTTTTAAGCAATGCAAAGTTGCTTTGTTCTTAGGCAAGTGGCATTTTTCAATTATATTGAAAGGAACACAAGAATTACTTAATATACATGTATTTTTAATTTTATTTTCAATCTTTTACCTTTTACATTTCGATGTGGTCCGTAATATTTCTTAATATAATTATAAGTTTAATATTTTATATAAAATTATATAATTTAATTTAATTAAATATATAATCTATTACTTCTTATTATTATTAAAAAATGATTAAACTACACTTTAATTAATAAATTTATTATTTAAATATATATATATATATATATATATTAAATAAAATATTTATATAATATATTTTAAGAATTAAAAAATTTACCCAATGTATTATAACAAAATTAAAAGTCATGAAAATTCATAGTGTATTATAATAATTATTAAAATTACTTTATATCTTCTCACAAGTTCTATGCTTTTTAGAATTTTTAATTGTTTAATAACAATTACAAATATTTGTAGAGTGAAATTACATTTATTATAAAAAAAAATGATAAGTAATGATATTGAAGATTTATAAATAGTAAAAATGGGAAAGATTATTGTTGATTCGGAAGGTATGTTAATCAAGTTGAAAAACTTGTGTTATTTCAAAGTTATAGGATCACAAATGACTACAAAACCAATTGGTATTGGAGAATTGGAATCAATCATCGAGTCTATACACAAAAATTCGAAAAAACAAATCATAGTGTATTATTAAGAATATTTCATAGAACAAACAAAGAATTGATCACTTTTTAGGAGGTAAAATTCATCCATTTGAAAAGAAAATATAGTTGGCAAGTGGATGAACTTCGTAATAAGGCAAGAAGACTTGATTATAGTTTCTTTAAAAATAAAAAATGGATTCTCAAAATTCCCATTCTCCTAATCACATCTTTAAGCTCATTTTTAAAATTAGAAATTGGGGCATTAGGTCATCTACCCCCTCTAACCACAAGGTGATATGTTTAAGGGGCATGATATGCATGTCGAACACATGCCATGTTTAATCTCCAATGAGCTCAAATGGTGGGTTGGTGTGTCAAAGCCTTTTTTCATAAGTAACATTCAATTAGGACTTTTAGTCTACCACCTATACTCATAATATTCAATGCAAGTATGATCATGGCATTCGTCTGTGACAAATTGATGTTTGCAATGCTCCAAAAGTTAGTTCTCTAGTTGTAATTTGAGGAGTTTTATGGACTAGAACTCCCTCACACACTTTTGAATTCCTTGAGGTCCTAGTTAGTTCTCATTATTAGTCTTGTGACTCTAGGAGAATTCTATGTGGTCAATGGTTCTTAGGTCTATTACATTGTTGTTGGGTATAAGTTTGTATAACAAAACCTCTTGGGCATCACTAATAGATGTGATAGTAGTATAGTAGCATCATTTCCTTCAATAGGTGCTATCGAGTACGTTTAAGCACGTAATATGCAAATGCAACTATTCTAAGAAAGTGTGCAATTCAAAATTTTTAACTATAATGCAATCAATATTAATTTGTTAAGATGATAATTTGAAGGAGGTAAGACAATTTATCTTCTAATCTTGAGCTTGGAATTACCAGTGGCTCACAAGGGTACAATTTAGTTTTTACTAAGCAGGTTATCAGATGTCACCAAGTCAACATTTCAAGTAAAAAAATGATCGTTTCCAATGTATCAGACTAAGTATAGACCTTGAGGAAAAAAATGATAGTGAAATATCCCTATTGGTGGTAGTAACTAAAGCAACAAATTACCAAATCAAAAGTTGAGTGTGTCATTCTTAAGCATATGGTCTATAATCACAACATGACATACTCAATAGATCAACGATCTATAGGTTCCTTGAGTAACAAGAAGGGTGAAATAGTCTAATAATAGTTGATATATGTCAAGATAGAGCATGTGAAGTAAAACTTAGTTAAGACCAAATTACAGTTAAATTGATGCAAGATGACATACAGACTATTTAAACACTTTGTTTAATTTTGTATTATAGTATTTAATTTTTTTCAATTGTCAAATATTTATTTTAGGATATATCCATATCTACTTGAGTGGGCCTAATGTTTAAGAGCATGTGTTTCCTCCTTAGAAGTCACACGTTCAAAACCAGAGGGGGGTAAATTATGTATGACTTCGTAGACTTAGTAGTTAAATCACTGCGTGGAGGTGGGTCCCTTGTCCCACAAACAAGGGGGTCTCATACACCAATGGTGTATGGCTTGATGATGAACTTAAAATAAGATAATAATAATAATATAAGTCTAACACATTTCTTTGATATGAATATACAAATATAGATAGTGAAGAAGAAATGTTCATTGTATTATATCTATTTTTTAAGAAATAGATATCTTGTATGTATTTACTTGTTCAATAATGTAACTGCAATATTTTTATATGTATTTGTTTGTTGAACAA
This sequence comes from Pinus tabuliformis, assembly GCA_031772625.1. Classification (NCBI taxonomy): domain Eukaryota; kingdom Viridiplantae; phylum Streptophyta; class Pinopsida; order Pinales; family Pinaceae; genus Pinus; species Pinus tabuliformis. The sequence continues at coordinate 890,037,409 of CM062816.1, read as the reverse complement.
TGTAAATAAAATATTTTTAATAATATAATATAATTATTTCTTAACGAAAATTAAATTAAATCAAAATTGAATATTTAATATTATGTAATAGATAATAACGTTTAATTTTAATTATAAATTTATGTTTAAAGATTTTTTAAAAATATTTTTTACTTTTTTTATATAATTAATTTTCTTAAAAGACTATTTATTTAATTTTTTATTTTTTTCTACTAGTGTTTTATGATTTATTGGTGGGAATAGATTAGGGGCATCTAATATATCAAGAACATCTAATTTATCAAAATAATTTATGGGTCACATCTAGTTTGGGCCACATTTATCCTTAAATGACTGGATTTTAGGTTTATCCTCCTAGTTTGCCATATAAAACAAGGTCCCTCAAAACTAATCATTCTAATATTTGACACTATTTACTCAAAAGAAAAGAAAGCAAAGGGAATTGGACCAAAGGTAAGAATATAGTTTCGTCATCATTAGGGGTTTAGACCAACACTCTGAAAAATATTCAAAATCTCAAAAGAGAATATAAATGAATGGAAGGAGAAGGAATAAACAACTCCTTCAAGATTTATGCAAAATGTTAGTAAAATTAGGGAGCCTTGCACTAATAATAAATAATTTCTCACCCTGAACGCTAATTAAAGAAAAATAATCTATTCTCATGATTCAAGAAACTAATATTTTAGTGAGATGATTTTAATGATAGCCTCTATTAGTTGGAGAGGCTATTAATAAATATTTATAGATGTATGTGGAGTAGGAAGATGATTGTCAATAGTAAGGAATCTTATTTTAAGCTCAATTTTTATTTTTTCCCTACCACCATAACACATCCAACTTCCAACTGATATGATCGAGAAAAATCAATCTTTTAACAAATGTTTATGGTTCTTATTATTTGAAGGAGAAGTCCAACTTCTTATAATCTATGCAAGGAATTTAAGTTATTATAAAAGACTATCATTTGGTTATGGGAGGGGCCTTTAACGTTATTAAATCTGTAGCTCAAAAAGTGTGGGCAGTGAAGGGTGTTATCAGTCTATTTTGCTCCCTAGGGTTAGTACTCATGAGCGTTTATATTGTTGACCACTTTCTTGAGTATCGACCCTTGATTTGACCTAATTTTCTCCATAATCGCTAGGACCTGGTGTTGAACAAAGTGATTGTATCCTTTAAGTCACATGGTACACCACATAATCCAAGCGAGTGTAGTCAAAATTTTCTAGTTTAGTCCCTGCGATCATGACTTATGTTCTAGAGCCTTAGTTTCCCTAGGAGATCAATCTAAAGCTATACCTGATCTCATCTATTCGAGTTGGATTGGGAGAATTATTAGAGAACCTTCCTAACATCTCTTCACCCTAAACGTCCACATTCATCGTCCTTGTGAGTCCTTTGTGTATTTATATACTGGTCCATTCTTAAGGGTCAAGCTAGGTAGAAAGAGGGAATAATAGAGTCATGTTATCACTATGATTCTGATTCAGAGTTTGTTAGTCATTTTATTCTCAAGGTCATAGAGTTGAAGAAGGGGAGACTTTGCCAAAATCTAGAGAGGAGAATCCATTTGTGAAGGTATAAATTTGTATTCATTTTTTTATCAAGAGAGATGGATGCTCTTTTTCTGTAAATTTCAATCTATGATAATTTCTTCATGTTGATGCCTATTTGTTTAAGCTGGAAGTCCCTTGTAGAAGGTCATTTGTGCTTCTTGTTTGGTGGTGCTCGTGTATAGCTTCTATATCTATTACAAAGGATGAGATATCCAAGTTGGGACAAGGAATATTTACATCAAACCCAACATTTGTAACTGGTCTGTGAGGATTACAAGTTTCAGCTCAAACCCTAGATAGGGAACTATATGCATGAATGATTTGTTGGATCATATGGTTTAGAATCTATTTTCTTGATTAATTTTAGTCATATACTCCTCAACCTAGTACTATTGTTAGGGTCATAAGACTATGGAGAAATAATGCCTACTGGCTCTGTGTAAATTGCCATAACAAAACAAATGATTTGACTTGTGAGTCTGCCCTGTCTACCTTCATATCTCTTCTCTTTGTCCTTGGATCTGGCTTCTATCATCTTCCCAATTTTTTCTATGTAATTGCACATAATGTTTAGTCATAATTCTCTTAATTCAACCTTAGTATCATCTTGATTGCTCACGCATCTTTGAAAAATTAAATTTCCACCACAATCACTCCCAAAAAATGGTTAACAACGTGATTTTGTTTAGAATTTCTAGGATGCCCTCTATTCCCTAGGATTTTAAGCTTTATAATCACACTCTTCATCACTGGTTCCAAATGATTGTGCTGGAAACCCTAGAAATTCTCTGAGCTATCCTACAGGACTCTAAATTCATCCCTGATCCTTAGCCTATGTTCGATGCCTAGATCTTCCACAAATATGAGTCACTTTTCTTGGTTTGGGTTGAATTTTTATTGATACGGTTTCTTATTTTATAGTTTTTGTTTTCATTCATTCTTTTCTCTCCATAATTCTTTAATTCATCTTGATTTGTTGCTACTATTTCTATCAACTGTGAAATACATTAAGATTTGAGATTGTCTTTTGCTTCTAATCTAAGGTTTTCTTTAGAGAATCGAAGTTCTTTTATTGAGGTCATTGTACTTAATGTTTTATTTGATCGTTTAAGATATCTTTAGTTATTTTAGTAGAAGCTGAGACCTTATCTTTATTTCACTATTGTAACTACATTTGGCCTCATTTCTTTGTGTCACTTTTCATTGAGTGATTGTATTTGTTCTTGTGTGCTTATTTTATTCACAAGATGTGGTATTTTTTGTTTATGGTTGTGCAAGTTATCACTTAAAAAGTTTATTTGGGTGTGTCTTATCTATTTGTCACTTCAGATTCATTTTCATCACTCCCACTTAATCTTTTCTAGGCCTTCCGACTTCTAGGGTTTAGTTTTGTTGTTGTAGAAAATTTTCTTTTATTGAAGCATTATACCACAACCCTAGCTTGTTGACATTTCCCTCCTCTTTTCATTTTTTGGCTTTCTTTTTTATTTCCTCAAAGTGTTTGCTTGGCATTGATTCGAAGTCTTAGTGATTTTTTAGTGTTTTTCATGCTAGCTCGGGGATCTTCAGGCCTCTTTTTGGATTTTGTTGCTTGGGATTGTTTTTTGGGTCTATATTTTTATAAATTTGGGGATTTCATTGAGTGACCATTGAGAGGTGTACTATGTAGGTAGTTTTTATTTTATTTCAAAAGTGAAAAAGAATCTTTCCCTTCTTTGGATGGATTCCATCGAAATAAGAAAAACATAAATTTGCATTTCCATATAGTAGCATCTAGGGTTTGAACTAATAGGATTCTTTCACACCATTTATGTTTCACACCAATACCCAAATAAGAAAATAACAGCCATTAAAATAAACACTAATAAAATTTACTAGACTTGTCTTTTTCTTTTGCTGGTAGTACACCAACACTAGGGTAGGATAGGGTTTTGGAGTTAGGTGTGTGAGTAAAATGCTCCAACGTTGTAAAAAAAACATAGTAGCATGCGGCAGGGAGTGAAAAATTCTCCATAATCCCATGGTAAATATTGGAGCGTGTCAAAAACCTAGTTGAGGTGGGGTCAGGCTTAGGTCACAGTGCGAGCGGTTCTTCTTTAGGCTACCTAACTTGTGGCAGGGAGTCCTGTGTCGGTGGCTCACTACCCAGAAGCCCAAAATTCACACACTCCCATGATATGGAGGTACTTTAGTGGCCTTTCTTAAGAAAAACACCATATAGGTTGTGTTTATTGGAAGAAACCATCCCTCTACCTTACTTTCCCCTCAATCGCTCTTCTTAAAGAGTTGAGATCCCACAAGTAAGAAGTTGTTTGGAAGGCCATCTAAAACATAGTAGTAGGATTGGTTTGCATGTGACTATCTTTTAGGACTTTTCTAGTGTGTGTTGTTTGGTTGAAGTCAATAGTTTGGCCGTAGGGGTGATTTTACTAACTTTATTTTCTTAATATACATTTATTTACCATAGATGTATCTAGTCACCGACTGTCACGTCTAATTTGGGGTCTACCTCCTTGAGGAGGTGAATCGTTGACTCTAACTCATAAAGTACCTGTCAGTGCTTAAGACCCATACCAACCTCTAGTTGTGGAATATATTACTGGTCCTCCTGGTAGCGACTTAATATCTATCGATACACTTACAAATTATTTTGTCTCTCTTAGCAATCTTCCTCTGACTAACCTATCAGGGCTAGGGTTACTATGAATGAAACTAGATGGCTCTACACCTGCCTACCTCTACACTTCTTTTTTGTCATTACCTATGGAGGAGGTTAAATATCCTTTACCCTCTACATCTATAGTTTTTGCTACTATGACATCATTTCCACCATTGAGTGTGGTAGGACCTACACCTTCTTCAACACCTCTCACATCCTCTTGGGACACACCAAATATAAAATTCCCTAATGTCTATGTGCCCATTCCTTCATCTATTTTGTCCATTGGATCAAATCCTAACCATCCTATAGGATCAAGAATCTTCACTCTTAGTTTTCCTTAGCCTTCTTTTCCTATTCTTAATATGTGTATGGTAACCTCAGGAAATATGTGGGGAGGATCATATGTTGCTCCTAGCTAGCCTTGGGGCAACCTTTCTTATGGTATTTCTTATGCGTGGTATAGTTTGTTGTTTAGAGGGACTCCTTCCTCTACTGCTTTTCCTAGAGGGGCTAGTTTACCTAGTGGAAACCATGTCATTAGTGCTATGATTCCTACAATTTATCCTCCTTATCTTGGTGTTTTTGTATAAGGTAGTCCTTATTTTCATATCAGGCACAACCCTACTAGCATTTATGTGTGTTTTCTAGTGGCTATGATCGTTTTACAGTATCACATGGATCCACTGAGTATTTTTCATGGCCATGTATTAATATGTTGTGTCATGGATCCACAATGTATGTTTGGAAGCCATGTTCAATTTTTTCTTTATGAATAAGCGTGGGTATTCCTACCTCGGGGACATTATATGCACAAAAAATACATCAAAATTTTGCTTTTTCCAATCTAGTTTCTTGGCTTTGTCTCCTTCCTCCCAATTTGACCTCTGAGATTTATTATCATGCATTTCAACCATCAGTTACTCTTCTGAGCTCATGCATTAGGGCACATTTGTTATTAGCCTATTTCCCTCCCCTAGGGTTAGTATTGATGAGCCTTTATACTATTGACCACTTGTCTAAGAATTGTCCCTTCATTTGAACTACCTTTCTCCATAATCGTTGGGACCTAGTGTTGAACAAAGTCATTGTAGCCTTTCAGTCACCTGGTACACCTCATAATCGGAGTGACCGTATTTGAAATTTGCTAGTTTAATCTGTGCAATCATGACTTATGTTCCTGGAGGCTCACTTTCCTTAGGAGATCAATCTAATGCTATATCTTATCTCATCTATTGGAGTTGGGTTGGGTGAATTATTAGAGAATCTTTCTAACTTCTCTTCACCCTAAACATCCACATTCATCCTCCTTTGGAGTCCTCTAAGTCTTTATATACTAGTCCATTCTTGATAGTCATGCTAGCTAGAAAGAGAGAATAATAGAGTTATGTTGTCACTATGATTTTGATTTAGAGTTTTTAAGTCATCTTATTTTCAAGGTCATATAGTTGGAGAAGGATATATTGTACTAGAATTTCGAGAGGAGAATCCATTTTTTAAGGTATAAATTTGTATTTATTTTTATGATCAATAGAGATGAATGTTCATTTCCTGTAAATATGAATATTCTTTTAGTTGTTCATGTTGATGCCTATTTGTTTAACGTTACAGTCCTCTATGGAAGGCCATTTATGCTCCATGTTTGGTGGTGCTTGTGTACAGGTTGTAGATTTATTGTCGAGGATGGGATCTCCTAGTTGGGGTAAGGAATATTTGTATTGAACCCAACATCTTTCACCGATCAAAGAGGATTACAGTTTTCAACTCAAACCCTATATAGGGAATTGTATGCATGAATGATTGGTTGGATCATATGGTTTAGAATCTATTTGCTTGACTAATTTTTGTCATATACTCCTCGATCTGGTATTCTTGTCAGGGCCATAAGACTACAAAGCAATATCTCGTAGTGTTTGTGTGTAAATTACCATAACAAAGGAGAAGGATAACATTGGATTTTGACAAATTCAAGGAAATAATCCAATCTCTAAAAATGGTGGACTTGGACACCATCAATGAAACACATATTTGGAACAATCAGTGTCAAGGAACCCATTAAGTGGCCTCTAATTTGGATTTCTCCTTTTCCCAAAGTCCCTCCTATTGCATGGACCCATATAAAGGGATGTTCCCATATTTAGATATGAATATTTGTTGTTATCCAATTAATTAAAATGAAGCTCACTTGGACTCCTAGAAATGGACATGATATTAACATCTAGACTACCTTCATTCTGGGGAGTTCTCCCCTTGAATCTTTCAATCGATCTAATCTTCTTAGAAACTAGCTTTCACGAAACTACAAATTCACACTATTTGATATATCGACATGGTTAAAAAGTTATTCCTATAATGTTTGGTATTGGGGAATGATCCCTCCTCCTTCGTCTTCTCTAGTGCAGGATTTGGAACTTGAGTTGTCTAGAAGCACTCCCATATCCTTATTATCAAAACATCGTAGAGGGTGGGGTCATTATTTATACATAATAAAGTTTGGATATAGTGCTCTCCTCTTTTTGAATGGTATACCACCCAAGTCAAAAAATTATGTGGTCTCACTTATGTAACTCATATTGCCTTCCCAAAATTAATATTTGATGTTTGATGTTAGCCCATAAAAAAAATTGATAGTCAGTAACTCGCAAAAATTAAGAATAGTAGGGCCTCCAAGATGTGCTTTGTGCAATGAAGAAGAAGAAACCATAGCCACTTATTCCTTGATTGCAATTTTTATAACTATGTATGGGAATGTGTATTAAAAATAGCACCAACAAAATTGTATGGTGATCAAATATCATCCATTTCTTTGATTCGAGGGGCAAGCATTATGTAGGTTCCTTGCAAGGAAAACCACTTTTAAAAAGAATATGATGGTATCTTTCTAAGTTTATATGCTGGAAAATTTGGTTGGCTAGAAATAGAGCTACTTTTCAAAGTAAACTCTCATCCCCTCTAGAGTATGTGTTTAGAGCCTCCTCCATTCTAACTGAAGCATTAAATTCTAACAAATCCTTCTCATCTTCCTCCTACGAAGTGGATAATATGGAATAAGCATGGATTTAAGGCTTCAATCTACAAGAAAAAATTGAACCAAGGGTCGAAAAAAATAAAATATAGGAAAGCTTACATAGTTAGAAGAATTTACTAAATGGATTTTAGGAAAAAATCATCTAGTTCAATTTTTTGATGGGGCCTCAAAATCCAATCCCGACATGGCAGGATCATGTAGGAAACATATTACCATGGAGGAAAAGAGAAATTCATATTCTTTTGATTTGAGTTCAATGTCAAACAACAAACTAGATGCTTGTAGCATTTTTCAAGGCCTAGTCCAAGAACTATCATGGAAATCCATCAGGTTAATTGTAGTAGACTCTCCTTGCCAAAATAAGAGGCTTTCTTCACAAATTTGAACATTGTGAATCCTTTCATAGTTTAAGACATAACAACACATAGGTTTATTTGTTAGAGAATCATGGATTTAGATAATAAAAAGTGGACTTAGTGATTAATAACATTAAAAATAACATTTTTATTCCTTAAATAAATGGATACCATCATGCTCAAAAGCACAAGGGGCCTTTGGCAATATGAAGATAAGTGGAGTAATCGCTTGGACAGGTGGAGGTTTCTTTGAGTTCCATGACCTCAACATGCGGAAGCGAATGAGCAAGAGGACTAGATGTACTTATCAACAACAAAACCCAAAAAATAGGCTAGTACCCAATTAAATTTATCTTTTGTTTTTTTGTTAATAAGGTATTGGAATCTTTATACTTATCGACCAATAGATAATTCTAAATTGTATAGAGAAAAAATTCCCAATTTTGGCTATGTTTCAGACGTGAACTTTTTTTCTCTATATGACTCATTATGCTCTTTAAAATAAAAATGAGATATTTCATTTTTTTTCTTCAAAAGAAAAAATATACTTTTGATATTTCTAGAATATATATAAAAAAATACAATTTCTTGGATGCATAACAACATACTTGATCTATTAACATACATTTTATCTTGGCATCCAAAATATGCTTAAGTCATACATAAATAAGAAAGAGTAGCTTGCCAGCATAAAATAAACATTAAAGAGATTAAAGGAAAGGACTGATGATAAAACACCATTGTAAAATTCTGAACAGGTACAAATTCCAACACCCAAAAGTAAAGTTTCCTTTTAGAGTAGATCATGGAGAACATTATGCTCCCTCTAAGAGTGAAGGATATAAATATTGTCACAATGTTATTGTAATTGTCGAATATTAATTTTACATGATTCCAACTAAAGGATTCTAAGTTCCACCTTTCCATTGACCTAGTCCATTACTATTTTGAAATCACCAATCAGTTTATAGGCCTTCACCTACCTCCACAAAACTAACCTCAAAGCACAACACAAAGCAACCAACTCAATGAAAAATTTCAAGTTCCTTTTCCAATGCCTAACTTACATTTTAGAACCACATTCTAAGCAAATAGAATGAAAAAACCAACTCCACAATTCCCGCTTTGACATACACCATCAAATAAACTCCATACATTTCCTTCAGATAGCACCAAATCTCTTATAATTCTTGTTTTCTTCAATTTTAAGGGCTTAACTTATTCTAGAAAAGCAACTCTATAATTATGTGCAATTATTGTTGTGCATGCAACATCATTCTAAAAAAGAGATTTATTTCTCCCTAACCAAATTCCCCACATCACAAACTATGAGAGAAATATAAAATAGGAAAAACTAAATATTTGAACCCAAAGCCATGAAATTTCTTTAATAGAGTTCCCAAACAACCAATTTTTATTTTTAGGATTGATAAAACCCTTTTCCAAATGGTTTTCACATAAAGGAAAAAACAAATAAATTTTCAATAGATTGAATGTTATGACAACATGAAACATAGAATCCAAGACCTATCCATCTTTTTTTGCTAAAATATCCCAACTGAGAATTTTATTTTCAAGGAGAAGCCATTAAAAATGATGACAATTTAGGTGTCCTTGACCCTTCCAAACTAAATTAAACCACCATTTTGATTCATAGATCACATTTTGTTGAATCAAATAAGTGTATATCTGCTTTTTCTAACCCCACAATGCTTATTTTTAGACCAAGAAAGACTATCCTCCTCATCCCTATTTAAAGAAAAAACCTACTTTCCCCAATGTCATTGAAAAGATTCCATTCACCTACAAAATTTTGTGGGATTTTTAAATCTTGAGTAGAAACCTTGACTTGATTATCAACATCCACATGATCATCTCTATCCACATCTACAATATAATAAACACCATGATAATTTATAAATTCCACTAGATCTAAAAAGTTTGTGCCTACCGTCACATCCAATGCACATTTCTCATCCAATTAATACATTCCCGTTGTTACCAATTTTCCACACGACACATTTTTCCATAACCTATCCATTTTTCCATAGCCTATATCCCTTGGACCACATTTCTCCAAATCATTGACCCAACCCTTGTTGATTTTGATTATTGTCTTAACCATGACTCCACTGACTTATCCATTATGTATTTTAACCTCATAATCAAGCTTCACAAGTTGTTTTTAAAAAGAACCTTCCATCCATTTTTGATAGCAAGGGCTAAAGTGAATAAATCCATATTTGTTAGGCCACAACCTCAATTCTTTTTTTGGAATTTCCAATCTTTCCCACTTCACTAGAGACAAACCTCCTTTTTTATTCTTGTCATTCCATAAAAACCAAGCACTCAATTTCCTTATAAACACTAAAATGATTTTGGAAATTTTGGATAAGGTTACCCAAAAAACTAGAATTCTCTTTATAATAGGTTTCACTAGAATTAGTTGACCTCTTAAAGAGAGCCACCGATTACATAAAAAATTTATGTATTTTTCCACTTTCCTCAAAATAGGGAACCAATTAGCTACTCTATAATAATTTGGTTTAAGGAAATTTCCAAGATATTTAAAACTATCATTTAGCATACCAAATTTGAGAGGAAAAATACCTTTAATGGATTCCAGATTATCCTCCTCCAGGTTACTACTAAGACTAATCAATTTATCAAGGGTTATTTCCATGCTCGTGGAATTACAAAAACAGTCCAAAAATTCTTTAAACATCTTCCATTCATCCACATTCCCTTGAAAAAATGATAACACGTCATCAACAAATGAGATATATGTTATCACCACATTAGGGTTGATTTCCACTCTACTTTTTTCATTCTTCTTTTCTTCCATTATTAACTTTCCTAAACCTTCAATAGTATACAAAAACTAAAAAAGAGATAGGAAGCATCCCTGCCTTATTCTCCTTGATGTCACGAAGAATTCAAAAGGTTCACCATCGAATAAGAACATCATAATTAGTAGATCAAATACAACACAAGATCCAAGACACAACTTTAAATTTTAAATTAATTCATATTAAAAACAATCTTAAGAAAGACTATTCCACTCTGTCAGAAGCTTTTTTCAAATCAATATTCATCACCAAAGCTAGAAAATTATGAGCCTTTATATTATGAATAAGCTCCTACACTATCCTGATTGCATCATGGATATACATAATGTAGAAAAAAATTAATTGAGCTGAGGAGATATGATTTCAAAAACCAATGTTCAACCTCATATCAATAAACCAAGATATTATCTTGTATAGATAATTGCATAGGGCTATTGACCTAAAATCATTAACGACTTAGGCTTCACCATCTTAGGAATTTGTTGTAACGACTACAACCACCCTCCAAAATTTTGGCTCGCACGCAAATTTTGGAGTCTACCTTGGATCCTGCAATCGATTATCCTTGGTCACTTGTTGGTAAGATGATGATTTCAAGCTCCCCTCCTTGATCTTAAGAGTTTTCTGTGTTCTCATCTTCATGCAACATGTGTCATATTTGGGCATAGGGGTTGTTGTTTGTCATGTAGAGGGAATGTTTTCTTGCTTCAAGGGAATTGTGTGCATATGAGTGATTGTCATCACATAGACATGTTTCACACTCACCTCACGCACTCATGCCATGACGGTCGTTGCATAAAGAAAATTATGTCTTGTGTATTCTAGATGGTCTACGTTGTGTCACTAAGTGTACGTGTGCGATCACAGTCAAGTCCTATCAATGTTCGCATATGTTTCACTGCTCTCACACTTAGCCATTTTCGCAATCAACCTAGTATCATCCAGCTTCTTGGAACTCTACGCTTTGCTTCTGCAACCATAAAATTTCCTCCCTTAGCAGCTCAAACCTTGCAGCCCATAGAGGCCCCAACCTGCACTTCACTCAAAATTTTTGCAGAGGTGTCCTCCCAGGACCCCTGTCCCGTAGCAGTGCCTTGAGCCTCAAAACTGTGCAACATTGTCCAAGCTGTCTTGTTTGTCTTGCATGCAGAAACTACATAAACAAGCCTCCCAGGGCCCCATTCCAGTAGCAGTCACTGTCCACTGAAATCATGCAGATCTACCTCTCAATGACTACAGGAAAATGTGACATGCTGAAATCGCTTCCAAGGAGTTGAGGAGAAGGACCAAGGAACTGGGTAATTGAAAAGATTAGGACCGCATGCAAACTCTGCTAAATGCATGATCATCTTGAGGGTAAGTATGGTAAGTAAAGAACATCTTTCGAAGTACGCCTCTTTGTTGAATTTTTAGGACTACATATCATTGTCATATCATCCTATCCTCAATAACATGCATGTGTGCAAACAAGAAAAGTCATCTCATGTGTTTCTTCTACATGTCTTTCTTCTTTTCACTTATTTGACCAACTGTCTTCTTCCGCATTTTGATTGATATGTCATGCTTGCAACCTCATCCAGGTGATGTTCAAGGTTGTGGTTGAGTTGTGTTTTCCATGTACACATCTATCGCACTCACAAAAAAAGTTGTATGAAATTTCGCGCAAGTGTCATTGTGGTCACTCATCGATCCATCACAAGCATCGCGCTTGTCACTGGAACCATCGATCAATCATATTGAGCATATGTTGTCTTGATGGTTTGAGGTGTCTTGTCATCAAGTTATGTTGAGTGTGTGTTCGTAATGTTCATGTATGCATAAATTCACTAGCTCACACACTTAGTCATTTTGTTGAAGTTCTGATGACTAGATCACCCTCTAATAGCCAGACCTCTAGCTTATAATTGACTCGACTAACTGTCACCCAGAACAATGCAAAAGTGTCCAACAATCCATTTCAATTTGCGTTGACTACATGATTGATCCGAATTGGATCCTAAAGAACTCTCTAAGTTTTCATAACTCTGTAAAATTCATGCCAAAGTTTCAAAGTCTTACAAAGGTCAAGCTTATCAAAAATATCCTCAAATAGTTGTAATTGGTGAGTAGCGCCGAGAAACAAGGACCGTCAGTCAAGCACGCAGACCGTTGGCCCATGGTAACACGTGTTGCCATGAAAGAGCTAAACGGGAAGTCTTCTTGAGAAACGGGGGATGTTTTTGATATGTGATTAGCGACTAGTCACTAATCGCATATCGTCGAGCAAACCCCTCAGAGAAGAAAAAGCCCCGAGCGACCCAGAGCTGAAAAGTCAAAAAACCATACAGAATTCGCCGATTCCGTCAGAGGCGGGTCCCACACGAAAACTGGCAGGATATCGGAAGGGCTTCTAGTGGTAAGCAGTTTCAGCCAAGTCCCGCCCGATTCCACACACTAGGTGCCATGCGTCCTGCAGAAGAGAGAGAAAACCACTCACATTGGAAGGGTAAATGTCATGCAACTTACCCACCCGATATGGACAGAGACCGTAGTATCTGGAGGCTCCAGATCGACGGCAGAAATGCAATCTGACGGATGACCGGATTCAACGAGGTAAATAGGCCAAGTTGTATAAAGTTTGAAGTCTGGCATGAACGATGAGTTGGCAGAGGAATCATGTTCGTGGGCAATCTGGGAGTTAAACAGAAATAACAACCATTCAAACATTTTTAAGAGAACTGACACTCAGTCCATTATGAAACAAGTGGCCACCTCCCTGTAAGGCATTACATAGTGATGATTACGCCAAACAAAGGAATTCAAATGGACAAAGACAAGAGAACCAGAGTGCCAGGAAGTGGAAACAAACAGTCAGAAAGCAGATTAGCTTTAAAGCCACGAACTGACAGAAACAAAGCAAGAAAGGAGAGTTAGTCAAGGCAGAAAGCCAAGAGCAGAGAACAAAGAGAAGAAGCCAAGCTGACCTGAAGGCAGCATCGAGCTAGACAAAGCCAGAGAGAGTCAGAGAGTTTGTGTACTCTAGAGAAGGCTTGAGAGGTTCAAGTGAACTCCTCTGTACATGCCTGTCATGTATGAGTCTCAGATTGGGCTCATACTACTGTGACCCATAGAGGTCGAGTTTTAGTAAGGAGAGTTTGTGTACTCCAAAGACTTGGGGGATCCAAGTCCAGTCCTACTGATTTATATCTGTTGATTGAGACTCAAATTGAGCTCACTATTGTAAAAACTCTGCTTTGAAAACATAATAGAGAGGCCACCACTGAAGGTTGGACCAGGAGACGTAGCCCAGGAGAACTAGGTGAACTCCTTATTAAACTTGTCGTGTTTACATGTTTGCCTGTTATGTTTTCTCTAACTGCTTTAGTGTCTATGTATTTCATAATCTTATCATTCCATTGCATAAAGTAACATAGGCACATCCATGCACATGGCTCTATAATACCTTTAATTCTTTGTCCTAGATAATTCCAGATCAAGTGGTATCAGAGCTGTAGGTTACTAAGGTTAGACAAACTTGTGCTGAATTTTGTTGTTGAATGCTAACTAGATCAAAGCTTAAATTAAGAGAAGGAGAGTTGGTTGAAACTAACCTTGAAATTGGAAGAGTATACCCTAAGGGGAAAATGTTAGAAGAAAGTCCCTTGGAATCAGATCCTCAGTTCATGGATAGTTTCCTGGCCATGAGAGCCATGGTAGAGGAAATGTATAGAGAATTTAAGAAAGGTAGAGAGTAAGATGCATCAAACTCCAAACGAGATAAAGGAGCAGAAGAATCTCTCCTCCATGACCACTCTAAAGGAAAAGGGAAAGAAGAAAAACTTCCCACACCTCCTAGTAGCCCTGAAAACAAAAAGAAGACATATTTGATTAAATTAGATGTTAAATTTGATTCAATATATGATGGAGAGTTGAATGCAGAGAAGTTGGATAATTGGATTAGCCAGATTGATGTTTACTGCAGGGTGCAGAGCATTGATTCAGAAAGTAGTAAGATTCAGCTGGCCAACCTACACCTTGGAGGCACTGCCTTGGTATGGTGGGAAGGCAAGACATAAGCTGACATGAAGAAGCATGGTAAAATTCTTTCTGTCTGGAGTGAATTTGTTTCTGCAATTAAAAAATAGTTCTATCCACTAGCTTATATGCAACAAGCCATGATGAGTTGGCAAACTCTTTGACAATTAAAAGGGCAAAGTGTACAAAGTTACACTCAAGAATTTAGTAAAAGAGCTTTGATTCTAGGAATTTCTTTAGACTCACCTGAAACTCTGCTGAAGTATACAGGTGGTCTACACAGCTACTTAAGGCACACAAATCTCATGTTTAATCCCACTAGCATAGATGAGGTATCTGTTCAAGCTACACATATAGAGGCTAGAGGCAAGAATGTGAACCCAGAAGTTGGGGGATCATCAAAACCAACTGCAATAAAGAATAAGGAGAAAAGAAAATAGAAATGGAAAGAGAGGAAGACAAATACTGTACAAAAGACCAAGTCTTCATGCACTCATTGTAAGAAGGATGGGCATGTTGATAAACATTGTTGGATTCTGCATCCGGAGCTAAAACCCAAGAAGTACAATGGCAAGAAGAAGAAGACTACTGCAGCTATTCAAAAGGATTTTGGGTTAGATTCAGGATATGAAACAACGATTGTAGCCACAGGCATAGACGTTAAACATTCTGAAGCATCTACTAGTAATTCTGCACAATCTAGTGACAATGAAGAAAATGAGAAGAAAAGACATGAGCTTTTTCATATTCGAGTTGTTTCCAAGCATCAAAAGATTGATACTTTGATAGTGGTTCACAAGTAAATTTAATTTCTAAAGCAATTGTCAAGAAGTTGGGATTACTAACCACAGCTCACAAAATTCCATATCAAGTAGGTTGGTTATGTGATAAAGCACAACTACAAGTGACTAGACAATGTAAACTTAGGTTTTCTTTTGGGTCAACATTTGTAGATGAGGTTGAGTTAGATATTGTTCCCTTGGATATATGTGGAATTGTTTTAGGAAGTCCTTACTTGTACGATAGGAAAGCTATTTTCTATGGAGATGAAAACAAGTATCAACTCGTTAAAGATGAAATCAAATATATTGTAAGAGCTCATAAAATCAAGAATAATTATACTCCCATAAACTCAGGGCAGATGAAAATAATTGTAAATTAGTGCAAACAATTTTTACTGATGGTTGTAAAGGAAAAGAAACCTGATAAAACCAATGTATTTGATGGTTGTAATGCTAAACAACAAGCTGATTTAGAAAAATTTGTTTCAGAATATGATATACTATTTCAAGAACCTAAAGTTCTGCCACCCAAAAAGGAAATAGTACATGATATTAATTTGCAGCAAGATGCTCCATTGCCTAACATCAAAATGTACAGGTTGTCCACTTTAGAGAATGCAGAAATCAAGAAGCAGGTACAGGAGCTGCTCGAGAAAGGGTTCATAAGACCTAGCACATTGCCTTGTGGGTCTCCAATTGTCTTGGTGAGAAAGAAAGATGGCTCATGGAGAATGTGCATTGATTACCGAGCACTAAATAAGATAACGATAAAAAATTGTTATCCTCTTGCTTGCATAGATGATCTATTGGATCAGTTGAAAGAGGTTGTTTATTTTTCCAAGTTGGACTTGCATAGTGGCTATCATCAGGCTAGAGTTGCAGAGCAAGCTACATGGAAGACTTCTTTCAAAACAAAGCAAGGATTGTATGAGTGGTTGGTTATGCCTTTTGGCTTAACTAATGCTCCTGCTACTTTCATGAGAACAATGAATGATGTACTCAAACCTTTTATTGATGATTTTGTCATTGTATATTTGGATGACATTCTTATATTTAGTAAAACATGGGAAGAACATTTAAAGCATGTCAAGCAGAATCTAGATGTTTTGAAAAAAGAGAATCTTTATGTTAAGCTCTCAAAATGTGAATTTGGAAAAACATCTTTGAATTATTTGGGTCATATTGTAGGGAGTGGTGAATTGAAGATAGATCCCTCTAAGGTTGCAGTCATTGTAAATTGGCCTAAACCCAAATTTGCTACAGAAGTTAGAAGTTTCTTAGGAGCAGCATAGTATTGGAGGAAGTTTATTTCTAACTTTTCCTTGATTGCAGCTCCCTTACATGCTTTAACAGGATTGAACAAGGTGTTTCAGTGGGGAGGCAAACAACAGAAAGCTTTCGACACCTTAAAAGAAAAGTTTAGTATAGCACCAGTACTAGCACTGCTCGATCTTCAAAGACCATTTGAGATTGAAACGGATACCAGTGACTATGCCATGGGAGCAATGTTGATGAAACACAATAAACCCATATGTTATCATTTTGAGACATTTAATTCTGCAGTAGTTAATTATCCCACATATGATAAAGAATTATATGCATTAGTACAGAGTGAGAAAAAGTGGAAACATTATTTAATGGGTAAAGAGACAGTTATACACACTGATCATCAACCACTTCAACACTTGCACTCACAAACTAAGTTGCAGCAATAAAGACACTATAGGTGGATGGGTTTTCTATAACAGTTTCATCTTGTCATCATAAATAAAAAGGGCATACACAATAAAGTTGCAGATATGTTGTCCAGACCAATCATAAATGCATCCACTATACTTAAGCATAATTTATTATTGCATGAAAGCTATATTGAACACTATGCTCAAGATATAGATTTTAAAGATGTATATGCAACTTTAAGTCATGCCAAACAAGTAGAAGAATTGGATTATCATGTTAAGGAAAACTTCTTGTATCATTTGGGAAAGTTATGCATTCCTCAAACATAAAGAGTAAAGATAATTTGAGAAGCACACACTTCTCTAATATCAGGTCACTTTGGTGTAAGTAAAATAGTTGCACAGCTGCAAAGATTTTGTTATTGGCCAAAATGCATGAGACAGTTTCTAGATATGTAAGAGGGTGTACCATGTGTGCTAAAATCAAGCCTAGCAATAGAAAACTAGGCTTGTACACTCCACTACCAGTTCCTTCTCATCCTTGGGAAAGTGCTTCTATGGACTTCGTTGGGGGACTGCCTAAATATAAAAAAGGTCATGACTATTTATATGCTGTTGTGGATAGGTTCAGCAAAATGTGTATTGTAATACCTTGTAGAAAACAGATTACAGCTGAACAAACTGCAAAGTTGTTCTTTCAGCATGTATGGGTTCATTTTGGATTACCCACTTCCATTATATCTGATTAAGATACCCGATTGTTGGGAAATTTTGGTTAAGTTTATGGGAATTGATGGACACCAGACTAAAGAAGAGCACAGCTTGTCATCTGCAAACAGATGGCCAAACAGAAGTGGTCAATAGGATAGTGATCTAGCTGCTCAGAGGCTATTGCAGCAAGCATCCGAGGCTTTGGGATGAACATTTATGTTATGTGAAGCATGCTTACAACCGAGCTAAACATTCTTCTACATAGAGATCTCCTTTTGAGACCTGTTTTGGTTTCGCACCAAGGTCTCCCTTGGATTTTGTCTTTGGTAAAGACATAGCTATTGATGGACACAGTGATGTAGACAAGGCAACCAAGTTCATTGAACAAATCCAAGAGATTCACCAGGCAATACAGGAACAGCTGGAAAAGAGCCAAGCCAAGTACAAGGCAAGGCATGATAAGCATCGGACTGAGCATAGTTTCCAAGTTGGTGATCAAGTTTGGTTGTATATCAACAAAGACAGAATGCAAGGTGAAGGTAAGAAGTTGAAGCCAATAAGGTATGGACCTTTCAAGATACTTGAGAAAATTGGTGAGAATGCTTTTTGCCTTGATTTACTAGCTTACATGCACATCTACTCAGTTGTTAATGCAGACAGCTTGAGACTATTTGAACCTTCATTGATTGAAGATCCCAAAGAGTAGAGTCAGTTGCCTTCTATTGATGATCTGTTACCTGAATATCTCAATGAGTTATAGGAAGATACAGTTCTGGACAGGAAGGTGAGAACTACGCGCAAGGGGAATGTTGAGTACCTAAGGATTGGACTCAAAGCTTCAAAAGAAAGCAGTGTAAAATGGATAGAAATTGCGCAAGTGAGGAATTTTTACCCTCACTTGATTAATGCTTAAAAACCAGCTTTTGGTGGTCCAAAAGATTTTTCAGTGGGAAGGTCGTGATCTGAATTGGATCCTAAAGAAATCCCTAAGTTTTCATAACTATGTAAAATTCATGCCAAAGATTCAAAGTCTTACAAAGGTCGAGCTTATCAGAAATATCCTCGAATAGTTGTAATTTGTGAGTAGTGCCGAGCAACAAGGACCCTCGGTCAAGCGCGTAGATCGTTTGCCCATGGTAACACATGTTGCCATGAAATAACCAAACTGGAAGTCTTCTTGAGAAACAGGGAGGTTTCTGATATGCGATTAGCAACTAGTCACTAATTACATATCGTCAAGAAAACCCCTCAGAGAAGAAAAATCCTCAAGTGACCCAGACCCAAAAAGTCAAAAAACCATACGGAATTCACCGATTCTGTCAGAGGTGGGTCCCACAAGAAAACCGACAAGATATGAGAAGGGCTTCGAGCGGTAAGCGATTTCAACTGAGTCCCGCCCAATGCCACACACTGGGTGCCACGTGTCTGGAAGAAGAGAGAGAAAACCACTCACATTGGACGGGTAAACGTCATGCAACTTACCCACCCGATATGGACAGAGACCGTAGTATCTGGAGGCTCCAGATTGACGGCAGAAATGCAATCTGACGAATGACTGGATTCAACAGGGTAAATAGGCCAAGTTGTATAAAGTTTGAAGTCTGGCATGAACGATGAGTTGGCAGAGGAATCATGTTCGTGGGCAATCTGGGAGTTAAATAGAAATAACAACCATTCAAACATTTTCAAGAGAACTGACACTCAGTTCATTATGAAACAGGTGGCCACCTCCCTGTAAGGCATTACACAGTGATGATGACGCCGAACAGAGGAATTCAAATGGACAAAGGCAGGAGAACCAGAGTGCCAGGAAGCGGAAACAAATAGTCAGAAAGCAGATTGGATTTAAAGCCACGAACTGACAGAAACAAAGCAAGCAAGGAGAGTTAGTCAAGGCAGAAAGCCAAGAGCATAGAACAGAGAGAAGAAGCCAAGCTGACCTGAAGGCAGCATTGAGCTAGACAGAGCCAGAGAGAGTCAGAGAGTCTATGTACTCCAGAGAAGGCTTGACAGGTTCAAGCGAACTCCTCTGTAATTGCCTATCATGTATGAGTCTCAGATTGGGCTCATACTACTGTGACCCATAGACGTCAAGTTTTAGTAAGGAGAGTCTATGTACTCCAGAGACTTGGGGGATCCAATTCCAGTCCTACTGATTTATATCTGTTGAGTGAGACTCAAATTGAGCTCACTGTTGTAAAAACTCTACTTTGAAAACATAATAGAGAGGCCACCACTGAAGGCTGGACCATGAGACATAGCCTAGGAGCATTGGGTGAACTCCTTATTAAACTTGTCACGTTTACATGTTTTCCAGTTATGTTTTCTCTAACTGCTTCAGTGTCTATGTATTTCGCAATATTATCGATCTGTTGCATAAAGTAACATAGGCACATCCATGAACATGATTCTGTAACACCTTTAATTCTTTGACCTGGATAAATTCCAGATCAACGATGATCATCCAACCCTCCTGCAAGTTAAGCAAAGAGTTTGAATGGGTAGCTACCCCGGGACTCACTCCCCTAAAAAATTGTGCAGAAGCTGCAAACCTTACCTGCTTCGCTGACTAAGAAAAATACATAGATAGGTCAAACAGAAACCGAGTGTGCATCCCTGTTTCCCCTCTAGGATTGCGTAGTTTTTCGAGCGAGTAACCAGTAATCCGACCGGCTGCTCACCCTGAAAACTTTGTAGATTTCTAAGCAATCCTCTCAGTAGCCCAGCATCCTGCTTAGCTCAAAAACTGTGTAGAGTTGGCAATCAGGTCAAAATCCCACCAATTGTGTAGTTTTTGTCTCCAACAAACCCCGTATCCTGCTGCCAGCTTCCTCCAGGAATTTTGCAATTTTTGTTGCGAAGCCATTCCACAGCTCATTGTCAGCTCCCTCCAAGAATTCTGTAATTTTTACTACCAAGCATCCTGAAGCTCTCAACTTGCTCCCTCCAGGAACTGCACAATTTTTTCTACCAAGGACCTTTGCTACACAAACTACTTCACCCAAAAAATTGTGCAGATCTTCCCTCCAACCAAGCCAAATCCTGCAGACAATCACTGTTGATTGGATTGCCCATCTCAGCCTACCAATGACCTCTATGCAATTTTCACCAATAGTGCTCGAAGCTTGCATCCCATCTTAAAACTTGCCTCACACAGTTTCATAGCCTTGTCCTCTCTCTCGGTCACCTGCATCCAAAATCGAACGATCATGCATCATGGTAGACTAGGAGGTTTATGGATTTGATGTTGTCTCGTCATGAGTGATTGCAGATACAAGTACATGAACAAACATGATGTGATGACAAATGGGATGAACAAGGAGAGTACATGCAAATGGATGTGTTCATGAACAGACGAATGAACAAAACATGAGAAGAGACAGTTTCGCAAATGGACAAAACATGAGAAGAGAAAGTTTCGTGAATGGATGAAACATGCAAAGAGACAGTTTCACGAATGGATGAACAACGAAACATGTGAGGACATATTTTCACAAATAGAAAAAACATGTCAAGCATGCCAAAGTACAAAAAAGGGAGAAATGTGCACATGTAACATCAAGCGAACCCAATGACCATCAAGGACTCCACACACCTTGCCATGCAAAGGTGAAGCTGCGATACACCAAGAATACATCCATCACTCAACACCACTGCAACTCGACATGCACACCAGCAGCAACATTAACATACCAACACCGTTAAGTCGATTCGTCTCATGAGTCATGTCGGACACATCACTACTATGGGCCATACTGTTGTTAATGAATGTAATGTAAAGTGGAAGTCCAAGAGACTCACTCGTAATCTGAAAACTCATGAGATTCAAACAGTGATGAGGGAAGTCGAATAGTCACAAGGGCCAGTTTCACCCTTGGCTATAAATACCCTCTCATTTGTACATGCAAAGGACTTTTTTCACCTTGGCTCCTCCCACATAGCCTTGAGAGTCTGTAATGTTTTCTTTGAGGAGCGAGTAGTGGCTCCAACACCCTTCCCATGGGGTTAGTGATGTATGGTGCATCGATGTGTCTTGAAACTTTCACTTAATTGAGAATCCTGTTCATAGGCCAACATGTTTTCTCACATGTGTTGTAATTGTTTGTAAGAATTAATCTTGAACACTTGTAATGCATGTTGCTTTTACATGTGTTAAACAATTGAACTCATTCAGCTATTCTAATACATATATTTATGAAAATGTGTTGTATAAGTTGTTAATGTTGTCATGCCCATGTTGGTTACCTCCCAGACATCAGACATAACCTTTCAAGAAACCTGCTATACCAACCGTCGCACTCGCATGGACTGCTCTTTGGGTGTTGTACGTGTTATCTTCCTTTGTGTGTTATAACTGCCACACCCGTGTGGATTTCTCTTCCAAAAGTTATGCATGTCCTATTGTGTTATGTTTCTCTGACAGAGTTGGAACTTCCTCCCATCCGACCTCAGAATCACTCCCACCCTCTCTCTCTGTTGTGAAAGAACCTTGACACAAGTAACACTAGCACTCACTAGGCACGTGAACACCACTCTTCAAAGAAGAAGAAGACCACTCTCATCTGCTAACAAGTGAGAGCTAAGGCATATCTTTAAGATATTGGAAAATGGGCCATCGTATCAGATGGGACTCCTCACCAAACAGTGTGAGGTCTAGTTGGGACTTCATACCGAGGAGATCCCCTGATGTTGGTGGGTCTAGCACCATCAACAAAATTATATAAGGAAAAGTGACAATAATATTTCCAAAAACAAACCCCCTTCTTCTAGAATCCACAACCATGTCTAAGATATATTTCCCCATCAAATAAAAAAAGGAGAAGAAAATTTCTACACCCCAACCATTAGGCCTTGGACTTTTGTCTTTGGGAATATTCTTAAGAATATTTAAAACTTCCTCCACTATAGAAGGTCTCCCTATATAATTTCATTCTTTATCCATGGAGAATCAGGGGAAGTTTTATATAGTTTTCAACTGATCCATAAAATTTATATGCACACTTCCTTCGAATAGTTTCTCCTAAAATCCTACTCCTTCCTGTGCAATTTCATCAAAGGAAGAAACAACTTTGGAACCATCCGATGAAATTTTCTCCCAAACATGGCTTACAACCCTTCAATTTATAATATACCTATGGAAGAACATAGTATTTTTTTCATCTTCATCAATCCAAGTGACTTAGATTTCAAGTTTCCAATATAATTCTTATTCCCGTAACATGCATTTTTTTTCTTCTAGTTCTCTATCTTATTCTTGTCCATAATTAGTTAAAATTCCATCTCCTCAAAGATAAAGATATGGAATTTTATCCCCTATCTTATTCAAGTAGCCATAGATCTCCTCCTTTTTATTTTTGGCCATTTGCATACAACTTCCTTCAAAAGTTTTAAATTCATAGTAAAATGATCCATAGGAGGTACTTGGCTTGACCTATCTACATGTTTCCAAACTAAATGAAAAAGAGTCGTGAAATTAACATCATCAAGTCATTTTTATTTGAATAAAATAATAAATAATGCCTCACATAAACCTCCCCCGTTTATAAGAAAATAGGTTTATGATCCAATATGGATTCATTACTTATCACAGAAGAATCAATGTATATTTAAGCATAAGAGACTCTTTAATTATAAACTTATCCAATCTCTTCCATACTACATTTTCACCTCTTTAGTTGTTTGACCATGTTGGATTTAAATTTGTAGGCTCTATATCCACCATACCAATTGATTCCAGCGAATGATGAAAGAATTGAACCAATCTATCTCCTCTATTACTTTGATCCCACACTTCCTTCCTCAAAAAGGTGAAATTTAGGTCCCCTGCTATGATTAGGTTAACTCTGTGAATGAAGACACTATTTAACATCTCCAACAACTAAAAATTCCCTATTTTTATGGGGACCATAACAATTTAGTATTGTTAATGGAAACTCAGTTGAGGGAACAATGCCTTCCATAAGAATCCCACCTACACATACTAAACTTTTAAAATCTTCAACTTTAAAGGACCAAATAGAGAGCAATCCACCTAACAATCCACAAATATTTATAGCATTAAGGTTCCACCCTGGCAGTAAATTAGAAAACAAATCAATCATCTTTGAGCTCAAACACATTGTCTCTTGTAGAAACACAACATCTAGATTATGGGGAATGAAAAGTCATTTAAGTGCATTTTTCTTAAGGGAACCCCCCAATCCCCTCATATTTAGGGAAATAATATTCAATATGTAATTATTGGTCTAGAGAACTCTAATATAAGGGCCCTAAAAGAAGGATGGGAGTAAGAAATTGAAATGCATAAACATACATATGTTTGTTTCCTCCCCACCCTCTCCTACTGTGAGATTTTATGATATGAAAAATCCCCTCTTCTGCGTTTTTTTCCACAGGGGCTAATTTGAGTCCACTAGCCTCAGACCTAGACCTCTTATCTTTTTACTAAAGAAAGAAAATTCATGAAAGGCCATTTCTTAAGAAGAGAAGAATCATTTAACTTGTCGTTTTCCAATTGCTTTTCCTTGTGTAAGGTTGAAGATCTGATTCATATTAATACATGATGTTGTTACACTAAATTTTGTCACCATGGTTGTCGATTCAGATCTCTCATCATCTGATGAGTGTCTCAAGTGAATCCACTATGAAGCTTCAAGTAAAACAATACCAGCTACAAAAGGAATTGTGGGTTGTAATTCTTAAAAATCATTTTTGAGTACCTGCACAGTTTTCCTAGCCATTACTTGCACATGTGCAATATTTACCATTGTGGTCTGCGTAATTATGCGCACTGTCTTCCACTATAAACTGTGCAATCCTATTCACACAAGTAAAAATAAAAAAGAAAATTATATAAGCTTTGGTAAATGAATCTTATCCAAATTATAAACCTTGAACTACTACATACTTATGCCTCATCCCTTGTTTCATGGAACTAATATCCTCCTCTTAAGCATCATATCCCTTGAGAATAGGAACTAGAAACCTCATCCTCTTGCCTATAAATTGAGCATAAGACGAGAGGAATGAGAGAGACTTGGATTTGTAAACTTATGTTGTTAATTTGGGGTCTGAAGAGCTTGTCATCAAGGGAAGGAACCAAGACCATTAGAAGAGGCTTGTGACATCAAGGCAACTAGGTTGTAAGCTTGTTCTCCTTTGAATTTAATACAAAGTAGTCGTTCTTTCCTAATTACATTTATTTTGATGTTATTTGTGAGATTCCTTGATCACTCACATGGTTTATAATGGATTGCCGATTCAACTATATGTTGTATGTTACATTAGGGATTTCATTTACCTTTTATTTTATATGTGAGATGCTTTGATCCCTTTGAATGTTTTTTCCTATGCAAGTCTATTTTGGAGTCTCATGGACAAGCTATGGAAAGCATTGGGGAAGCCTCTAAGGCATTGAGGAAAATATGGCTATGTAAATCACTGAAAGGACTTCTATAAGCACATCACTAATAGGTAAGTGATTCTTCGCATACTACATGTTTCATGTTTCAGTTATAGGAAAAGGAAAGGTAGCAATTATTTTGATGTTTGTTAGTAGGTTTTGTTGGAAATCTAGGAAGATCATTCTTGTATGCAAGAAGTGATTTGCTCGCCTAAAAAATTGGCAACCATACTAGGGAACAAGATTTATCTAATGTGTTGTGTTGTGACCCTTAACACCTTTAAACCCTTTTAAAAATTGAAATTTCTGGTTTGAGACCTTTGTTTTTTATCTTTTTAAAAAATTTCTCGCACTGGACATTTTATCTTTAGCAATAGAGTTCATATTTGCGCACTTTGTCCTCAGCACTAATGTGTATGCACACTGAATCAAAAGGATGGCCTGCACAACTATGTAAAATTTTTGAAAAAGCTAGGGTTTCTTTTATTTAAGTCCATATTTTTGTTTTTTATGGTTTCTTAAGCTTTTTTATAGTCTTATAAAGTCTCTGTCAATTTGATTGGGTGTTTTGAATTTTATTTTTGAGAAATTATTAATTTGATTTCCTTTGGTCATTACTCAGAGGGATGTCTTAGTTTCTTAACCATTTTTGCATGCTTTTACTTTCATTTTTGCAAAACAATTGCCCACTCAACTGCAGGGAGGGTCTGTTTAATTTTGTCTGAATGTTAATCGCCTTTGAGTGTCATCACTTTTGATCTTTGGAATTTTCACCCAATTTCCTTTACTTACACTCGATTTCCTCTTTACTTACATTGGTGAAGGAAAATAGGCTTCTTGTTATTTCACTGATTTGGAATATCTTGAGTTTGTTTTGAAGAATTCTCTTGCATAGATTACATTTGCATAGTTAGAATTGTCATTTTCATAACATGAACGGAAATTCTGGATATATTACATTTGCAAAGTTTTCAATCAAAATTGTGCATAGATTGCAATATGGTGTTGACGGTGTTGGACTCGCTAACATGTCAAGGGATCTCCCTAGTAAGAAGTCCCAACTAGACCTCAATTTTTTTGGAGTAGCAGTCCTAGAAGTGGGTATTAAAGTAATGCCTTGAACAAGGTAGTGCGCAGAAGTAAGTATGATAACTTTGTCGAAAGAAAGTTTGTAACCTTACCAGGAGTCAAGTGACATGCATGGGGGTTCTAACACACAGACGGGGAAAGGTAAGTGTGTCCCTTAGAAACCTATAATAGTATGCATCCTGAAAGGAACACACGACAAGAACATCATCACAGGCTGGAAGAAGAATATTCCAAAATCAAAAGTGACGAGTTAATAAAACAACATGTCTCCAATAAGATTCATACAATTGCATACAAAATATTTCACACAGAAAAGAATAAGTTAAATAACATACATTTCTAAATTAACTAAAATAGTTGAACTACAATAACAACATATGCATGAAAATGTGTTGCCTCAGTTATATTATTAAGTGAAAGTTCCATCCATACATACACCATTGATAGTCACTAGCCCTAATCATGGAACATTACAGTCAATGCTGCCTGCTCCTCCAAAGAGATGTACTCACTCTACGTTGTGGAGAAGCCAAGGCTCATCACAATACTCTCCAAGCCTTCTCTAAGTAATGCCTAGTCAAAATATTGGCTAGGTTTTACTTATAACAAAGGGTGGGGTGACCCTTGGCATTCCCCTTTGTGACTCTTTGACTACCCTCATGACTCTTCAACTTATTTACAAATAACTCTTTACATTACATAGTGATTGTTCATATTCCACTAGTGACACTTGGAATTTCACTTACAACATATTTTTTAATAATAGGCTAGAGACAGCCTAACAAGACAAAACACTATGGATCCGAAGTTTGGGGAAAGACCAACTTGGTAACCTCCACATCATGTTACTTGGTCACGTATTGGTGCCAAGCTTGGTATTGCACGATGATGTCTCCAAACTTCTTAATGGTGTCTTCTTTGTAGCAGACTCTTACCTTCATAGCATCCAGGTATATGGTATTGGAACTTATGTTTGTTTCATCGTGAAGCATGTGCATCGTGGTGTAGACCATGACAAGACTACTAGTGTGCTTCTACATGTTTTGTGCACTCACATCTAAGTTATCCATGGTGGTATCTCACTTTAACTGCTCCATGTACCTATCGACCTCTAACTAAACTTAGTTCTTGTGCTTAGCTTTGGTGAGGGAACCTGCATCTATTCGATCTCTTTCTCAGTTGTTGGATTTTCTTGCTCATCAACCTATATGGCATTGTTTACTATGTCGTAACTCCTTGCCTTTGTTCTTCTTCATGTTTCTACTTATTTTCCTGTTCTTTCCTTCTCAACTCATGTTCTTCCTTCAGTTCTTTCTCTGCTTACTACGATCTCGGTTCTGCTACCTGCAAGCTTTGCTCTTCTCTCTTCCTCTGTTGTGATGTCTGTGTCCTATGCTTCCTTTTTCTTCTGATGTCAAATTTTCTTGCATGAATATTGAATCCTCTTTCACTATGGAGCTTTGTTCTCCCTTTATTATGTTAGCAATTTCCCCTTTCCCTGATACTATACTAGATTGTTGCCATCTGCCGCTGCTGTTGGTCTTGCTGCCATGTTAGTATTGATTCCTTTTCTGTAAATAGTTGGTTGTATGGATATATTTGCAAGTAAACTATCACTTTCTCAACTAATTCCCTAGTACTACTTTTAGTGGTCTCTCTTGAAGCAACTCTCTTTGGTGCCATGGTACAATGACTGTTGGAGAGAAGTGCTCCACAAGTTTGGTACCTGTGGGACAGAAGGGACACTCATGGAAGGAAAACATTAGCACTTACAAATCTAACTTCAAAACATTATCAAGTAGCAGCCAGGGCATCTAATGAGAGGAATTGCACCATTTTGACTGACAACAGTGACTGACTCACTGTGGGAACTGTGCACTGCATAGTCCCAATAGTCAGTGTGGAAGCTTGATGACTGGAATTGACAATGTGCAATTCATTCTAGTTCAGGGACTAGGAGAGACTGCACATTGTGCAGTCTCAATGAGCAAGCTATGAGGCTAGCTCCTGGAACAACGCAATATGCAGTTGGAGCCAGCCTAGGACAAGCTCTATGCAATTCCAGAAGCCAAGGAAGAGGCCCAAATTTGTCCATGGGGAGTGTGAAAAAAAGTAAATCTAAAGGATGATGTAAGGATGAGAGCAGACCTGAATAAGTGTAGATGTATGCAAGTAAAACAACTGTAGCAAAGGATCAAACTAAAGGAACAAGAGGCATGTGAAGGAGTTGTTGCACGATGGTTGTTGGTGCATAAATGGGAAAACTCATGTGACGCTTGGGGAAGGCAATGTATAACTTGAAACAACACTTCTACAAGCTAAAACAAGTTAAAATGCCAGTAGTCATTCAAAAAAACAAGTGAAACAACACTCTCACAAGCTAAACAAATAAAAGCGACAGAAAAAGTAGCAAATGGTGATAAAAGCAAAGCTTACCCTGAAAATCGATGACAATGCTCTTAAGGCTCCTTGATCTACTAGGGAAGATAGATCTTGATGATCGAGTGTATACGTGAGATCTAGAGTCATATATTACAAATATTTGAGCAAAATGGATTTCGTGACACATATGCTTGAGATCAAGGATAACAACGACACTTGGTAGAAACTTCTAAAGATCAAAATGTGTCACCTTCAGGAAAATAATAATAGATCCCTACTTCCTAGGGATTCTTTTCCTCTTAGCTTCTTTCTTTTCTGGAAAAATGCCTTGCTCTGCCTGGAAATATTGCGCAGTTCTGGGAAGGACCGGGCAACTCTTTGGTTCATGTACTGAGTAGTTTTTTAGCACAATAGGTTCTGCACAATTTCTAGACTAAGTGGCTCTAGTTTGCCTCTTAGGCTCTACACAATTTCGCAACTGAAGACAAGTTGTCAACTGGGTCTGCACAATTCTGGAGGTGAAGCTCACTGTGGGCTTTAACTGTGCATTTCCTGAGAGCAAGGTTGGTTTCCCTCTAGGATTCTGCAAATCACAAAGGCAGCCCTAGGTCCAGATTACAACCAAGTGAAGAGGTCAGCTTGTGGTTAAGAAACAAAAAAAGTAAGAAGACACAAGCAGTAAGGAAAAGATAAAACTTAATGAAAGCACAAGTACCTGGGTTAGTGTAAGATAAGCTTTTGGGCATTTAGTAGGGAGGCTCCAAAATAAAAAGTAGGAAAATTTTTGGAGGGTAGTTGTAGCCACTACAAAATTGGTGACACACTAGTAGAACTCTAGCTCTCTTTATGGACCTTGCCTTGTGTAAAGTGAGTCTAGCTCCTTTGGAAGTATTGTTCGATTCTTTGATCGTCATGGTTCCTTCACTAGCTTGAGTTAAAGATAGAGTCCCAACCATTCTCTTTTATTAGCATCACACGTACAAAGCCAAGTCAACTAAGTTGTTTCCATTGGGGCTGAGGGGTATATTAATGCACAAATAATATAGTCTGTCAGAGTTTAAGTTGCATCTCTGGTGTTGCACCACTGCTAGTAGACCTAGATAGTATCCCGAAGGAGTCACTTAAGGAACACAAAAATTTCTCCACTGCTAGCGAGCTTGGACAGTACCCTGGCGGAGTTACTTTCTTCACCTCCATGTGCAGGAAGACTTTCTCTTCTTTCGCCTTTATTTTATTTTTTCATTTTTTAGTGAACTATTCATAGGCACTCATTTATTCATGAGGCAGAAGAGGGATCCTAACTTATTGAGAGTAGAAGAGGTTGTTCCTTCAAAGAAATATGTTATATATACCTCTGATATACTTGTTAAGGTTTCCCCCCTCACCTTACTCTAGTTGAATGTGTTGACAAGGGTTAACCAAATATAGAATACCAATTAGAGTAGGTGGTACTGGTTAAAAGTGCAAGCGTTTTGTTTTCACAAAAAATCACTCTGAGAGGAATGTATTTTCCATCAGGGTGTCATCGACTGAAATAATGCAAGATCTTCATAAGGAGAGGGAATAAACAGATAACCAAATGTTGGTAATTGTACATGTCCTCTTGTATTTCACCATGCTTGTCTCAAGAAGCCAAACAAGGTTTCATGGGAAGATTATATGATGGGTGCATAAACAAACAAACAAGCAAAGGAAAGTAGTGACATGAAAGAAAAAAAAGTAAGAAAAAGCCAAAACAAGAAATCAAACACAAACAGGAAAGAAATCACTATTCCTACTCCTAAGCTAAACAATGCATGGGCCTACTCACGTGAAGTGATATTTCCAATGCATCCACGGGTGCATTGGTTGGCCCATGTAAGTGAAGGCATGGTTGATAGGAAATATATTTAGGTGAACCAACAAGCAAGAAAGATAAAATAATGAAAACCAACATGCTCAAATTTTAGATGTGTCCACAGAAAAGAAAAGAGTAAAAGCGCATGACAGGCACTCTGTAGACATACCATGGTGTAGAATCACATTATGCAAAGATGAAAATATGTACACTCTTTCGACCTTGACACAAGAGCAAACATGTAGAAAGAAGAAAACTTTCATTTCACAACATGGCTTGCTATGTATGACTCCTCCAAAGAATGAGTGATAGGATCGTCAGGTTCTGGTGGAGGATTCAAAACTATATATAAGATTGATTTTCAATTCAAACAAGAGAGTGATGAGGAGCCTAGGGTGATTCAACAATTTTTTAATCAAAAGTGGAACTGACTTCAAGGCTACAAGAACCTGACATAACCATCAGAGCGAGCTGAAGTGTCTCGACAAATTGAGGGGTTTCCACTTCGTCAGCAGGAAGATCATCAAATATTGGTGGCTTGGAAATATCAACAAAATGTGAATCAAAATCGTCATCAAATGAATGAGAAAAGATATCATGATAGCCATGATTAGAAAATTTGAGATGTACACCGACATCCTCATGATCTGATGAATCCTACAAAGGGGTTGGTGAGAAAAAAAAAAATTCACCCTTTGAATTTTCAAAAATGAAAGATGACAGATTGGGTGGATCTGGAAATAAAAATTTTCCCTCCTTGCTATCAAATGATGAACTGAAATCATGTGCGTCCTGTGAATGATCAGAAGTAGAAATGTCTGGGTATGATTTTTCACAAGAAAAAATAGAAATAGCTGAATCACAGAAGATGTCACGATAAAGTGGATAAGGTGTGGACGGAAGGAGGTCATCCTTCACTAGAGGTTCTTCTTCTGATTCCCACACATACTCATAAAAAACAAAAATGCAGGTTGGCTACTTAACACCAACTCCATCAAAAGCTTGATCCTCATGAACAATAGATGTGGAATCCAGAACACATGAACACAACACGGTCAAATCCGAAAGATCATAGGAACCAGAAGACGGAGGTTGAGAAAATGAGATCACATGACAACCATTAGGGTTGCAGTCTAGGTTTGCGTAGATCTCCAGAGCAGGTGGGGTGGGAGGAGGTGACAATTCAATAGATTGGTTCACAACTTCTCCCGCATTGTCCTATGGAGCTAGAGTTGTCTAATGAGAAGAGGACAGGGGTTCACTTGTGATAGCAACCTTGTTCGTCTTTGATTTGGAATATCTAGCACCAAGGTATGTTGGGATGGGTTAGAATGATTCTAATTCATGTGGATTTTCAGATACATGAAGAAGATACTGAAATATTTCT
Source organism: Pinus tabuliformis (assembly GCA_031772625.1). Classification (NCBI taxonomy): domain Eukaryota; kingdom Viridiplantae; phylum Streptophyta; class Pinopsida; order Pinales; family Pinaceae; genus Pinus; species Pinus tabuliformis. Next base: position 890,005,678 of record CM062816.1, on the reverse strand, counting down.
TTGAGAAATTTCCAATCAATTTCATCTTCAGGGATTTGAAAAGAAAGATTCTAGAAGCGATCCCAAAATTGCACAATTGATTCAGGAGGTGCTTTCCGTAATTCTAGATTTTTTTTATTAAGTGATTTATAGTCATAACGGAAGAAATAACCATCTAACTCTCTGATCATATGATTAAAAGAGTGAATAAAGGCCGCAGGTAATGTGCGACACCATTGCTCAACATTCCCTTCTAACGTGTAAGCAAAAAACCCATAGGCAATGTCATCCAAGGGAAATTAATTCCTCTCACAAAAGCCTAAGAGGTCAACTCTATGTCTTAGTAGGGATATTTTTCCTTCACCATTGTATGTGTGTTGTGACAAGTCATCAATGACGTCCTTCAGTGCTTCGAAATCATGTGCATGAGAAAACATGTCAGAGTTGAGATTGTAATGTAAGTCATGAATGACGTGTAGATATTCAAAACAGGCTTAGAGGGCCCAACTTGTCATCTAGCCCTCCTTCTATCGCCAGAAATATTGATAGTGCTAGACCTGCCAACATGTTAAGGGATCTCCTGAGCAAGAAGCCCCAACTAGACCTTAGATCGTTTGGAGTAGGAGTCCCGAGAGTGGGTAGTAAAGTAGTGCCTTGATTGAGGTAGTGCGTAGAGGTAAGTATGACAACTTTGTGAGAGTCAAGTGAGATGCATGGGAGTTCTAATATAGAGGGGGGAAAGGATGTGTGTCCCTTATAATCATGCAATAGTATGCAGCCTGAAAGGAACAAACGAGCAAAATTACATCACAGGCTGCAAGCAGAACAGTCCACAATCGAAAGTGATGAGTTAATACATCAACACATCTCCAACAAGATTCATGCAATTGCATACAAAATAGTTCATACACAAATGCGTAAGTTAAATAACATGCATTGCTAAAGTATCCATAATAGTCGAACTACAATAAAAACATATGCATGAAAATGTGTTGGCTCAGTTATATTATTAAGTGAAAGTTCCATCCAAGCATACATCATTGACAACCACTCGCCCAAATTGTGCAACATTACAGTCAACATTTCCTGCTCTTCCAAAGAGATGTACTTGCTCTACATTGTGGAGAATCTAAGGCTTGCCTCAATACTCTCCAAGCCTTCTTTAAGCAATTCCTAGCCAAAATATTGTCTCCCAAAAGCCTATTCTATGAGTTATGAGGTTTTATTTATAACAAAGGTTGGGGTGACCCTTGACATTCCCCTTTGTGACTCTTTGACTACCCTCATGACTCTTCAACTCCTTTACAAATAACTCTTTACATTACATAGTGATTGTTCATATTCCACTAGTGACACTTGGAATTTCACTTACAACATATTTACTAATAATATACATTTTGCACATGTACTCATGTGAGACAAAATAGGCTAGAGACAATCTAACAAGACAAAACACTATAAATCCAGAGTTTGGGAAAGACCAACTCAACAACCTCCACTTGATGCTACTCAGTCATGTACTAATGCCAAGCTTGGTACTGTGTGATGATGTCCCCAAACTTCTTGATGGTTTCTTATTCGTAGCGGACTCTTTCCTTCATAGCATCCAGGTATATGGTCTTTTTTACTCTGCCCTTGCATCTACGTCTGATTTGTGACTTCCCTCGAGGTTAAATTGTCGTAAGTAGTAACCTTATATACCATAATCTTAGGGCCATTACCCAAGGTGATGATGGAAGGGAAGTCTCTACTATACCTAGAATAGATGTTGGCTGAACTCACTTGGACCCTTTTGGAGGGTATTCTGCACTCGAGATGGCACAAGTGAAGTTGCACCATATCATGGTCATTAAGTAGGTTTTCAACGTAACTGGTTCCACCCGCTCTATATTTATTCACTTTTCACATTGATCTCTGCGACGTTGGATTTCATCACCAACTATTGATTTCACTGTGAAAATTTTGTTTTCATGGTTTGAATCCTTAGATTTACTATCGTGTGTTATTTCCTTGTTTTTACTTTTTATAGACCTTCGGTGTGGATTGTGAATTTCGATTTTTAATATTGTTAAAATTTTAACTAAAATTCACTAGAGTTAAATTTAATGGAAAAATTTCTAGAATTTACCAACCAAGGAACCCCTCTTAATGAGAATCCTATTCCTTTTCCTTGTTTTGGAAATGTTGGTCCTCCTTATATGGCTACATTGTCATTACCTGGATTTACCATAGGTTTACCGGTATGGTTGTTTTCAATTTCGTTGGCCTAAAATACTCAATTTTTTCCACCTCTACCAGTTGCTTCACCTCAATTGAGTTCACCTTCTCAACATCACCAGCCTCATGTTGACCCTTTACCTTCTTCACCCAACATTTCTTCATCCCTTTCTTCTTCTTCGCTTGGTAAAAGCCTTGATGCTAGTAACCATGTGAATAAGAAGAAGAAGAAAGGGAAGAAGAAGAAGAAGCAATATAAGAAATAATTCAACCAACCAACCATGGTTGTAAGTATTAGTAATGTTGAGGAAACTTCCAACATGCATCGCAAGCCCAAATACCCTTACAAGCTTTGTAAGGGTGACCACTTCCTTATCAATTGTCTTGGTATTCCTAAGGTCTTGGAAGTATGGTTAGAAAATTATTATCAACCTACTATTGATCCATTGACTAGTGATTGCTAGGTTCTTAGGAAAAATGGTAAATTTAGGTTTCCTTGTAGGTTATGCAATGGGATTCATCATAGTCACCTTTTCCCTCATATGGATGAAGCCTTAAAATTTTTGGAAAATCTTACTGTTTCACAGCAACAACTTCAAACTAGTTACTGTAAACTTTCTCCCAACCTACCGTCAGTTGATGAAGTGATTGATCTAATTTCAAGTATAGTCAATCCAACTCTTCCATTGGAGATTGACACACATATCACTCAGGTTGATGAACCATTAGTTGATAAAGTGGTCAACTTGATTCCATATTTAGTGATCCCATTCTCCCTTTAGAGAGTAAAATTAATACCACTCAGGTTCTTCTTGCTACCTCATATTCTTTTGGACATGGGGGCATATCACCTTTTTCCACAGAACCCCCTCCATGTACTGAGATCATTTCCTTTAATTGGAGTAGATTGAAAGAGCCTCATCTTGCTTCTTCCACTCCTTTCCAAATCATTGTGAAGGATCACGATAATAATATGCATCGCACAAATGTATATGAAGGCATTTATATTAGTATTTTATCCTCAACCATTTGTCAAGCTTTGGGTTTCCCTCAACTTGTTCCTGTTACAAAGAATCTGTTAGCATTTAATAGAGCCGTTATTTAACCCTTAGGTATCCTGCCTAAGATGCCTATTACTTTGGAAAATAAAAAACTAGTACAAAATGGTTGATTAGTTACTAAAAAAGGACTAAAATTTGCATATAAAAGAACATTTTTCAATTGGTGACCAATAGTAGCTAATTTATAGTATCTTATAATGTGACCAAATTTTAGTCACTTTTAGCTTAGTCATTAATTGGTTGTCTCAATTTTATCATATAGTAGTATATTTAGTCATTAATTTAGTCATTAGTTTATTCATTAATTGTCACAATTAATGACCAAATATATTACTATATGATTACCCAAGAAAACCAATTAATCATCAAAATGTTGGTCGTGTTATAAGATACTATAAATTAGTTACTAATAGTTATATATATTCAAATTTTAGTCATCATTTGAAACCAATAAATGACCAAAGAAATATGACTAATTTAGCTGTGTTATAATATATTGTAAATTAGCTACTAATAGTCATCATTTTAATCACAAATTTATCATTTGCAGTAGTCATTTATATTTTTTTTGGTATTTTCATATTCATTATATAAACGACTGATTTAGTAGTATCTATTCATTTCATTTAATTTCATTCATAATCATTATAAACAACTTATTTAGTCATATTTATTTTATTTGTGTTCATCATTAATCAATATAAATGACTAATTTAGTAGTTTTAGATTTATTTTATGTGTTCATTATTAATGAACATAAAATAATTAGTATGATTTTGCAACTAAAAAAAAATTCCATACAATGTGCATGTTCATATAATATGGTAACACAAAGTTACATATGTTAATTACAAGACTAAATAATATCAAGTGCAAATAAAAATAAGTTCAACCATATAAATTTTATTATATAAAATATCAAGTATTACAATATGAGTTTCCAACTTAATATTGGTTGGACTACAATTTACACATGAAATATTATTTTATCATTTCAAAAAATTATCGTTGTGTTGCCAAAGCATTGCAAGTGAATTCACCAACTCTAAAGACTTGACCATCTGTCTCCATAATGTGTGTGTCTTATGCAAGATATTGGTTCTAAGGGTATCACTACACTGGTTTTATTCTCTCTCTCAGTTTTCATTTTTCGCTCCAATGCTATTGATCTCCTCTTTCTTCAATTCCTGCTTCTTACCCTCAATATTGAGCTCCTCTCCTGAAAATGAAATAAGATACAATGCAAAGAATGAGACATGAAAGTTGATGAATACTTGAATATAAAATAAAGAATACTATAAAATATTTATACGACATATACCTCAACATCAGCAATGTCAATGCCATTTTTCTCCATAAAAGCAAGAAACTCGAACAAGGTTTCTTCAGTTGGGGATAGTGGCCATTATGTGGCCATATGACCTGTATAAACAAAGAAAATAAAACATCACCATAGAAAAGAACACCTTAGTAACTTAGTTATATTCAACTTTCATAGAAAGCTTAGGCACAATCATGCCAACTAAGTTACATGTTAAAAAGCTTAAGTTGTAGATAACTTGTTAAAACAAATAATATGAGGTGTGATGTTTAACCCTTTCCATTTTATTCACAACAACATTTGGTTCTCTAACGTGTGAACTTGGTCAAGTATATAGAGAACCTGTGCTCAAATAACAACATGAAAGTAAATTTTTTTAATAGTCATGAAAATATTTTAATAGAAAAAAACTAAAAGGATTTCAATTAATTTCTTTTAATACTAAACTAATCTTCAAGATTTTGATGTTTTTTAAATGGACATGATACCAAGTATTTTCAATTTCATAGTTAAAAGAAAACAAAATCAAAAGAAACATTCAAAATACAATCAAATAATAAAGAGAGGATATCATGGAATGAACATTGCAATTATAATAAATTTGTTTACCTGTCCACCAATGTCTTGTCTAAAATTCCTAAAACATTTTCTTACCCAAAGCAACCATGAGGTGAAAGAATCACAACATTAAAACCCATATGAATCCATACTAGAAACATTTCCAAATTCAATGGCTCATGTGCCTGAAGGATCTCCAACAAAAAATGAATCATATCCAAGACATTCTTTGCATTGTCTTCCAATCCTTTTTCTAATCCCATTTCCTGTAACCTGCCAACACCAGAGTCACGTAACAATCAAACAAAGGAATTGGCATTTTTTTTATCTTTTGTATCTATAAACTTTGAATCTAATTTGTTTAAGGAACATATTAATTCATATTTAAAGCCTTCCTATCATGAGGATGTATTAGTCAAGTAGGACATGAGAAAAATCAACCTTAATGAGGTCCTTAAACAATTCCTACAATATCAATATTTTTCTCACTACAATATCTTAGGTAGAAAAAATAACATATCTGCAAAAGAAAAATCCATATATTACTTGTGTTCAAACTCTATATATGGTGTATTCGCAGGCATATTTTTAAGATGTTCTTTTTCCTTTACGAAAGAAAACTATAGCTTGGTTAAATTCTATATCCTTTCATTCACATCAATTTGTGCAAGATAAAATGTCACATGTTATTATTTTCCATTTCTCAACATGCTACAAATGATAAATTGAAATTCACATAAAACCAAGAGAAACCCCTTTTTCTAACCAAAACAAGCAAACAAAAAGTGCCTCTAATAAAACTTCACACCTCAGAAATTACTTTGCCACGTGCATGGGCTAAATCTGAGATTCTTTCAACCATCTTTAGGTCATACTTAATGGGATATTCATATGTTTACCGTGATGTCAATTTGGTTTTAAAAAAAATATATAAATCCATGTTGTTATGAGTGAAATTCAAGTATAATTCAAAAAAATTAACATCATTGCAAGGTAGTGAAGAGAGAAACAAATTCATAATTAAGCTTCTCTATTTTAGTTTGATTTGAATATCAAATTTTATCTTAAGAAGTGAAATAAAAAGATGAGAATCAAGATTGCCCAAATAATCCCAAACCTTCCTTCCCTGGTTATCCATACCTAACTCCTAGCCTTGTTAAAATAATGTCCTTTAAATTATTCAAAGAGTAGAATGAATTTTCTACAAAAAAAATTGTGGTCATCATGATATTAACTATAAGCTCCACAAAGAAATTTGTCAATTAGGTTTATATCTGGTGGTTGTGAGGAACGATTGTTATCCTTCCCACCCAGTTTCAATTTCCATAAGTGACATGTTGAGCTCATAACAATCATATTGGTGTAATTACATTGAACCTTATTGTTGACTAGCATTAATCAAGGTAAATCTTTTGGTCACCATTCTTTCTAATTCACTTCAAAAACAATTGGCCAGTTCCTACATAAGTGATGTCATATATGCAATTTGTGAATTCTTTACTAGCATATGGCTTGTTTCATCCTAACATTCATTTGCCTTACCAAAACATTTGACTTATTTCTTTCGTGTATTCAATAAAAAATACATGTGGTATTGACAGAGTCAATTCAACTAAATCACCCATTTTCAGCTTTTCACAAGAATCACTAACGATTTTGTGATACAAGCTTGGCCTCAACTCTTCTTGTATTGGAAAACCATAAGGTGTAAAGTGAACTTCCATAAGATATTTTATCTAGAAAATCCTTCACAATTGAATTAGGTAGTTCTTGTATAGTCATCTATTTAACAACAATAAGAAATCCTTTATTCATGAAATTCATATGATGGTAGAAATTTCAAACAACATACATAAAAATTGTGTAAAAGATTAGCAAATGAATTTAAAATCAAGAAGATTGCAAAGCAACTACATCATAATAAGGTGTTTTTAAGAATACCATGCTCACTTTATCATCTTCCAACATAATTAGAAGGAGACTATGATTTTTGCCACGTGTTGGGCTGCATAATTTATAAATTTGTGGGTAACCATCTTTATGGGAAAGGAAAGGGCTAGGTGGTCTCATTTCTGCATCCTAGGGAGATAATCATAGTTTAGTGTCCATAGTCTCACTGTTCCACATTAGCTCCCATAATTCCCACTCGTCCATTTAAAAAATGAAGGAAGAGTATGTTTATTCACCCTCCTTGTACCTCCAATGTGCAACAACTCCAAACTTAGCTTGTTGTTGCATTTCTTTAGTCTATATTTTTATTTCTAGTGGATTTAATACCATCATCCCCCAAAACAACAGTATGTACATACTGATAGCTAAAGCATTTAGAACAGAACTAGTGTTAGGAGAGTAACCTGAAAAATTCCATTGGTTTTTTCCTAACATAATCTACAAATGATGTAACCTCAATAGAGCGAGATGATGAATATCCCAAATCAAGGAAAGCATAAAAATATATCCTTTGCATACACAAATGTAGTTCTAAATTAACATTCTTATATTTGGGGAGTGGTATCAATGCAAAAGCTTTTAAAAGGGGATGTTGATGAATGAAGTAAGTAGAATCATCCATTATCCAACATATCCAATGGAATTTTCAAAAAAATACGAGTATCTTATCAAGAAATAACACAAATTACGACACCACCACCATGCAAAACATGTCAATATTCCATCATGCAAAACTTGCCGATATGATTGGTGATATGCCATTTAGGTTTCAAATTATCCTATAATACCTCAAAAATGTCATCCACATATTTGCAGCAATTGATTTGAATGCCCTCTATCACAAGATATTTCAGCATCTAATTTTCTACTTTAGAATGTATGATGATCATCAATAAGGGGTTTGTTAAAATAACCTTCCTCGCCTATACTACCACTATATGATCTCCCTTGTCATGATTTATCGACCTCATTGAATATTAGGCCTTTCATCTCAGGAACAAAAGCAAGGAAAAAAAGGAATGCAACCCCAACAATAATTGTGAATACTATAAATGTTTCATCACAAAAAGAATCCCCTTTAATAAGAAAATTCTGATAGCTAAAACATAGCCTATGTTATATTATGACAGGTTAGAAATATCAAATTTTTTTTTGTGTGCAATTATGAGGCAAATAAATCCAATCTATGCACCTTTACTATCAAGAAAGTTTTCAGAGGAGTCATCCTAGACAAATATATCAAGAAATTTGTTGGTCAATGTACCAAGAATTCAAAGATAATAAGATAGTGAAATAAGGTAGTACAACCATGCCAGAATGTTATACAAGCACCTAATTGAACTACGAACAATGTGATCCCCACTTTTGGCATCAATGTTTTTAGTACAATTACCCAGGTAGAATGCATTGTAATTATACAAGCGCCAACTTAAAGGAGCCAAGAGGAGGAAAACACACATAGGATCCCCAATCAAACGAAAAATAATTATAGAGAGATCCATGAGAAGAGAAAGCATTATGAAGTGACTACATATGACAAACTAGCCCTCAACAATGACATGAAGAACACAAATAGGAAGATAGACACATTAATTACAAAGAAAAATGAAGAGAAAAATGTCATATGAACCCTTTTTCTAGTTTAAACATATGGCATAAGGAATTCTATTTGGTCTCCTCTGTTAGAGCCTAGATTTGTCTTAGGCTGAAAAGACAAGGTTCTAGGTCCACATCAAACCACGCTCAGCCTCGTAGCTAGCCCTATGAGGACAGGAGAGGGCTCTCTCCGGGTCAATCTCGGCAAAAGGTAATCAATGAGGCTCGAGATGACTAAATTTTCAACTGATCTTAGGCTAGGTATTAAGTGCAGGGATTTGATTTGGTTTTTTGAGGGTTTTTTTGAAAAAATGGGAAAGGCAATTTTGGGCTCGGGGATGAGGCACAGTTTCTGCAGAGGTCTGATTGGGGCAAGGAAGGCAATCGTTTTGATGCTTTAAAGCAAGTGAGATGGGTAGATCAGATAGGTGAGGAGCTAAGGAGAGCAAGAGAGACTCAAGAATTCTCCTTAAACTGAAGAAAACATGAAAATTTAAACAAATTCAAAGGCAGAGCATAACAGTTATGGATTCCACCTTAATCACTCATTTGTTTCAAATTCAGAAGAAGAAGCATGAAGATGATACACAAAACACTAGATAAACTTACAATTACTCAGAGAAGCACACCATCAAAACATAAAACCACATGGATCCCAAACAATGCTGCAAAACCCTGGTCTTTCCTTAGCCAAAAAATGTAGACATACAATGTACAATAGAGTGCCAAGCTTTTCCCAAGAGTCCAACCCTGGAAATGACTTTGAAATTACATAATATAGACAAGCCAACCTCTTACCTTGCCTCTAGGGGTCAAGCTCATCCTTCTAGGAGCTGTTTCAACCAATTCTAAACTAAGCACTAAAATCTAGGCAATCAAAACAACTTGCCTCTATAAGGTAGGAAACTGATTCATTCATTAAATTTTCACTCTTTAGTGAATGAATCCTCTAGAAAAAGTAACTAAGTGCCAAAATTACATCATGTTCACTCAATTACATCAAGATAAGTCAAAAATTACATCTCAAAGCAAAACTAGTCAAATTGGCCGAATTTCTGAGCTGGAAGGTGAAAAATTGGGATAAAAACCTCTGTGCGTCGCACCAATTTGTGTATGCGTCGCGCTACTTTGCTGCTGACTTTGAGGCACTTGCTGAAGTCAAAATTGAGCCCAAGTACACTTGTTGGAAATCCCTGTTTGTCTACTTTCCAACCCAAGTGGAATTTCTGAATTTGGTGCCCATTTGCCCCTCCAAAACCTCAATCTCCCAAGACTGCTTCCTGTGTGTGAAATTAGGGGTAGAAAGGTCATTTTTAGGGTGTTTTTTACCTCCCGAGGACTCAAAACTTGCCAAAATTTCTTGTCCAAGCACCAACAGTCATGATTTTCCATGAAAAATCCAAAACTATAAACTTGTTTGCATTTGGAGCCTCCTATTGTAAGCGCGCGCCACGTGGCACGGCGCACAGGGAGAAAAACCCTGTTTTTTAGTGCAAAAAATTTCAAAATGCAAAAATTGCCCCAAATTTCTTGAAATTTGGGTTGGAGCTTCTTCATCAAGAGCTATGGTGGGCCAAGGATTGCCTCGGAAAATATCCGGAGTCGATCATGCTCTTTTTGCCTCTTTTTCCTTTTTGATGCCTTCCTTAGGTTTGCCTTTAAATTCCTCATTCGTGCCTTGCAAACATGATTTCATGCCCAATAACAGTTTTTCATGTGCCTGAGCATGTACTTGTCCTTGTTTTCTTTCGCCAACAGCTTCTCTAAGTGGATGTTGATCCTCTCGAGCCAAATCTCTCGATCAGCCTCTATCTCCTACTGAATGGGTGTCCTCTCATTTAGGCTTCGTTGGGCAGCCTGCTGGTCTTCACGGATGTTTTGCCACCTCTATGAGGCCTCCTGGGTGCATGTACCTCTATTGGCAAATCACTGTGTGTCTCTTCTTCATGATCATATGACAGATCAGATGTCATGTCTGCTGGTGGACAAACTGTCTTGGACAAATAGGTGTTGATATGTCACACTGTCTTGTAATGCCTTTGATGATGTGCTTGACCTTTGTCACCAAGAGAAAACAATGACATGAGGGACAGTAAGGGGAGGGAAAAATAGTGAGGGATTAGGGACTATTGGGAGATATTTGTTTGGGAAATATGGGAGTGGGTTTAGTAATTTAGGTATGGGAATAGGGTTTAGGGTTTTCACATTTGAAAGTTTTGGGAAAGGGAATTTAAGATAGGGGTTTAGTAACTTTAGGGGATGGGGAACAATGGAGTCAAGGAAAAAATGGAATTAAGTACAAAGGAAATAATGGAAAAGACTAACTTTGGTGAAAATCAAGTTTTGAAACCCTAGGCAACAGCTTACATGTGAGGAATTCAAAATGATAGGGTTTGAATTTTTGTTTCAATCATTAGCATCCATCAACCACCATACCCTAGCACAAACTTGGATGAAACACAAAAATGGAGGCTCTACCTACTCGTGGAATGAAAAATTTCCAATTTGGAGGAAGATTTCAATGAATTTCAAGCCTTTTAGCCTAGTGCGTCGTGCCTCCCCAGTGCGCCGTGCCAATGTAAATTTACACTGGAAAATTTCTCCTGGTGCGTTGCGCCTCCCCAGTGCGCCGCGCATTTTTGCAGGAGCCTTTTGGAGGCCTTCCTGGTGTCCAAATTTGGCGCAGGATAGTGCATTGGAAAGGTCTTTGAATCTAACTTCCAACCAAACTAGAATTTTTCAATTTGGAGTTCATTTTCCCTGTCAAAAATCAAATCTCCCAAGACTGGTCAAAATGTGTCAAATGAGGCTTCCTCAAGGCAGAGGGTTGTTACAGTCAACTTTTGAATGCCTTCCTCAACTCCAAATTGAGCTCATGATAGCTCATTGGAAAGCTATTTGTGTATAGTTATTATTTGACTCATCCAGAAAGTCATTTGGCCAACCAATCTAGGAGAAAACGTGATTTTCCCAAGGTCACTTCAAAGGTGCATCAATTCTCCCGAGGCGATTGTATTTTTGACATTTCTCTAAAACCATGACACCTGTGTAAAATGTGAAGGAGGTTTTTCTTCCTTGGCCTATTTTTGACAAAATTCTCTCTTAGTTTTCCCAAATTCATTTTTTCTTTCTCAGAAACATCATTGGAGTAAAACCTATCCCGATGTGTGGAACAACGGATTTGTCGAAATGAAGCGAAATGATGGTGATAAGGGGCTTCTAAATTCTTGAAAAAAATTTTGGAAGTAGGGAGGGATGTTAGGAAGTAGGGGAAAGTGGAATTTCAAAGATTGAGTGAGGGGAAGGGGTCCGAAAGGGAAAAACACAGGCCTAGCCTAGAAAATTGCCAAGTTGTAGCAAGAAACTAGGGTTTGTGCGAAAATGAGGAATTTGGGGGATATCAGTGACGGGAAGTGTTTAATAAGGTACATTAAGGATAGGGGAAGGTGTATGAACATCAGGATACAAGTTTTGCTGATGATTCGACCGCCCAAGAGAAATTTCCTTCAAAACCCTAGGAGAGGGAAATGAACCTTACCTAGGCGCAACTGAAGCATGAACAAGGTGTAAAATGACCCAGTGGAACTTAACATGATGATGAAAACCCTCTAAATGGTGGTAGACTCAGCTGAATGGTGACATGGACCAACATTTGGACAAATTTAAAAGGAGAGAAAGCAAACCCTAGACCTAATGCCTAGTGACCAAATTTTGCTTGAAGACTCACTGAAATGACAAAATTTGACCTTGACACCTTAAAATCACTTTGTAAGAGCATATTTGATCACTGGAGGAAGGCTGCAAAGACTGACACTAACATTGGCTCCAATGGGGATGGTAGCTCCTTGGAGGTGCCAAGAACCGCAAAGCTTTGGGAGAGCAGACTGTGCCTACGTCCCTTGGGCCATGGAGTCATTATCTCGACAAACAACACAAGACTTTAACTCATTTATTGACTGAAAATCTGACTAAATTTTGAAACTGAAATGACTGAAAAACTTGACTTTAACAAACTAACTCAAAGTGACTAAGACCTGAACTTAAAACTTAAAGCTTGAGGGCAGTACATGACCACCCGTGTTTCTTACAAGACAATATACGATCAAACTATATCAAAATGCCAATGCAACCAATCAAGCAGATGCCTTCTTGATTGATTCTCCTGATCAGATCTTCTGGTCAACAATGAATACTGGTAACTGGGCATCCAAAAACACAATTGACCATGATCTCCTTCATCACTGAATACTGCAATAATCACCTTCACTACTAACTGCAACAGATCTGCCATTGGATCCTGAAAAATGTGAAGATTTACCTCCTGCTGAAAAAACAAGGTGTCTTTCTCCTTTGATTCTGATCTTCCTTCATAATGTACTTCAATAAGAGTATGTTCTTGGTCCTCAAAAAATTCTGAACAAGTAGATGAGCAGATTTCCCCTTCAAAGAACATTTCAAAACATGAAACATATGAGGAAGAATCTGAAAGAGAATCCTGAATGTTTTGATCTTCTGAAGTCTGAATACATGGTCGGTCATCTTCATATGATATGACAGCCAGATTCTCATGTTCCTCATTACTCTCAACAATCATGAGAAAAGAAACTTCAAATGTTTCGTGAAACCCAACACTAACATTTCTATCATCTACCATAAATTCATCCAGAGAAACCTCTTTACTTACTTGAGCGAAGATCTCATCTTGTTGTTCATGAACTAGCTGGATTACCTCGTTATGAAGGCTGTGTTCTGATGATATGAGGGCAGTTAGGTCTGTAACTCTGTCTTCTTCATTTGAAGCAGCCTCAACAATGCAATTCTCTTCTATGAGATCCGGAACAACATGTTTTTCCTCATCACAATCTGTCTCTCGATCTGATTTATCATCATCATTTTCTGAGATTGGAACATCATTTTCCTACGTATCCTCTTTTATTTCTACCAGATCTGAAATAAAACTTCTTCTTTCATCATTTTCAACCATATGGAAATCTTCAACCTGCTGATTTTGATCTTGCTGCAAAGTTTCCTCTAAGAGTTTTGTGTGCTGTTGAAATGGATTTTCATACAAGGCTTCCATAATCTCATCATCCATGAAATTATCATCTTCATAATATTTCTCAAGGCTTTCAATAAAACTATAAGCATGCTTGCAACAGTCCTGAACTAAATTTAATGATTGATAAGATTCTTTATACCTTTCAATGAACATGGCATGAAAATCCTTTAAAAAATAAATACAAGCAGGCGGCAAACTTTCATACCAAGATTGGGCTTCACCTTCCAGAATGGCCATGGATATCTTCATCAAGCAATCTTCAGGAAAATCAACCTTCAACTTGCGAATATGCATGTGAAATCTGATCAGATGTAAAGCAGCATCCTTCCTACCATCATCTTTAAATGTAGGCAAATTCCTTGACCAATCTACCCTCGGAATTTTATTTGGAAAACCTGGGATATGATCTCGGCTCATGGGAGCGTATCTTCTTGCAACTTGATCCATCTTGAAAATCTTAAAGCTACTGATCTCTCTGTAGTGGAGTCACCATGAAGCATTGATCCCTAGATTTTTCAGTGAATGGAGTCGCCAGGTGAATGATTTCAGCCTTCTTATGTCTGATCGTTGACCACCATCAACAATTAGATCTAAACTTGATACATGTACTAGGGCAATTAACAAGTTAGATGTCACGTTTACAAGCTAGACCGGAGATTGACTGAAGCAGCGTTTATCTACTTCTGTTAATGCAAAGCAAAAGCGTTTCGAAGGCTTCCTGGCATAACTTCAGGCTCCGTCTATAACTTATAAAACAAATGACATCAACAAGCAAACCATTTCCTTCCCCAGTATGGTCGCCACTATGTTAGAGCCTAGATTTGTCTCAGGCTGAAAGACAAGGTTCTAGGTCCACATCAAACCACGCTCAGCCTCGTAGCTAGCCCTACGAGGACAGGAGAGGGCTCTCTCCGGGTCAATCTCGGCAAAAGGTAATCAATGAGGCTCGAGATGACTAAATTTGCAACTGATATTAGGCTAGGTATTAAGTGCAGGGATTTGATTTGGTTTTTTGAGGGTTTTGTTGAAAAAATGGGAAAGGCAATTTTGGGCTTGGGGATGAGGCACAGTTTCTGCAGAGGTCTGATTGGGGCAAGGAAGGCAATCGTTTTGATGCTTTAAAGCAGGTGAGATGGGTAGATCAGACAGGTGAGGAGCTAAGGAGAGCAAGAGAGACTCAAGAATTCTCCTTAAACTGAAGAAAACATGAAAATTTAAACAAATTCAAAGGCAGAGCATAACAGTTATGGATTCCACCTTAATCACTCATTTGTTTCAAATTCAGAAGAAGAAGCATGAAGATGATACACAAAACACTAGATAAATTTACAATTACTCAGAGAAGCACACCATCAAAACATAAAGCCACATGGATCCCAAACAGTGCTGCAAAACCCTGGTCTTTCCTTAGCAAAAAAATGCAGAGATACAATGTACAAAAGAGTGCCAAGCTTTTCCCAAGAGTCCAACCCTGAAAATGACTTAGAAGTTAGATAATATAGACAAGCCAACCTCTTCCCTTGCCTCTAGGGGTCGAGCTCATCCTTCTAGGAGCTGTTTCAACCAATTCTAAACTAAGCACTAAAATCTAGGCAATCAAAACAACTTGCCTCTATAAGGTAGGAAACTAATTCATTCATTAAATTTTCACTCTTTGGTGAGTGAATCCTCTAGAACAAGTAAATAAGTGTCAAAATTACATCATGTTCACTAAATTACATCAAGATAAATGTAAAATTACATCTCAAAGCAAAACTAGTCAAACTGGCTGAATCTCTGAGCTGGAAGGTGAAAAATTGGGCCAAAAACCTCTGTGCGCCGCGCCAATTTCTGTATGCGTCGTGCTACTTTGCTGCTGATTTTGAGGCACTTGTTGAAGTCCAAATTGAGCCCAAGTGTGCTTGTTGGAAAGCCCTGCCTGTCTACTTTCCAACCCAAGTGGAATTTCTGAATTTGGTGCCCATTTTCCCCTCCAAAACCTCAATCTCCCAAGACTGCTTCCTGTGTGTGAAATTAGGGGCAAAAAGGTCATTTTTAGGGTGTTTTTGACCTCCTGAGGACTCAAGCCTTGCCCAAATTTCTTGTCCAAGCACCAACAGTCATGATTTTCCATGAAAAATCCAAAACTATAAACTTTTTTGCATTTGGAGCCTCCTATTGTAAGCACGCGCCACGTGGCACAACGCACAGGGAGAAAAACCCTGTTTTTTAGTGCAAAAAATTTCAAAATGCAAAAATTGCCCCAAATTTCTTGAAATTTGGGCTGGAGCTTCTTCATCAAGAGCTATGGTGGGCCAAGGATTGCCTCAGCCAATATCCGGAGTCGATCATGCTCTTTTTGCCTCTTTTGCCTTTTTGATGCCTTCCTTAGGTTTGCCTTTAAATTCCTTATTCGTGCCTTGCAAACATGATTTCGTGCCCAAAAACGGTTTTTCATGTGCCTGAGCATGTACTTGTCCTTGTTTTCTTTTTTCAATAGCTTCTCTAAGTGGATGTTGATCCTCTTGAGCCAAATCTCTCGATCAGCCTCTATCTCTTGTTGAATGGGTGTCCTCTCATTTAGGCTTCATTGGGCAGCCTGCTGGTCTTCACGGATGTTTTGCCACCTCTATGAGGCCTCCTGAGTGCATGTACCTCTGTTGGTGAATCACTGTGTGTCTCTTCTTCATGATCATATGACGGATCAGATGTCATGTCTGCTGGTGGAAAAACTGTCTTAGACAAATAGGTGTTGATATGTCACACTGTCTTGTAATGCCTTTGATGATGTGCTTGACCTTTGTCACCAAGAGAAAACAATGAAATGAGGGACAATAAGGGGAGGGAAAAATAGTGAGGGATTAGGGACTATTGGGAGAGATTTGTTTGGGAAATATGGGAGTGGGTTTAGTAATTTAGGTATGGGAATAGGGTTTAGGGTTTTCACATTTGAAAGTTTTGGGAAAGGGAATTTAGGATAGGGGTTTAGTAACTTTAGGGAATGGGGAACAATGGAGTCAAGGAACAAAGGGAATTAAGGACAAAGGAAATAATGGAAAAGAGTAACTTTGGTGGCAATCAAGTTTTGAAACCCTAGGCAGCAGCTTACATGTGAGGAATTCAAAATGATAGGGTTTGAATTTTTGTTTCAATCATTAGCATCCATCAACCACCATACCCTAGCACAAACTTGGATGAAACACAAAAATGGAGGCTCTACCTACTTGTGGAATGAATAATTTGCAATTTGGAGGAAGATTTCAATGAATTTCAGGCCTTTTAGCCCAGTGCGCCGTGCCTCCCCAGTGCGCCGCGCCAGTGTAAATTTACACTGGAAAATTTCTCCCAGTGCGCCACGCCTTTTTGCAGGAGCCTTTTGGAGGCCTTCTCGGTGTCCAAATTGGGTGTAGGATAGCTCATTGGAAAGGTATTTGAGTCTACTTTCCAGCCCAACTAGAATATTTCAATTTGGAGTTCATTTTCCTATCAAAAAACAAATCTCCCAAGACTGGTCAAAATGTGTCAAATGATGCTGCCTCAAGGCAGAGTTTTGTTACAGTCAACTTTTGAATGCCTTCCTCAACTCCAAATTGAGCTCATGATCGCTCATTGGAAATCTCTTTGTGTCTAGTTATTATTTGACTCATCAAGAAAGTCATTTGGCCAACCAATCTAGGAGAAAGCGTAATTTTCCCAAGGTCACTTCAGAGGTGCATGAATTCTCCCGAGGCGATTGTATTTTTGACATTTCTCTAAAACCATGACACCTGTGTAAAAAGTGAAGGAGGTTTTTCTTCCTTGGCATGTTTTGGACAAAATAATCTCTCATTTTTCCCAAATTCATTTTTTCTTGCTCAGAAACATCATTGGAGTAAAACCTATCCTGATGTGTGGAACAAGGGATTTGTCGAAATGAAGCGAAATGAAGGTGATAAGGGGCTTCTAAATTCTTGAGAAAATTTTTGGAAGTAGGGAGGAATGTTAGGAAGTAGGAGAAAGTGGAATTTTAAAAATTGAGAGAGGGGAAGGGGTCCAAAAGGGCAAAACACAGGCCTAGCCTAGAAAATTGCCAAGTTGTAGCAAGAAACTAGGGTTTGTGCAAAAATGAGGAATTTGAGGGATCTCAGTGATGGGAAGTGTTTAATAAGGTACATTAAGGATAGGGGAAGGTGTATGAACATCAAGATACAAGTTTTGCTGATGATTTGACCGTCCAAGAGAAATTGCCTTCAAAACCCTACGAGAGGGAAATGAACCTTACCTAGGCGCAACTGAAGCATGAACAAGGTGTAAAATGACCCAATGGAACTTAACATGATGATGAAAACCCTCTGAATGGTGGTAGACTCAGCTGAATGGTGACATGGACCGACATTTGGACAACTTTGAAAGGAGAGAAAACAAACCCTAGACCTAATGCCTAGTGACCAAATTTTGCTTGAAGACTCACTGAAATGACAAAATTTGACCTTGACACCTTAAAATCACTTTGTAAGAGCATATTTGATCACTGGAGGAAGGCTGCAAAGACTAACTCTAACATCCTCCAAAATATGAGACACATGGTTTAATGCCTCCAGTGCCTACTGCTATGAATAAAAGACCCATGCCAGTGCTCAACATTAAATAGTTCAAATATTTCTAAGTTACAATATTGGGATTTGGTATTGCATCCATGGAAATCACCTAATTCCCCTTCACTCCATCTTTCAAAAATGAATCAAATCACTGTAGTTCAATGGACTGATTAGTTTTTTTGATGGGATATCAGGACATACCCAGTAGTGACTCCATATATATCAGTTTCATTGTTAATATTCTCCATCACCTACTTTGATCTTACATCCACCATTTGTTGGACATTTTTCTCATCAACATCCACCCATGAGGTCTCTTCATTTTGAGGAATTTGGAAATTTCAAGGTCGTATCTCCTCCATGAACAATGAATTATGCTCCACCCATAGTTTCTCCGAGTCTATTTCGTCTTGATTTCTTACCAAGCATACAGATAGGCCACCAAGGTAGATAATCCCTATAATTAACGGTATAAATGGATGGACAACAACAAACACCCCATAGGATTCAAACATGACATTCACCCTCATGTGATATCATTCAATCCACCTTGAAGACAATTTATGCAGCAATATTTTTCCATTAGAAACAACATATTTCTTTTGTTGAATTTAGAGGCTTGATAAGCTCAAATAGTTAGTTTTCCCACTCTTCTAGTCTAGGAGCTCTCCAACTTTGGGAATTTGAAATTACTCCACCTGAAAAATTTAGGCTCAAGCTTGAGACTAACACACTTGTAATTTCCAAGAAGGCCAAATTGATTGTCTCGTTTATGAGTGAGTGAAAGAAATCTTATCAGATTAAATGAAAATTTTGGAGGCATAATCATTTTTTCATTTAGTTTAGGTGTGTATTCTACATTTAATCCAAATTTGGAGCAGTAGGCTACTCTATGCTTTTATTAAACATTAATTTTAGCATCTCTAGATCTTACTATATATTTGAAGTCAACATTGTTTCTTCCTAAGAGTCCCAATTAAAAGTTTAAAAATTAATCATTTTTTCAATTAGGAAAACTGACACATTGTAGTAAACCCTAGACTCCAAAACTACCACCTAGTCATTCCATTCCTATATATCATCATTTTTGTGATGAAGTTCTTGTTCGCAATTCCAAGAATTACATTTCCCAGTCATGCCAAAATCTTGTTAATAGACTTATATCTTTCATCATTCTCCATCTCAAGTAAGTTGAAAAAATCCTCAATGCTTTTTCTTGCATGGTTTGGTTCAAGGATTTTAGGTAACCTTGTCTTTCAAGCTTCAACTATTATCCTTTCAAACATCCATTGCTTGGGGTCACTATAATGTATGCTATTATATTTCTTCTCCTTGTACATGCTTGTTGCACCTGTAATGTTGAAAAAATGGCCATTTTTTTGCTAGCTTTATTACCTTGATAAGAAAGAGATATTCCTAACATATTTCTTTTTTTTTCTTGAAAGGTTTGATAGTCCTACTTCACAATAATCCAATCAACCATTGGAAAGCCAAACATGTTCATATGATAAGAATGTGGCTATTCTCGCCGAATCCAACAATTGAATGTTACTATAAGATTGGATCACATAAAGAACTAAAATTATTCACCCTTGTTTCTATACAAGCATAGGCCTTTTTGGTAGATTAAATTATAACATATATTTGTCCATATTTCAAAACAACATCTTGATAAAAGAACACAAGAGAGTATTCAGGCAAAAATAGAATAAATTGCAATAAAAAAAACCCAACAACGTTATTATTGTTCCATGATTATGGCTACTATGATGATCTACATCTCTAGGCTCAAGGAAATCAGGTAAATATGTAGGGGATTCCAAAATTAATGAACCAGAAGGAACCATAGGAAAGCCAAAGTTATCACATGGAGCAACACCAAGCTTAAGCTTAGAAGAAACAGTGGTATGACTGTAGCATACATTGACATTGCCACTTATCTTAAATGAGATTAGTTTCTTGATAAAAGTTGCATTGAATGGAACAGGACCTATAAACATTCTTTAACCTCTAATTTTGGTTCCTCACTAGAATTTCCTGAAGGAAATATTCAAAAGAAAATTGTGCAAAATCTTGCTACAACACCAATAAGGGTTTTTAGCCTTGTATATCTAGAAATACTCATTTTTATGACAAGCACCTTGTAAGGACTTCAAGAATATCTTCAATGAATATACCAAAAAGTGTAATGCTACCTCAGTTGAAGATATGGAACCATGGTTTACAACTTAAAATCTTGGACAACATTTCCAATATAACAAGAAGATTGTTTCTAATTTTCCTGAAACAAGGAAACAAACTTACTTTATGCTTACCAAATATGCTTGGCCATTACTTTCCATGTGACATCAACTAATCAAATTGAAATCCATATATAAAATATCAGATCCACATGACATAGTGTGTCAAAGTACCAATACTTCACAAATATTGCATAATAGATTTCGGTTCATGTGTGATAAGATTTCTTCTATAAAATTCTATGTAAGCATAAGTCATGTCATAAGGGTTGAAACCTTTTCTATCATCTTCATACTAGAATGAATTAGGATTTTAAATCTTTAGATGAACAAGCATACCAATGTAACACCATGAAGTTGTGGCATACTCTATAACATCATGAGAATGAATTACCAATCATAGGCATTGAAATGTGAAGAAAACTGTGGGATGAACCATTGACCTCAAAAATGCACCAAGGAGAGATTGATTATACCTCACTAAATAATTATCCAATCAAGAGATAGTATTATCTCCTATTCAAAATTTTAAGTGTGTATTTCATGTCCACCAATGTCCCAATATGTGATCCTTCATTCTGCACTTAGTGTGAAAAATATGGATTGATGACTCATTCAGTTCATAACATCGAGTCATCTTGTATTATCTTAAATGGATTTGACAAGTGAATGGTTGTAATATTCAGTGTAGGAATCATAATTTTCTTTTTAATAATTCTTAGAGATGGGAACAAATATGCTCAAAGGTCTAGCAGCCATGAAATAAATGGACAACACATTTCAAGGAGCAAAAGTTAACTGTAGAACAAAATTCTGAAATTTGAATCAATCTTCTTTGTGTGAATGTTGAGATCAAAAACTACATGATGGAGAATGTAATTCCATAAGGAAATCATTTTTTCAAGCTTTCGTGGAATTTATATTCCATCACCTATGTATATTCTCACTACACCTAATGTTGTTTCAACAACATTGTTCATTATCGGTGCTTTAGTACTACCATTTATCCCTGTTAACTGTCTTGCTAAAGCTAGATGATACATGTGCTCATATTGAAAAGCATAGATACAAAGCATTAAGAGATGTATAATTTCCACATGAAAAATATGTACATAAGAAAAAGGAACCTTACTTGGATCCATCTACTGATAAAGACCATTAGAATAGCAACCACCAAAATTTCCATGTAGTGAATGATATGATTAATATCATTCCTATGAGATCACAACCTTCAACTAAAGTAAATTTGTAGGCCTAAGATATGTATAAATATATAAAACTCATATTTGAATATGCCTGCAGAAAAAATAATGCTTTTGGTTAAAACCAGGTAAAAGGTTTCAAGCCCTAAATTTGAAATTTCTTGAACAAAAACATCCAGGGGAATATTTTCTCACCTGGATTAGGACTCTTTCCGTATGCATGGTATCAAAAAAGGCCATGGGCACCCTGAACAATGAATATTGAATTGATCTTTCTAGGGAAAAATTCCTTTAAAGCTCGCAAGTTAAACAAAACAACAAACTAAGCCCTTGCATAGACAAAATATCCACTGCATAATGAAACACTTGAATATGTTCCTATAAAAAAGAGCACAATCAATATTTGGATTTAGGATTCCTGACACAAACCAATAATTTGATGATATTTGGCCAACAATAAAAGTTCATTTTGATAGTAAAATGCAAAGGAAGAGTATTTCCCCTCCTACTACACGAATGTAATCACAATATGATTTCCATCTTACATCTCCCATTTCCTTCTCTTCATCTCAAAATTAATTGTCCCGTGTTTAAAGAAATATCTTCTACACTTTCTTCTCTAATCAGTGCATTTTCACTTTGCATCCTTGGAAGTTATAATGGGATCATACGAGTTTGTTGAGATCCAACTGAAGTAGGATAATTTGTTGGGTCATCAGAAAATTGGTTAAGAAATATGGATATTCAATCTAAGGGAAAGGACTCCTAGAATTGGAAAGTAACTACCAAACAGGTAGAGAGGACTGGAAAAGGAAGCTCCATATTGCTACAGGTGACATGGTGACAGGTATATTCAAAGGTGAGGTGGAACCAACAAGAAATGAGTACATTCAAATAATTCAAGTACAAAAATGTAAATATCTTCAATGCTCAGATCCTTGTGTCCTGAAGGTAATAATATTACTTTCAAGACATGTCATTGGGTAGAGTGATCCTTTGAAACTCCAACCCATAGGGCTCCAGATCGACAAAATATTGTAAGGGGGACACAAATGAGGTACAAGAGACAACAAGCAGCAATAATATTATAAATCAACGCTTCAGATAACAAAGGACCACACTATCTACAACTTCTTATGATAACATTAGCATGTATATCCTCAAGGCAAGTTTGGGTGCCAAGTTTGAATTCCAGAGGTATCCCTAGGATCATATTGAACCTCACTTGAAAAAGGAACAATTTTCACCAACCATTTCACTAAGAAGAAAAGCATGGAAAAATCATTCCCTCATTGCAGAAACAACACAAGTCTTGGATTTGGTTTTTCTCTCATGTTGAAAGCTCACTACAGATTCCCATATAATAAGATCACCCAAACTCCTTTAGATTAGAAAATCCTATTAGAGAACCATTATAAAAAAATTGGGAAAGGAAAAAGAAATAGAGAATTTGTACTTCTTTTCATTGTCTTTGCCTCCATGGTTTAGTAAAAACCTAGTTATCGAAATGGTGCAACTGAATCCTCCCAAGGCCACAACAAGAACCCTCCAAGTCCTCGACATAATAGCTAAAACATTGAGGTAGATATTGAGATGTCCCAAAAACTCTAGCTCTAAGTCAAAAGATGAGATGTCCCAATTGGAAAAAATTGAGAAACCATTGCATGAGATCCATAAACGATTGATGATTCAATGAAACAAGCTCTATGCCACTTGAACAATGGTAGACAAATACCATCTCAAAGTCAAGATAAAACTATCACCAAATGGTGTGTCGTCCAGACTACCCCAGGACAGATGAAGCACGACCACAATCCCTTAATAAATAACATTAATTGTTCACGATAGATGGCATTAAGCAGGTTCAAGTTTGGGCATGCATTACACAGATTGATAATGATAATTTGTACCAAAGTCAAGTTAACATTGCTCAAATAGATCAAAGGGAGATGAAGATACACAGGATGCCAAAGTAGATATTTTTATAGGATGATAAGGTCACTGGCATTGTATTCCATATAAAGAAGCTGGCAGAGGCAAGTTTTAATAGATACGTGCAAGCAGTTGACATACATTGACAAATAAAAACAATGATGTGTAACCTCCTAGTTGAAAGAATCAAACCACAGCAAGAGATTTTGCTATCTATAGATTCCATACAACTACAAGTGTATAAGTTGGACAACAAGGTCACTCAACTCACAAAATAAGTATCTAATCTAAGGCTCAAAAAGTCTAGAGAAGAGGATAAACCAAAGAAGGACAGTGATGTCACAATATATGATTAGGCATGGACAATATTTTATTTTTTGATATACTTCTATTTCCTAATATAAATTTTATCTAAACTAGCATAGCTATGATGGATAGAACAAACTATGATTTAGACAAAAAATTGGAAGCTATTTAGTTTAGCTTAGCATATAAATTAAATAAATCAAACTTTATCTATAACAAAATTATGGAAGCTATGTTCTCTTGGACCAAAAGGCTAGTTTAGTTTCCCTAGTAGAAGAGCAGTAGCTAGGCATGTATTTTTTATCATGCATTAGATTAATATATAATATCAAAAAGGAACTTACACCCTTAAAAAAGACAAAAGAATGAAAAATAGTCAAGATAAAATTCTATAAAATCTACTCTTCTATTGTGGATCAAGGGACCATGAAAGAAGAAGAGAAGTCAGAGCAAGAAGACTAGCTCAAGAAGTAAGCAAATATGGAAAACTTGTCCACATTTTTGCACATTTTGGCATGGATCAACAGGTATTCCCTTGATAGATCCAGGGTTAAGATGGATCTATGCTAATGATAATATGAATATCCTTTGAAGGGTATGCACAACCTCATAGTATTGTTAATCAGGCTTATGAAATTATGAAATTAAACTTTAAAATGTAGTTCCTCAATAAGATTTTTCTATATTGCAACTCAATAGCTCTTGAAAATTCATTTGAGATGGTCTAATTGCTTCCATTTAATTCTTAGTGGAAAATATAAGCCAATCAAACGTGTGCATTTTTATTACCCACACATAGAACACTTTGGTTAACAGGTCACTTGAGACAATTCTCTGATAAAATATCCAACAACATTCATCAACTACCACAGGAGTCAAAAGGCATTTGGGAAAACTTACCAGCCATCTAAAGTCAATTTGCCTAAAATTTTCTGAAATGTTGCTTTTGATATTTTACATATTTTTAAATTTTATCATGTTATGGTGAATGATCATTTTCTAATGTTCACAAAACACTAACCACTAACTAGACATGATCCACAACCAATTACAATTAAAAACCTATACCTGGAAGAGAGGGAGCATATGTAGAAATCTCTTACTCCACCATGCTACAGGTTTAATGCAACTCTAATGGCTACCATTGAGGTCTTCCCCAATATATAAATCTGCAGAGGATATAACATATTTCTAATTAAGTAAAGAAAAATACATCATATATATATGACATGAACAATAGATTTACCATTACTTCTCCCCTTAAATCATTTAATAATGCTTACTGCATGACACTAGTCTCAAATAGAAACAAAAAAGGAGAAAATCGATTTACAAAAAAGTGGAAGTTGTAATAATACCTGTTCCTTGAACTCAGAACTAGATCGAGAGATTTTTGTAAGAAACACCTGTTCAACGACAAGCTCTGTTTGAAGAGCTAAATTTACCCAATCCAGCAAAATCTGTCCCAATGACTCTACAACCTACACTTTTAATAAGTTAGCAAACTGGAAACAAACAAATTATAAGGAGCTAATCACCCACTTCTACTCAAGCATATGAATATAAATTTGCAAATAAACATTGCAAAAGATACACTCATGAAAGGGATAAAAGTTAAATCTCATTTCTATTGAGAGAAAAAACAGTCACCCAGTTAGAATGATTCCTTCCTAGTCAAGTAAATGAAGAGACAACTACAAGGAAGGTGACTAGGTTGGAAAGATATGGGTTTGTTTGTGGAAAGATCTAGGTTTAATATCTTTATTGACAAGGCATTTGTATGTAGAATCTACTCTTTCAGATGGTCTATCTGATTTTCTAGTCATATCTAATTGTAAAGCAACCAAAGTGTATTTTCTAAAAGAAGCCTGTGGAAATCTAAAAATAGATCAGCATGGTGAGTTGTAGCATAAGAATCTGAAAAATAAGGAACAAAATTGCCAGCTAAAAACTCTTGTTTCACTCTTATTAAGGCACCACATGTTGTCCAAGAAGATGTTATTGGTGCAGATTCTAGATTTCAAGATGGACTCTTGAAAACGTGCACTAGCTATTGTAGAATATCCATAAGATAATTGAAAAAATATTGTTGTCTTAAAGAAACACATGATTGATCCAGATAATATGCAATTTCACTTTTCTCTTGACCATCATTTGGACATGGAGAACCACCCTTGAAGAACATGGAGTTCCTTGAGTGACAATTGAATCTTGAGTGCTTGTAGCTGCCCCATATTTTGATAATAACTGATCATTTCCTGGCTGATGTCAATTGTGTAGAATAAAAGTAAAGAACATGAAAACAAGGATGAGAACCTCTCCAAAATATGAACAAGTTTTAGCTATAAAGTGGGCATTCAAATTCATTTCATCCATTCCCAACATGTGCAACACATTACTATATGCACCCAAACCCAAATATTTCATTACATCCATGTCCAACATACACCATTAGTGATGCAACTATATTTCCTAGTGTATTAAAAAAAAGGCATCTAAGCATTCACTAGTTTTTACTAATTAGTAATCCATGTCACTTATTTTGGCATCGCCATATGGACACTGCCCTCTATTGAGTGTTTGTTTTACACTATTGTATAAAAATTATTTACTCCTCCATTTACCAAAGCAATGGACATCATTGTTGCAGCTTCCATGACCCATGATAAAGGGTTCCCCATGAAGCCCAAAATTTTCAATATTTTACTTTCCTTCTTCTCTTCAAGCTTGTTGGGTCCAAAAATCTCCAACTGCTGTTGAACTTCATCATATGTCAAAGACTCAAACCTTCCTGTTTGCATCAAAGGTTACATAACCTCCTCAATGGGGATATTTTCCAAATCTATTGCTTCTTTGTTGATCATTTCAAGATCACCAACCCCCTTTCATCTTCATAATTCCTAATTTTGAAATATCTTGTAGTCATGGTGATCCATGTAACATACTTCTTGCAGAGACATTTTGTCGAATACTTGGTGGGCATTCCCTACACTTCCACTTTTGGCATGCATATCTACAAGGGCACTATCCACAAACACATTCAACTCAAATCTAGTTCCAATTATGTATCCATGAATATATTTCCCTTGCATGAGTGAAACTAAGTTTGTGCACATGGAAACAACACTCTTGAAGTTGAAGGAATAAGGCTTTACACAGACACGCTTAGTTTCATGGAATAGTTTCATTACCTATCTACAATGATTACTTTATGCATGCCCTGCAAGCATTGCATTCCATGTTGTCTTAGTTTTGTGAGGCATTTGGTCAAACATTTAGTGTGCAAACTCCATACTCTCTCATTTTGTATACAAGGCTACAAGGGCACTCTCAACAAAGAATTCAGACTCAAAACCATTCCTAGTCACAGATCCATGGAGCTCCTTGCCCTATTGCAAAGTTGTTAAACTAGTGCATGCCTTGAGCAGGCTAGGATAGGAAAAACCATTCGCCTTCAGTCCTCTCATTTCCATTTCATGAAAGAGCTTGAGAACTTTATTATAATTTCCATACCTTGCATAAGTTGTAATCATGGAAATCCATGATACCAAATTGTGGTCAGCGATTTTATTGAAAATTGGCATGCATCTTCTAGACTGCAGCACTTGGTATACATTATGAAAATATTGGTATCAAGGATAGTGTTCCCCTCAAAGATATTCTAAACAATGTGGGAATGGACTTTCTTGCCCTAGAGTAGAGCTTTCAGGTTGGAACATGTCTGCAATAAAGAAACATAGTTGTTCAAGTCAACAAATATTCCATGTCGATTTTCATTATGAAAAATGTGGGTTAAATCCTTTCCCATTCTATGCTCTCTACAGTTGTTATCAATATTGGGATTTTGGTATTTTCCTTTATGGGTTTCATTAGTGGTGAGAGAATTAGACTTCGAGGTAGAATTTAATAGTTGTTCAAACAAAAATTTTCTTGCTTGAGGGTTAATTTCAACTAACCTCTAAAAAAATCGTCATCAGTGGAAAAATATTCAATATCATTGAAATCAATGGAGGGTTTGTTGAGTTTGATCCCTTGACCCAAATTTTGACAATGGGATTCAAAAACAGGGATCTAATTATCATTCACAAGGGGCATCACTTTAGTATCTTGAGTCTAGTATAGGATTGTTGAAGTGACTCTTCATTGCAACATTGTGGATATTCATCATCTTGATCTAGGAAAACTTGAGCTCCTGAGCTCCATCCCTACCCTTGAAAGCTCTAGGATCAATTCTGATATGTCTATGATATCTTATTCGCATTTGATTTAATGATCTTGGTTAGAAGTGGCTGGTTTTTCATATTCTCCTTCATCATCGTCAAATCCAAGGGTGAATGACTAGTGTTGCAATTTGAAATCAAGGTCGAGGGACAATGTACGAGCTTCAAAGTCATCCATTAGAATGATTAATTGGAAAAATTTATAATGCAAAAATTCAATATTTTATTGAAATGTACTTTGAATTTAACTATATTGGCACCAAATACTTAAGCTTGGAAGTTCTCCAATGGTGGGATGATGTTGCAAGGCTCCTGATTACAATATATAAGTGGATGGATCTTGCTTATTTTGTGATTTTTTATAATTTTTGTTATTGATGTGATTATCATCATTTTGGTTCACAATTGTATGGATCTCCCTTGGTATTTATAAGTATTATTATTTGCATTGCTCAACTTTTCTCTTACTAATTAGTAGTGTAGATGCTTTGAAACAATTGTTATGCTTGGTGCTAAGTGGGGGGTGATAGTGAAGTTGGAGTCCATGATTTGCTAAATTTTTTCCTTTCTCATTCATATTACCACATTAACAATCCATAGCCTAAATTTTGTTTGGTTGGTTTGAGCATTTGTATGGGCTTGTTTATCTTTAAAACTAAGGATTGAGGATTCTATGTGTGTTTATTAGTGTTTCCTCTCCATTATGTGGGTTTTTGTTGGATGTTGGAATTGTTGTATTTGTCCATCTATATTGCTAGATGATGTTTGGAAGTGTGAGGTTGTTGTTAAAGTTAAGGGTTCACAAGGATGTTATGTGCATGCACAATTGAAAAATGCTTTGAATTTAATTACCTGTTAATGTTATCAAAGGATATAACCCTAAATATTCTAATCAACCCCGTAACTCTAATCATCCACTGATCCAATAAAGAATTGTTTAAGGAAGTATAACCTTTATGCCAATCTATAACAACCTTTGAATCCCCTATCACTTGTAAGTTTAGATTGTTGAAGTGACACAATTAACTTTGACTAACATAAATGATTGATCCATATTATTGTAGTACTTGTTAGGTAGTCATATTCCTTTTCCTAGACTAAATTAGTCATTCACATTAGTCACTTTTAGTTGTATTATTTATTAGCTAGTTGTATAATTTAACTTGATACTAAATTAGTCATTTATGTTATTTATTTTTAGTTGGGTCACTTAATATTGCTAATTTTTGGTACTATTTCACTTGGAAAAGTTGCAATGGCTAAATTTTTTGGTCACCTAATCACTAATTTCATCATTTTTTACTAGTGAAACTATCTGTATTGATCTCATGGTAATCCAAGACCCCTTGGATTTCAATTTTCTCCTCGGTCAAGACTATGTATATGCCATGAAATTTGTCATATCAACACTCTTTCACATGATGTATTTCCCTCACAATGGAAACATTGTGACTACTGACCATATTTCTTTCATTGGTCTTGATTCGAATATCAATCATCTGACATCCCTTCATGTTCCTTATATGAAAGTGGTATATACACCACCACAAGTTAATTATGTGGCAACTAGTCCCATGTTTTCCATTACGGATGCAAGCGAGCCTCTCATTGTTTACTCAACTTCTTTTTATTTAGATTCGATAAGTGACATGATGAACAATGGGGACATTTGAACCCAATTTTCTTATCCCCTTTGATTCCCTTAACATGTGTTTCTTACAGAGAACTATTCTTCCTTCTGATGAAGAGCTCTTAGAACCCATGGTCAGGAATTGTCCCTTGGCATGTGTTTCTTCCAAATGGAAGTCATGATTTAGGTCATTATGAAGATAGTTCTTCTAGTATGTCAACCTAGTTAAAAAATGAAATAGGTCCCTACGAGGATAGTTCTTTTACTCTGTCAACCTCAATAAAAAATGAAACAAGTCCCTATGAGGATAGTTCTTTTACTATGTCAACCTCGTTAAAAAATGAAATAGGTCCCCATGAGGATGGTTCTTTTACTATGTCAACCTTGTTAAAAAATGAAATAGGTGCCTATGAGCACAGTTCCTTTTCTTGTGTCAAGGTCGTTAAAAAATGAAACAAGGTTCCATGAGGATGGTTCTTTTACTGTGTCAACCTCGTTAAAAAATGAAACAACTCCCATGAGCATAGTTCTATTCCTTGTGTCGAGCTCGTTAAAAAATGAAACAAATCCTCCCCCAATTCAGTTGAATCTTTCACCTAATCTCGTAAATGAACCTTCATTTCATCCACCTATTAGTAACTAGTATTCTACTTAAGCGAATGAAATGAAGCTTGGGGGGCATGTGCCTATGTTGTTATGTTGGGGCATGAAAACTTATCTCAAACATAGTTTTTCTCTGTTTCAAGCTTGTGTAAAAATGAAACCACTCTCAAGCATAATTTCCTCTCTGTTTCAAGCTTGTGTAAAAATGAAACCACTCTCAAGCACAATTTCCTCTCTGTTTCAAGCTTGTGTAAAAATGAAACCACTCTCAAGCATAGTTTTTCTCTTTTTTAAGATTGTATAAAAATGAAAACTATTTATGAGTCCATTTTGGTTATTATTTTCAAGACTCATTAAACTTATGAAAATCCCAAGCTTTGTTTTCTATATTTTCATGCTTGTAAAATGTACATGAAAATGTAAAGTTATTTTCATCTTTTCCTGCTTACTAATTAAATTGAAATTTGGTGATATGAGTACACTTTTATCACATTTTCGGACTCATTAAAACTTACGAAAATGTGACACCCCAACGTTGCCTTTAAGCTCCTTTTGAATCTTGAAATATGAAAATATTTTCGAGTATGATTTTTTATTTTGAAGTCGTTAAAGAAAATGAAAAACGTGTGCTTGATATAAGTTTACCCCTTTTACAGATTATGTGGATTATTTATGAAAAAGGTATATATTGACTAATCATGATCAGTAGATTTCTCTCTTGCATTATGTTACCCTTTTCTGTGCTTGAGAGACTAAATTTATGAAAAAGGACATTTCAGGGTTTACTTATGTTTTTCTCCTGGCTCCCTAAAAATGAAAAACATCAAGCTTTACTTTCTTGATGTTTGTCAAAATTTTACGTTGAAAGAAATACATGTGTTTTCTTTTCGTGTCTTTTAAAACTATTTAAATATGAAAACGACATCGAGTTATCCCTTCATTGGATTCATAAAACATAAGCAGTGTAGGACTCATCAATCATGATGAAACAGAACCACTCCTTCCTAGGGTTTTTTTAAAATACTCTGAAGGACTCATCCAAAGGATGAGCTTACAGGACAAGCACATGTTATCCTCCACAAGCTTGCGTAAAAATAAAGAGGTACTTGCCCTTAATGGTGGGGGGCAATTGGGAAAGAACATTTGTTTTTGTATTGTACAACGACAGCATGTCGCTCTTGAACATGACACTCTGTCACCTTTGTGTCTAGGTTTGGAAATCCATTTGACTTTGAATTGGTCATACCTCATTGAAAGTCTTCAAAGTAGTTTCTGGTCCCATTTTTTAGTCAAATGCTACCTAGTCAAAATGTTGTGTCACCGATATGTTCAAGTGAAGTCCAACCTTAGTCAAAATTATACCTTGAAAATCATAACCTTCAACCGTGTCAGTCGTCCCTGAGTAAGTACTGAATCACTCCATTTTTTCTTCAAAACTTAATCCATGTTTCTTGTCTTTGATGGGGGGTACATCAAGGCCCTCCTCCGACGGGTCGCTTCCTGTCGACATAAGCTCATTATCTAGGAAGTTGACTTAGAAACCCCCTTTAGTACATGGGATTTTTCATGCCTCAATTGAACATTTCTCACTTTCAATGACATGTTCTCATCATTGGTCTTCGATTGAATGATTATATGAGTGTTCAACTTCAGAACATTTAATCACACTTCGTACATTGTATTGGAATACCTTGAGAGCCATTGTAATTATTGGTGATTTTTCTCGCACCTATTAATGGTTTACATCATTGACCAGTAATTAGGTGGTTTTTACCACGTTTGACTTCAAGACCTTTACTCACATGGTTAGATTCATACATCGAGTGATGGATTTATTAAATATTCATGATTGTAAACATAGATCCATTGATGGATGCGTCCATACTATGTCTTATGTTGACATGTATCTTCAGGTGTATTTCCATACTAATTCTTTGAGATACCCGTACTCTAAATATGGGAATGCCTACCTCAATGATGCTTATATGAAACAATGATATGGAAATCCTTGATTGTTTATTTCAGGTCTTCAACTAATTGGTCTATGATCAAACCTTTGACATGATAAAGCGCTTCAATCATCAAACATATTTTCTAGCTTTGCACTTTAGGGGTAATCTATTACACTAATATTTGTCACCATGACCATCAATTCAGATCTCTCACCATCCAATGAGTCTCTCAAGTGAATCCCCTATGAATATTGAATTAAAACAATACCAGGGACAAAAGGAATTTTGGGTTGCATTGCTTAAAAACCATTTTTGAGTATCTGCATAGTTTTCGTAGCCTTTACCTACACATGTGTAGTTTTTACTATTGTGATCTTCACAATTTTGTGCATTGTCTTCCACTATAAACTACGCAATCATGTTCACGCAAGCAAAAATAAAAAATCATATTCTAGAAGTTTTGATAGAGGAACCTTATCCAAATTAGAAACCTAGAACTACTACATACTTGTGCCTCATCCCTCGGTTCATGGAACTAATCTCATCCTCTTAAGCATCCTATCCCTTGAGAAGAGGAACTAGAAACCTCTTCCTCTTTCCTATAAATTGAGCATAAGAATAGAAGAATGAGAGAGACTTGGATTCATAAACTTATGTTGTTGATTTTGGGTCTTAAGAGCTTGTCATCAAGGGAAGGAACCAAGACCATTGGAAGAGGCTTGTGACATCAAGAAAACTAGGTTGTAAACTTGTTCTCCTTTGAATTTAATACAAAGTAGTTGCTATTTCCTAATTGCGTCTATTTTGATGTTATTTGTGAGATTCATTGATCACTCGCATGGTTTATAACTGATTATTGATTCCTCTATATGTTGTATGTTAAATCAGGGATTTCATTTACCTTTGATTTTATATGCGAGATGCTTTGATCCCTTTGAATGTTTTTTCCTTTGCAGATCTCTTTTGGAGTGTCATGGAGAAGTTGTGTAAAGCATTGGGAAAGCCTCTAAGGCATTGAGGAAAAGATGGTTGTGGAAATCACTGAAAGGACTTCTACAAGCACATCGCTAATAGGTAAGTGATTCTTCATGTACTACATGTTTCATGTTTTAGTTATAGGCTAAGGAAAGGTAACAATTCTTTTGATGTTTGTTACTAGGTTTTGTTGGAAATCTACGGAGATCCTTCTTGTCTGCAAGAAGTGATTTGTCTTCCTAATAGATGCATATTCTCAAATTCCTTCATTTTTTACTATCATCAATTGGCAGCAAAGAAGATAGAACTTCTAATAGCTCCCTCAAATCAAAAATCAAATAATCCTTAACGATCCCCAAATCCTATTACCCCACTGACTTCTTCTTGATCAAACCTTCCCAAGTCGAAATCTCATAAACACTACCTTGAGACCCTTGAATTTTTTTTTTTGAGCCACTATCATTTCTTCAAGGGATCCCTGAACTAAGTACTCAACTAAGGCTTCCGATATTTTCCTATCAAATGGAAAATCCTGGTCTTGAGAATTTGATTCTTGAACTAACTTTTTCCTATTAGTTCCTTCTTCCAATAGAATAATATATTCATTTTCTATAGAATCTCGAAAGATATTTCCTTCTACTTATTTGATGGTGAATAACACTAAATTTCTCTTTCCACCTTGTAATTTCAAATGCATTTATTTGTTCATTGATTTCTAGATGAAGAGCCAAATCTTTAGCAAGTGTTTTCTGAGTGGCATCCTACCTACTTTTTTCTTCCTCCAGAAAGGAATTTTTTTTTTTTTTTTTATTTCAATCTAGAGAAACCCCATCCCTTGAGGAAATCCCTTGATGTACATGCCCTTCATTTTCTATTATCCCCATAAAAATCTTCAGACCGTAAAAAATTACCCCCATAACCCCATGGTTTACCTATAAAGGACACTCACACATTATGTGCCCTAGCTTCCTACATTAGTTGCATAAAAAGTAAGCTCTCCAATAATCCATGGGTTGAGAGAAGGAAAAATCCCCCCCTCCCCCCCACTAATCGTTAGATCTGCCACCAACCCTTTGATAATGTTGGCTTCCATGATAACCCTTGCAAAGCACTAGTCTTTTCGCTTTAGCTGATCTTCCTTTACCAACAAAGTTTTACCAACTGCATTCTCGATTGCACCAAGATCTTTCTTATTCCAAAACTATGGTAGGAGTCTAGGAAGCAGGAACCACACCTGCCTTACTAAAAAGGCTTTGTGTCTTCGGTTGAATCCTGGATACCACTGATGGAGGACGAGACTTGACTCCCCCCATAGCCACAACTCCTTTAAAATCGCTTCAAAATTCACCTTTAATCTGAAGATGAACCACACTTGTTGGTTTGAAACACATCGACCAAAATCTTGAATGTGACTTCTTCCTAAAAATATTTTATACGTTAAGATAATCCTACCTTTTACGAGCATATGGAAGCATGGCATATATCTCAGCCTTGGACTCCAAACATTTGAAAGCCATTCACTCAAGCTGGATTTATTAAATTTTTATCTAGGAATCTGGAAATGACTTCGACTTTAGAAAGATTCATTGTGAAATCTACGTTGAGGTGAAGCCCTAGCAGACACTCAAAATGCCTTGAATACATTTTGATTTTCTTATTTTTTGAAATTTCTCCTTGGGACCCTTTTCCACAGCATTTGTTTCTCCCTTATGATTTGATCCCTCTATAAAAAGATTTTCATAAAGCCCTTTTGAAATTAAAGATCCACCACTAACCCTTTCACCTCACCCCACTTCTTCTTGTTGCTCACATCATAACCTTGACAAATTTTGTCGACAACATTCCTAAAACCCTTTCTCTATAATGCTTAACCTTTTTTAAGGCTATCATGTTGAAGAATCTCCATAAATTCCTGCTTTTAAATACACTAAGGCCACTCCAAATACATCATTCCTAAAACCCTTTCTCTGCGATAATTCATAACCTTTTTCTAGGGCTAGCATGTTGAAGAATCTTCACGAATTCCTTATTGCTTTTAAATAGACTAGGGCCACTCCAAATAGCTTCACCCTCCAACTGAAAACCCAACTCAGCCCCGAGATTGAATTCCATTACCTTCAGATGCCAGTAACCAAGACTTGAACAGTACTGTGCAGGATAGTGAATCCTTGAATAATAGCAAGTTTCCTCTATTATCGTATAGTCTCCTTGACAGTAATGGAGACTGTTAAAATTTAGGCCACAATATACGGCGGTTAGGGTTCATGCCATAATGTACAACCGTTAGGGTTTGTGCCTCTTAGCAATGATGCGGGCTCTCCCTTACTCCAGCAAGGGTGCCATCGATACGATCCGAGGAAATTTGTTTTTATGTTTATTAAAGGAGAGCCAATATTGTGAGCCTTGCCCGGCACCGAGTGAGAGGTAAATGAGATATTTGTTACATGCAATATAGAGACTTTTAATACGAAAATTACCAAATACAATTAAAAAATATTTTAGTTTTCTAATTTTTTTTATTTACTCAAAATTACGTCTCACACTATCAACCAACGTGGAGTCTAAAATTCCTAATATTTTACAATTATTACTGGCTGGGATTTACTCGGGTTTTTTTCATAATTAGTTTATTTGATCGTGGATGTTACCTAACTTAACGTGGAGTCTAAAATTCTTAATATTTTACCATTATTACTAGCTGGTATTTACTCGGGTTTTTTTCATAATTAGTTTATTTATTCGTGGATGTTACCTCAGCAAACTTTCTGGTAAGAGTTTAGGTCTCCATGACTGCGTAAAAAAATGTGTCAGTTACAATGTATTTGAACCGAGTCGCTTATAAAATGATTTGAGGGTAGAATTAGTTTGAACCTTTTATCACTATGGATATTTGTATGAATCTGATTTTTTGGAATTTTTTCAGGTGAATTTTTGCGTTTTAATTTCTCTAAAATTTATTGAAATCACAAATTTGATGGGTTACTCCTGCACAATAGAAGTGCTCTAGAGGTTTTTCAGGGTGGTGAATCCATATATAGACTCAAAAAACTCTGTATACATGTGTTTAAATGTGATGATGGTTAGCTAACTATAGTGCATGTTGGTAGTATAAATGTGTGGGAGTTGTTGTGTAGGTCAACTTAACCAGTATGCATGAATGACACTACATGCCAACTTAATTTGTCGTCATCAAATAAAATAGTGGATAAATGTATATATAATTTATGTTATTAATATTTTTGGAGCTATAATTTTATTAATGCACTTGGCAGTATATGTTAACTCTCTAAGAGTTGGCATGTACTATCCTCCCACTGTATTAATATAGCTATAACTCTAGAAATATTGGTTACCACTTCATGTGTAAGAATTATAATTTATGTATATTATTAATCAAATCAAATCATTTTTTAACTGCTATAGTCTATTAAGATTTTGTTATTTATTTCTAAATTTGCTAAAATTTGTTTACACATCTCAAATTTTGAGATGTGGTAACATCTTTGTGATTTCAAATATAAATAATCAAAATATTTCAAAATTTTAAATAATATTTTAACCATGTGTGAAAAGAGTAAATTTATTTATCCATTCAAAATATATTAATTTAAAAAGAATTATATTACTCAACGTTAATTTTTAAAAAAATCTAAAACATAAAATTTTTTAAAATTCTAAAACATAAAATTTTGAATTTCAAAATGCCAAAAAAAATTTGAAGTTATCTCCGAAAAGCAATCTGACTATTGTTTGTATTTTTTTTTTAGCGGAAAAGAAAACTGATAATACAATTTTTGACATCATGAATTGATCCTAAAAGCACTCCGAACACACTAAATTTCTGCATATTACAGTACTAAATTTAAAATTCCAAAATTCAAAGTTAAATAAAAATGGTCTACAAGTTGTCCCAGTGCAAAAAAAAATTGATAGTGATCTCGCACAATGAAGAATGACTTAGTCGATTTTGCTTTTAACCAGTGTGAAAACAGGGTTCATGGCTATTAGCTGCTCACGAAGGTAAGTTTTGACAAATGTATTACAGGCCGCCACAAGTCATCATTTTCTGCTGATCACGGACAATGGATAATAATTTAGAGAGACTGTAAAAAAAGGCATTTCGTGGCCGTTCTCTAGCCACAGACGTAACCCGTAGGCAACCATAAGTCAGCGGCATCTGCTTACATGAATTCATTTCCTGACAACAGTTACGTTTGATTATTACTTCGGGATTCGGCCGAACCTTAAGAAACTCGTCGCATATTTACGAACTTTGAAGGTTGGCAAAAAGTTTCTCACCGAAATGGTTTGGACCATTTGTGATACCCAAGAAGCAGACCATCGTATTCTATCAGTCATGTGGTTTTGGTCGACGAATGAAGGGAAAACAGACGGATTGAGATTTTCCCTACTTGAGCCGTGTTGTGAATTTTTGTGGATCCAAATCCTGGTTAGCACGGATGAAATCCGAAAACAATATAAATAATGAACGTAATTGTTGTATAAAGAATATTATGTATGTTTATAAAATGTTTTACATTAAATTTAATTGAAAATTTTATATAGATGAGTATCACACTGATGTCATAAGTTTCATGAGGTCTTTCTAATATGGTCGAATGATTCCCAGGTTTGGTTGGGTGGTAGAGGCATTACTCGGATATCACAATAAAGTTCTAATGTAAAAGCTATATAATTTTTTATTTTTTTTTTTAAATTTAAAAATAATAAATAAAATTGAAAATCATAATATTATTTCAATAAATTTATTGATGCAAGGTCCCTAGGTTTGGTTGGGTGGCAAAAGTATTGTTGTTCTATCAAATTTAAATTTTATACAAATAAAATGAACATATGTACAATTATTTCAAGGAAGAAAGTGAGTGTTTTTTTTTCAGTATAAAGGCAAGAGAAAGATCACTAGTACTAGACCAATCTCTTCAATATAGATTTACCTAAGAGTGCAACATAGTTAATATAGATTCACCTAAGAGCACAACATAGTCAATGTAGATTCACCTTAGACCAATCTCTTCAATATAGATTCACCTAAGAGTGCAACATAGTTATTATAGTTTCACCTAAGAGTGCAACATAGTTAATATAGATTCACCTAAGAGCACAACATAGTCAATATAGATTCACCTAAGAGCACAACATAGTCAATATAGATTCACCTTAGACCAATCCATTCAATATAGATTCACCTAAGAGTGCAACATAGTTAATATAGATTCACCTAAGAGCGTAACATAATTAATATAGATTCACCTAAGAGCACAACATAGTTACTCTATTCCAAAGCTTAAACATGTCAACTTACGAGACATGAACCTGGGTGAAGAAGATAACAACTATTCCACCCAACCACCCAAGCTAAACTCAATTGACTCAATCTAGTATCGCTTCTTCTAATCGAGTTGGGTGGTGGTAGAGAAAAAATGGATGTCATGGGAACCGTTGGGAACATATTCATAGACAAGCAATTGATGTTCTCCTTTTGTGCATAATCCTCTCATTCGCGGGTGCAGGCCTGAACCTATGAGCTTTGAAGGCAAAGCATCTAGGGTTCTGAAGGAGGAGGCGACAGGCTTCACCCCTACAATCAGTGATTCAAAACCTAGCACCATTTCTCCTGGCTTAGTTCCATCTCTCAACCGTACTGTCTTAAGCGACAACTTTCAACCATTCTGGATCAACTCTTTTCCTATGGGTATTTTCTGTGGTGTGCAAACATCTCGACCAAGTGGTGGCTAGGGTTGGTAGTGAAACAAACCCCAAGTAACCAACAATTCCATTGTTATGGCTCTGGAAGATGTGTTGGCCCTAGATCTGTAGTATGATTGGGGGGGTTGAGCTATAGGATGATGAAATTTGGAATGTCAAAAGCCTTTTTAAAAGCAGCGAGGAGTATATTAAGATTTTCTAGCAAGAGCTTTTGAAAAAAGGCATAGGTGATGGTAGGCAGAAGGTTCATGATCCACATGGAAGATTGGAATCAGGGAGTTGGTCAGAAGAAAATCATGATTTTATCCCTAAGTCTAACTCCGTTGAAAGTGACAATCCCTCAATGCAAAAGTTAGTAAATGGTTTTTTGCAAAAGGAAACATTTATTGTAGGGTTTTTGTAGAGTTGTTCTTTAATCCCGAGGAGGCTAAGGTTGTTAAGGAAGGGGTCCTAGATTTAGTTGCGGAAGCTAAAGAAAATTTTTGTCAATGAAGGAAGACTTGTTGTTTTGGGGGTCGAGAAGGAAGGTTTGAATGTATTCTAGGGTTTGATCTTTCTATTGATTTTTCCTTGGTTTTGTTAGAGGTTGGTCTCATTCATAGATATTTGGACAATAGATTTAACAAGAGATGTTTGGGAGAATGGTTGGGAAAATTTTGGGTCCCTAGATTCCGTTATTTGCATTCTTTTCACATTCTACTAAAGAACTAGATTTTTTTTGATTTCATTCAAAAATGGATGCAGAAGCAATCTTGAAGGGTTTGGGGATGTGGAGAGAGTCAAGCCTTTTTCTAAGAGGTTGGTACTCTGGCTTCGATCCACAACACAAACCCCTTTTCATTTGGCATGTTTGGCTTCCTTTCCCAGGTTTTCTACCATAATTTTGGAATGTTAAGGACCTAAGGGCTATTGATAATTCGGTTGGAAGAACCTTATTTGTTCATGAAGAAAAATTTATTCAAGAAGACTAATGAATAGCTCAAGTGCTTGTTGAATTTGATATATCCAAGGGTATGGAAGCAAATTTGGTTTTAAAATGAGGGGAATATACTTTTGTGCAACCCCTAAAATATTGGGGTGTGCCTTTTTTAAGTGGGCGATGTAAAAATTTGGGGCACAACATGTGTGATTTCTTCTAGAGGAGTTACTCTCTGGAAAAGGTGGAGTGTAATGTGAATTTGAATAAAGTTGAAGAATTGGTTGAATGTTTAGACTTTATGAATGTTGGAATCTCTCAAGAGATTAGAATTTTTTTTCCAAGTAAAGCCCAAGATAAATTTCTACGAGAGCATAGACTTCAAGACTCATTGAAGATTCCCCTTACCGACCCAAATGTCATCTCTAATGATAAGCCTTTTCATTCTTTAGAAGCTATTGATCTATATTTAAAAACTTGAAGATTTATTAAAAAAAATTGCAAGTAAATTTATGTCTTATGGACAACGGATCATGTTGGAAAAGCACATAAATTTTAGTGTTTAAAACTCAGTTTGCAGAAAATAAATAGAGACAAATGAACCATACATAGAAACAAAAAACAATAATTGATAATAGATTTCACCCCTCTTGGGCTACATCTCCGGCCCATCTTCCAATGTTGTGCCTCTTCAATTATGTGCTCAAATATGTAATTACATAACTTTACAGTGCTCAGAATGAAAAGCTAATGCTTCCAATGGATTCATAAGGCCCAAAAACTGCTATCTGGGCTCTTGTTGGGCTCAAAAAGGTAAGAAGGGTGTATGACTTGACTGGATTGCACTTTCACGACCAGTGAATATGGGCGAGAGTCTGAATTGTAGGTAAAGCTAGGCTTCATATTGAAATATGGATAATTGTATAAGTCAAAAGATTAGTAAAGTAGAAGCCCTCCTCTTTGGTGGCTTGAATGCATACGACCCAAAAACTCATCAAGTTATGTCTCTCACAAGTTTTTATGCTAACTATTCTACAATACTGCAAAACTGGCCAATTATTCTACACTTGTTTCCCTTCTGTTGATCGCCGAGTGACAAATTCGCTTGGACCCAACGAGATTCACACCACATTTGGTGAAAATTATTGCTTTGTTAGTTTGTTCAATTACCCTTGCACTTGAGATTCTCAGCCCCACCATTGGTCATTTGGCCCATGTGGTCAGGGGTTGGGCTAACTGCCCGTCCCCGCCACTCTGCACCTTCCACTAGTGTTTGCGGTCATATGCTAACCATAGGGTTGGGGTCGAGGCTAACAACCTGCCCACGCCACTGAAGCCCCTCTTCTCTCCACCTCTGATTACATGTGATTTCACGGGACCAGGGCTAGGGCCAAGTGCCCTTCTCCACCCATCAACCTTCCACTTGAGGTCACCTACGTAGTCATGGGACTTGGGCCTAGGTCCAAGTGCCCCTCCCTGCCTGTCAACCTTCTGCTTGAGATCACCTTTTCAATCATGAGACTTGGGACTAGGGCTCAAAGCTCGTCCTTCTTTTCCCTACCTTTCCCTTCGCACATGGTTCAATGCACAATCTTGCGACCAAGGGCTAAGGGCTGGTCCCTGAGCCCACTCCTCAATCTGCAATGGTTCTATGGCGTGCCAATGACAAGGGCCAGGGCTAACGCCCGACCGCTCTCACCCAACATAGAAATTTTAAGCCTTTATCAATAATCCGACACCATAATATCTTAAGAACCAAGTCAATGGCGTAGTGGTTGAGGTTGGAAGTTATGTGCTGCAGGTCATGGATTCGATCTCTACTAAGGCCTATGGGCCAAACCATAAAATTTTGACCTATCCCGAGGCACCATGTGGCAACCTCTAATTGGACCTCCAAAAATGACATCAACCAATCAAATGTGCCCAATTGGACCAATGGAGAGGTGACACTTGCTAATCCCACATTGGTCCTTTACCCTGTCATATGCCTAGTCAACATACTAACATTAGTAGTACGGACTGTTGAGTTAGCAATCTAGTTAGCACACGTGCAATTTTTTTATTTGTTGAGCCAAATGATCAAAATTTCATTACTTGAGCATACGATATCAGCTTTTAGCGATTCAAGTGGCATTGGATTCATAACGAAAAGCACTACGATTTGGAACTAGTTTCAAGTGTTTTTGAGAACTTTCATTTCTTGGCACTTTTCTAATCCCCTGGATCATTCCTCCCTACTTGATGCTTTTGGACCACCAAAAGGTTATTTTTAGTCAACAAGTAGGTGAGGGTACAACTCCCTCACCCTTCCAATCTCAATCCATTTGGCTTTACTTGGATTAGTTCCCTTGTGACCCACACGAAGGTACTCCACATTACCTCTGCGTGAAGTCCTTGTTTTTCTGTCAAGAATGGTATCTTGTTGCAATTCTTCAAGATATTCAGGAGAGAAACATTCTATTATTGGAATATGAACATTCTCTCCTTGATATTAAATCATAGGAGGCTCATATAATCTAAAGTTCTCCACATTTACAACTGCATAAACTTGCATATATCGAGGAAAATCTAGCCGAAATGCATTACTACCAATCTTTTCTAATATTTTAAAGGGTTCATATCTGATTGGTTTGATTCTTTTACCTTCTCCTTGAAGCCTTTCCTTACTAATGTAAAGGAAAAAGTCATCTCCCACCTCAAAGTTG
Source organism: Pinus tabuliformis (assembly GCA_031772625.1). NCBI lineage: Eukaryota > Viridiplantae > Streptophyta > Pinopsida > Pinales > Pinaceae > Pinus > Pinus tabuliformis. The sequence continues at coordinate 889,962,973 of CM062816.1, read as the reverse complement.
TGGTCAACATGATTCTTATCATGTCTTGTTTTGTACTTGGCTTGACTCTTTTCCAATTGTTCTTGTACCATTTGATGCACCAAATGAGCTTGTTCAATGAAGTGATTGGCCTTATCTATGTCATTGAGTTCTTCAATTGCAACATATTTCCCAAAGATAAAATCTAAGGGAGATTTTGGTAAATATCCCATACATGCTTCAAATGCATATGTTTGAGTTTAGGAATGCTTGAGCCTGTTGTAAGAATGTTGGATGTAGTGTAAATGTTCATCCCAAAGTTTAGGATCAGAGAAAATTTTAGGGGCGAATGTTCGCCCTTTGGCAAAATTAAGGGGTTTTAAATTTTTAGTGGGCGAATATTTTGTATCATAGCACATTTTTACAAATCACCTCAAATAGCCCACCTTATTTTAAGGGAGAGGGTAAAAAAGGTAAATTTAGCCCTTGAAACTAGGAGTTACAACCTTCCATGTGCCCATTTTCAAGAATAGGTTTTATTTAAGTGAATCCATTTGCCCATTTTCAAGAATAGGTTTTATTTAAGTGAATCCTATGGGCCAAATACCATATTTATAAAAGAGGTATGGTAAATTAATAAAAATATAAATAAATGAGAGGTATGGTAAATAAATAAAACAGTTTTTATATTTACTCCATAAGTCACCTTATATACATGCAAGGGTGTAAACAAATAAAAATATAAGTAAAGTGGAGGTATGGTAAATAAATAAAATGTCTTTTTATACTTACTCAAAAGGTATGGTAAATAAATAAAAATATAAATAAACTAGACGTATGGTAAATAAATAAAACCTCTTTTTATATTTAGTCCATAAACCTCGTTCTATTTATGAAGGCTCAAGAAAGAGTTCTTATTTAAGTGAATCCTATGGGCCAAATACCATATTTGTAAAAGAGGTATGGTAAATTAATAAAAATATAAATAAATGAGAGGTATGGTAAACAAATAAAACATTTTTTTATATTTACTCCATAAGTCACCTTATATTTACGAACACTCAAAAAATGCGTTATATTTAGGTGAAACCTATGGGCAAAATACTATGGGACAAATACCATGGACTAGATTGTTATTAATACCATGCAAAAAAAACATTATTAACCCTAATATTAGTATTAATAAAAATAAAAATGGCATATGGTATTGACCCATGGTATTCACCAAAATGGCACATGGTATTGACCCATGGTATTCACCTAGAATGTAGCCTATTTAAATGGGGGAATTAAAGAAGCATAGATCCATCTTTACTCTGGATCTACTAACCCCCGAGAGGTATCAAATATCGTGATATGCAAACTAGCATAGAGTGAAAAAATATTTGATCCCTCTCGGGGCTTGGTGGATCAAGAGTAAAAATGGATGTTGTAATTTAATGTATGTTAAACATTTTAGCTTGGTTAAAATAAAATTCAACTATTAATTTTATTAATTTTTATAAATTACTAATAGTAATTTTTAAGCTCCAGGTTTATGATAACCCATGGTATTGACCCATTGTAATACCATGGTATTCATGTGAGCATAGACTATTTAAAGGGGAAATTCTATCATCTTAGATCCATCTTAATTCTGGGTCTACCAAGTGCTCAGAGGGATAAATAGATTTCATCCCCCTAAGAGTGGTAGATGTGGAGTTAAGATGGATATAGGTTGGTTTTTATGATAATGAAGATATTAAATAGACTTAGGAAATTATATTGTAAAAACATCTTAAGGTGAATGGTTAAAGCATAGACATTGGACAAGTATATTTGTATACTTCTGTTTTAAACTGAAACAAATCCAGGGCTAAAAGGAATGGATTGATTGCACTAGTCATCCTTCTATAACTTTCCAACATATACTGGAGTAAACAGATTGTAATTTGGGTAATTTTTCTAACTGTAAATAGGAACATACTTGTGTATTGGCAGGGTGGTTACGAGGTCCCTAGAAGTGATCAATTTGAATTTTTCTTGGTTTTATATATAGTATTAGGTTTTTTCTCATGCTTTCTGTGAATGACATGGGTGAATTTTATCCTACACCCACTAGGTTATTGATATGTAATTTCAGTAATTTTGATTTCAAAAGATATTTTAAAGAAATGCAATGATTTCATTTGTGTATTCAATAAACACAATATTCTAATGGAATTCTGCGTTTGTGGTTTACCTATATAGATTCCATGGGGAAGTGTTAGTGGTGTGACATCAATTGTCCTCAAGCAGAGGCTTTAGTTTTACTCTTTTTGGAAGCAAATACTTTCTTCCAACATCTTTGAGTTCCATGAAAAATTTGAAAGTCCTAATAGTATTCAATTATGGGTTCAAGAGAGACATAGTATTCAATTATGGGTTAAAGAGATCCACACTAATGATCTATTGGCCTTATCTTCACTTAGTTTAAGACTATTCACTTGGAGAGCCTGCATGTGCCCCCACTTCAAGAGTATAGTAAAGTTATGTAGAACTTAGAGAAGCTATCTTTAAGCTTTTAGTGAAGAATGGAAAAATGTCTGGGTTCAATAACAACCAATCAAGCATTAAGCTTCCAATAATGCTAGATTTTAACCTGGAGCACTTTTGTGATTTGGAGGAGATGCCCCCTCATATTTGTGACACATCTTCAATTGTGAATTGGACTATTACTAACTGTCATTTCCTTCGAAAGTTACCTGATGACTTGGGGAACCTCAACTCTTTAAGAATGTTAAGGAAGGAAAGAAAGTACATTATGCTAAGTTCTCTTATGCTTTTCAAGTTTTTCTTGGATATCTACAACGTTTCAGGTAGGAAAGTACATTCTGTTAATGAAAATTTGTCTTGATAGAAAGGCCCAATTTCAAATTCTAATGCTTTCAAAAAACATTGTATAACTGTAATGTTTCTAAAAGGAAAGCATATTTTTTCAATTTAAGTATCATGATCCCATATTCCAACTCATTTTTTAGTAACCCATTAGGCTTTGTAGCTTTGAATAAATCCATGTCTTTTGATAAGATCCTCTTCCAAATTAGAACGCAGTTTCCTTTTGGCAATAACCACATACAATGTCTTGATTTTGTTATTGAGAAAATAGAGGTTGTGAGACAAGCTTGTGCCATACAAGGACTTGATTCATTGATTATGTATCAATTATGGCTCTTGATGTAACAATGTCTTGATTTTGTTGCTTGAAAATAGAGGTTACGCTTTACTATTTCACAAAATTTCTTACAATTTTTCCATAAGTATTGATTTGTAATCTCAATAACTGAGGGATGACAGTAATGACAAAGGTAATATTCCATGGTTTGAAGTTACCCTCTTACTAAATATTTAAATATAACACCACAATTTAACTGTTAGTTAAAGGAATTGATTTGATTTGTAAACAATTCATTGCTTGATTTATAGATTTTGATTTTTTCCCTTTTTTATTTTTTTTCTCAGATTTGGTATGAGATATCTTCCAATATTTGGGTTCCCTAGTTTCCCCACCATAGCTATGAGGTTCAGATGCTATCATTAAATATTCTCATAATGTTACAACTTTTCTAGTAAGTGTACTTTGAAACATTGTTGTTGCTTTTCCATGGTGTTAATGCAAATAAGCACTACAACTAGTGCCATTATTTAGATTAAGTGCTGAAATCTAGGTGGTCTTGTAATGATGGAGTGATTGTTTTCTAGCTACTAAGGCCATATGCATTTTTATCTCTTATGTTGTCCTGAGATATTCAAATTCAGAATAAGAATTGAGGTCTCGTTTCCACTGTAGATTGCAGTCAGTTTCTTGAACATAATATATAGTAGATTATATTTTATTAATCAACTGTGGATGTGATCCCTCGTAGGAAAGGAAATTCAAAGTGACTTTGATTTCACATTGATTTGTCAAAACATCCACACAGGAAAGGAGATTCAAAGTGACACTGATTTCACACTGATTTGTCAAAATGGAGACAAGAGAAAAGGAAACTTTGTATTCAACAATGCTCTTAATTTCATATGTACATGCACAGACATATTAGTAGAAAATATTGAAGGGTTGCCTAAGTAATATTTTCCATTCCACTACATTCTTTACAGCTTGTAAATAAATAACTCGGAACAATTCATTACACTATTTGTTATTCTTTATTAATTAGTGGTTAAGATTTTGATATTGAACTGACTAAGATTTTTCTTCCTTCTGTGAAATTGTGTGTTCTATAATGCTTCTTTTCCATTCACTATGTATAGCATATAAAATGTGTCTAATGGAGTAGGAAGATTGGAAAGTCTTGTGATCCTTGAACTATGTTACAAGGCAAAAACCCAACGGGGCAGGGTAGGTGCATCCCCACAAAGGGGTCACAAATACCAAAGTTGGTATTGGCTAGTGCCTTGAGCTAGAAAATTTCCTTTACCCTTGTATTAATAGTGAATCCGGAGAGGATTCTAATATTATCTTTATAAGATTTATATTAGTTAAGATTGATGAATAAAATTCATGAGACATGAGCTAGGATGTCCTTGCAAGGTGGTTGTTGATTATTGGAAGCTATGATGGCCATTATGTCAGGCTAGGTGGTCGCACTCCCTTGATCGTGAGCATGATTGTGATCAAGATGGAAGACTTCATAGTCTGGATTGATTGTTTAGCAGTGATAATTAGTGGGCTCATTCACAAAAGCTTCTATTTCACTAATCCTTTTTATAGAGTTGTCAAATTCAATTTCCAAAGGTTTTAATTACACTATAGAGTTGAGTTCTGAGAGAGTTGTGATTCACAGTGTTAAGTATAGCAGCTATGACACTTGAATGAAGACAAGCATAGTAGATGTATCAGACTCTGTTATAAGCTTACCTGCATATTATAAGGGACTTGGTTGGCTTTTTTATAATTTTATAAACAAGTTCCATTTCGTGGAAATGTGAAAAAAACAGTGATATTGCCACCATGTGGCTCTTGTCATATATGGTTTTATACTTTTTCAAAAAATTCTCTAAGAGTTCACAATGCTAAGATTCACTAGGACCTTACAAAGTTTTATTATTTAGTGAAAGACTCACCAAGATCTTACAAGATTTTATAATTGAGTAAAATATTTGCCATGCCTGGTGAGAGATTCGCCAAAAAATTATATATACATATTATATTATTGATAAAATCGCCTTCCATTTTTCCTATATACCATGGAGATTCGCCCATTTATTATACATATAAATTTAGGGGGGGTTCTTAAAATTTTCCCTGTTTATGATGTTTTCTGCACTAACCACGAAGAATATGTATTGTTGTTTTGTTCTCTACTTTTGTTTGGTCATTGGTTTGTGGATGAAATAACGTGCTCTTATTCAACTTGGTTTCCATGAGTCCCCATAAACTTGACCAAAATTTTCCGACAAATCAAGAATATCGATTAGAAATAATAGAAGTGGATAACCCAAAATGCACCCATACATTCACTAATAGAAAATGATAAATTAGTGACTAGGTGACTAAAAACGTTAGTCACCACATCTTTTCCAAGTGAAATACTACCAAAAATGAGCAATCTTAAGTGACCAAACTAAAAACAACTAACATAAATCACTAATTTAGTCGTGGGTTAAAATATGTGACTAACTAATAAGTAATACAACTAAAAATGACTAACATGAATGACTAATTTAGTCTAAGAACAAAAATACAACTACCTAACAAGTATTACAATAATATGAATCAATTTTTTATGTTAGTCATCTTAATTGTGTCAAGCAATCTAAACTTATAAGTGATAGGGGATTGAAAGGTTGTTAAAGATTGGTTGAAAGGTTTTCATTCCTTAAATAATTGTTCATCCTCACATGGTGTGTAGGTGAGCCAATTTTGAATTATTTATCTCTAATAATTTGTAATTTTCAAAATATATTTTTAATTAAAAAATATTTTATGTATTTTTTAAAAATCTATTCATTGAATCTAATTGGATCTAGTTCCAATTTGAAATTAATTTGAAGAGAAATTTTAATTTTTAAGACTATAATATCAAATAAAAACTACTTTAATTTCATATTAACCAACCTAGATCCATCTTAACCCCAGATCTATCAAGCGTCGAGAGGGATCCAATCTCTCGAGGTGCAAACTTTTTTTTCTAGTGCAAAACTTGAGGAAATGTTTGCACCTCGAGAGATTGGATCCCTCTCGGAACTTGATATTTATAGGGTTAATATGGATCTAGGTTGCTTATATAATACTATATAATATCTATATTAGTATTTATGTCTCCTTGTTTTTCCATCTCTCTATCTCAGCCCCCAAACATACACACACACTCTCTCCCTCTCTTCCCCTTCTCTGTCTATCTCTCTCTTCCCCTTCTCTCCCTCTCTATGTATATCATTCTCTCTATTCCCTCCCACTCTCCTATCTCCCTCACTCTCTCTCCATGAATCCCTTGTCACCCCCTCTCTCTCTCCACCTTTCTCCCTCTATGTTTTTCTTGTTGCCCCCCTCTCCTTCCCCCTCCAATTCCATCTCTCTCTCCTCATCTCTATGTTCCTTCATCTCTATCCCTTTTCTCCCACCTCCCTCTATCTCTCCCGCCCAAATCACTCTCCCTCTCTCTCTCCCTTCTGTCCAGCTCTATCACTATCTCCCCCTTCCATGTCCTTATCCATCTCTATGTCTCCATCTCTCTCCCTTCCCCTTCTCTCCCTATCTCTATCCTTTCCACTTATTTCTCTTCCCTCCTCCCCTCTCTCCCTCACTCTCTCTCCATATCTCCATTGTCACTCCTCTCTCTCTCCACCTCTATCTCTCTATGTATTTTTTCTTTCCTCTCTCTCTCTCCCACTCCAACTCCATCTCTCTCTCTCTCTCTCTCTCTCTCTCTCCCACCTCACTCTCTCTCCCCCTCGTCACTCTCTATTTATCTCTCTCTCTCTTCCCTCCAACTTTTTCACTATCTTCCTCCCTCTCTCTACCCCCTCCCTAACTCTCTCTTAAATTTGATCATATTGTATTGTGTTTAAGAAATTATCGAACTTAAAAAAAAAAACTTGATTGGTTGTAAAATTTTAAACCTATATTTTCGATCAATCATGTCAAAGAATAAAATAATGAAAAACTTTAAAAAATCATGCACTATATTTAGTCTATTATAATTAGTCAAATTGCTTTCTATCATCCCTTGAATCCTTGGCTAACATGGATCTATGTCGGTTCTTTATATATATATATAGATAGATATCTATATATCTATATATATATATATATATATATATATATATATATATATATATATATATATATATATATATATATATATATATATATATATATATATATATATATAGTTAAAGAACTGGGATAGATCAATCTTAGCTTATTTTTATTAAAACCTTAATTTAATTTCTATGGGAATATTTTTAGTAGTCGTGAGGATAGAGGGTTTAGATATATCTCAAATTGTAACATTATCCCTTTTATATTCAATTAAAAAAAGTTGTAAAATTAAATTAAAATAAAATATTTTTACTATGAAATAAGTTATGTTTTTTTGGCATGTGGTATTGATAAGCCATTGTATTAGCCTATGGTATTGTAACAAAGTCAATTTACAAGTTAATATCCATGGTAAAGTGAGGGTGAATATTCATGGTTAACAATATTGCCATATTGTTATAAAATATTTTGATTGTGAAATAATTTATGTTTTTTGGGCATGTGGTATTGATAATCCATGGTATTGACCCATGGTATTGTAACAAAGGCTAGTTTTTACAAGTTAATAATATCTACCATAATGTGGGGTGAATATCCATAGTTAAGAATATTGTCATATTGTTATAAAATATTTTGGTTGTGAAATAAGTTATGGTTTTGGACTTATAGTATTGATAAGCCATGGTATTGGCCCATGGTATTGTAACAAAGCCTATTCACAAGTTAATAACAAAATCAAAATATAACAAATTGAATTTTATTATTTTTGTTAATTTAACTTTTTACTATTAATTAAGGCAATATTTAAATCAAAATATAACAAATTCAGTTTGGAGTTGTCTTTTAGGACTTTCCGGTGCCGGAATCCGATGGAAAATTTTGAGGTGAAAACTTGATTTTTGTTATTTAAACTAGTTTTTTTACTGTATATATGGATTCAACACCTTGGAAAACTCCTAGGGCACTTCGATTGCACAGGATTACCCATCAAGCTTGTGATTTCAATAAATTCCTGCAGGATTTTAGAGAAATTACACTGTAAAAGCTTCCAAAAAGTTGCACTAAAGACGACTCCATTGAATTTTATTATTTTTATTAATTTAACTTTTTATTATTAATTGAGGCCATATTTAAATGTTTACACTCATCCCAATCTTCTTCTTTTTAATTTAGCCTCTTACACAAAAATAACAAATTCTTATTAAAAATAAATCATTTAACCCAATTGCAATTTATATGTTTAATTTTATATTATAAATATTTCTTTTATTTTTTCCATTATAACTATTTCATTTCTTTTTCATTTCCAATTTAGTGTTGGGTTCAAATAAAACATTCACAAATTACAACATCACATTGTAGCACTGCATTTTTCTATGCCTTATTGATATCTGCGTGGAAATGTTAGAAGAAGGAAGACCATCAACGTGATCTACGGATTTCATGGGAAACACCTTAGGAGAGAATCAACCATTAGATGGAGGAAGGGAAAGGTCATTGGCATGGAGATTTTGGCCATTTTACATGGGCACGAATTTGGACTCTGGAGAGTTCTTCCTTTTTACTAAAGATGATTTTTGTTCTTATGGGTAAAAAATTTCGAGGGTTTATATGATCAAAGCATAAATTTCATCTAGAGTTGAGTGTTTAATGATTATGATAATGCAGATCTTGATTACGACCAACAATTCATCAAAAGATAATACAAAAGTAAGAATTTTGCATGTCCTTATTGTACAAAGGATTTAATGATTATGATAATGCATATTCTGATTGCGGCTAACAATTCATCAAAAGACAATGGACAAGTAAGAATTTTGCATGTCCTTATTGTACAGATCAATTCGCTCCTCCCTAGCTTTTCTAAGGTCAGAATGCATGAAATTTTATTTTTCTTTTCACCTTTTTTTTAGTGGTTGATTGTTTGTGTAATGGACTCTAACATGCCCAAATTCAAAAGGCTCGAGTGATGCAAGAAGATTTTCTGGTAGGATGCAAATACTAGACCTTCCTCAAACTTTGTCAGATGAAACTAAAATTTCTTGTAATCATGAAAATAAAATCTTTTCTTTTTCATCCTTAGATTCTAATATCAATGCCTACAATTTTAAACCATGTTACTATATTTTCCGTAGAATATACTTAGATCCATTAAACCTTAAAACTCTCCAAAGCTTAGGATAATTTCAGCTAAAAAGAAGGAACCTGAATGACTTTTGTAGTTTAGACTCAATGCTTATAGACAATGATTAAAAAGGGAAGAACCCAAATGGTCTGATAACTTTTACCCACCCATCAATTTCCAAGACCTTTGTTATTATTCTGAACCTAAACAAAGAGAGTAGAAGAAGAAGAGGAGCCTGGATGAGGTGGACCCTGACCTGCTTGATACTTTTCAAAATTTGGGCATGCCCTTGACTAGAAGAAGAGATTGACCAACGTTGTTGTAGATGTTGTTTTTGATAGTAGACTCTATAGGCATTTGAGGTTATCTTTTGTTCGTTATGAGAGGTAATTTAGAAGTATCTTGATCTAGTTAGGAAGTAGCTTGGTAGGGTTGTTCCTCTTGTTGATAACTATAATGTTGCATTATTATTTTTTTAGTGATATCTCCTTCTATTAAATACCCAAGCACACTTTTTCACCCATGGAAATATCCACTTATTTCAGGATGAATGAGATGGATACCAGGAAGTTTGAGAGGACTCTTATTGTTGTAGATGATAGGAGTTATGTGAGGTGAAAGGAGTTCTATGACATATATTGAAGGATGCACTGCACCATTTTATGACACCGATCATCTCCATGCCACAGTGGTGGATCTCTATTACATCAAGAGAGAAATTTTAAAGTATTACACAGTAAATAATTGGTATGTCGGGGATGAGGAATGCAAACATGGATTTTATAATTTTATTACGAAAAGAGGTTTCTACAATGGAGACAAATCAAGGATTTCATGGACTTGAGTAGAGGCGGGTTCGACAATCACCTGCAAATACTCAAGAATTGTTTTGAAAGGTGATGATTCAATTGGAGAGTTCTATTTTGTTGCCTTGAAAAATAACTATCAATTGCGGGGAACAAAGATGATCCATATAGGGAAGAATTGCAGGAGTAGGATTGTTTCTAAAATTATATCTATATGCAAGTCAAGGAACTACTACAAAGGATTAGTGCAGGTGCAACCAAATTCTCATAATGCAAGGAATTTTTCATGGTGTGATTCGATGCTCATCGGTGACCAGGCAGCTACAAATACTTATCATTACATTCAGGTGCAATTTGAGTTGTGTTCTAAGGTCTATAATTTCATTTATTGATAGTCCTTCTTGTGTCCTTGTCTTTCTTAATTTCATTTTGGTAGGATTAGAACGGGTTAAAAAATCAATCATATCATTGAGTAAAATAGACACCCACATGTCACTACATTTCATTGTGCATACTCTTTGTTTTTTATACAATTAGAAGTGAGAAATATGATGTGTGCACAACTAAAAATCCTAGTAGGCATGATGAATCTAGCCTTAGCATGGAAATCAAAACCAAGAATCATAAAATATCAATAAATTTGTGACACAGAGTAAAAATACAATAAAATATTCTATGCCAACATTGTCTATTTAGTGCAAGATACTACTAATATTTCATAATTTTCAGAGATGGTGGATGTCATGAAGATGCCCTCAAGCAAAGATATTGACTTGAAGATAAGATGGCCAGTGCAACTATTTACTTTAAATATGATAAATTTAGGTAATTAAAACAAGTTTGAAAATCACTAGAAACACCACCAATGTTTATTTTAAATAGGCTAAATTTAGGTCATTAAAACAAGTTTGAAAATCACTAGAAACACCACCCCCACATCATTGTATTTCCAGTTGTGCCAGATAATATTGAATAAAATTATGATAACTTCCATTTAAATTGACCGTACATAAAATAACAAATAAGGTTGATGCTTTTAAAAGCTATATCCATCATTAAATATAAGATATGACAAGGATGGCTCATAATTTTAAAGGCTATATCCATCACCAACTATAAGATAAGAGTTAATGAGATGAGAAAAAGTTTGTCTTGATATAACATGTAAACGTCATATTACTTATAACTCATGCATATTGTATCTTATTGTGCATATGTTAATTGCATAACTTCAATCTGGGTAATTTTTACATTTAAATTGTCAAATATGTAGAAGATACATTACACTAGCTTAAATTTTCACACAAATAAAATATCAGAAATATGGGAGGGGAATGAGTAAGCATTTTCACACTGGTTTAAAATTTCCCCTTGATTGGTGAAGAACCAATTCAATTCTATTGTTGGTGGAGTATTAAGTTATTAACCAAAGATAAAAAGAAATGTTAGTCTCTTAAATGACTGAGAAAAGATATTTAGAATGTTATATAGAAGTTACATTTCACATAGCTATATCTACCCTGACATAACTATAATATTCCAACTCCATTTTTTTCACATTTTTCAAAATTTTAAAGATTTGTCTATTTTGGTGTGATTATGCAATTAAATAGTCTATATTGTTTAAGACATCTCCTATTTGCAACATTTTGAATTCTTAAGTGGGATCTTGGGTAGCTTTTTGTTACTACCATATATCATGTTTTAAGTAGATGGTGTTTTATAATTCACCTAAGAGATTTTAGAGGCAACCTTGAATTGCATGCTTGTTTCCATTATACATCTAATATTTGCAACCTTTTCCACCTGCAGAACCCAGTAGACCATGTTGAACATGAAACAAGTACCTCAAAAATTGGGGAATATCAGTTATTCTATTTCCAAAGGGGGATAGATCTAGAGAAGGAAATGAAAACTATCATAAATGGCTTTTGTCGGGTTGTATTTAATGAAATCCCACTATAATTTTCTACTAATGTAAATCAATTGATGAATTTGAAGCTTGCAGGTAGTGTTGAATAAGTGTTGCAAGGTATCTCTATAAAACTATCTATCTACATGATTCTAATGCCATGACATGGTGTCTTAATAACACTATTTTCCAGTGATGGGTGCTAGATGTAGATAGCTTTCTCATGTCCTACAGGTAAATCATATCATTATATTTCTATGAAATCTCGGAATGTGTTCAAAGTTTGTCTCAGATAAGGAAATATGTATGTACTCTTGAATTTATCTATGTTGTAATAAGATCAAGAATAAAGTTTTCATTACAAATAATTGGGATCTACCATGTAAGTTTACTTTACTACATGAAATTCTTGATTTGTTAGATCCCAACTAGTTAGGGTTGAATTTATTTTTGTTGTAATGAGATTAAGAATAAAGTTGTCATTTTAATCACTGAAATCTACCATGTAAGATTTATTCACTACATGAAATTGTTTATTTTTTAGAGCCCAACTTATTAGTATTATGAAAAGTCCTCTTTCATGACAATATTTATGAATGCTCTATTCTTGTTCAAAGAATTACATATTACAGAAGGTGGAAAATAATTGAGATGCAGCAGAATGGTTTCTGTTTTAAAATGTGTGGAGGGAGTGTAAAATCATTTTCAGTTGCGTTCAAATATTTTAGATCACCCACTAAAGTGCTTCATTTTCCTCCTAGTTATTTCCATTTCTATTATCCCAATGCTTCTAGAAGTCCTTCCCCAAAGTGATCTCTTAACTATCTTGGAGGGAAATTGATTACTTGATTGGAACCCATGGATTACAATTTGATTAGGAGAAAGGGATGATAAAGCTTCATATTCTTCAATATATTTTGCAAGTTAAAAGCATATCAAATGATTTCCCTTCTATTTAATTAATATGACAACCACTCGAGCATTTATTAGGATTTTGACACCTTTTTCAATGATTTTTTTTCTTCTAAAAGTTATGTTCTCAATTAAAGAAATTAAAGAAAAGTTGAAAATGATGGAATGGAAGGGTTTTCTATTTTAGTGCCTAATAATGCCTTGCTAATGTGAAGGGCTTGGTATTTTCTTGACTCAAGATTAGTCGCATTTGACTTCCTAGAATTTCTTTGAATTTAAATTTTGTTGTGTTTATATTGTTATCCTTGAAGTTTGTGATCTACTGTGTGTGTAATAGGAAGTATTAACTACTAAGAACTCTCAAAGGTGATATTGATGGATGACTAAATTTAAATGTCCCTACTTGAAACTTTAGTATTACATGATCATGCAAAGAAATTATTAATCAATTTTAAAGGGAAGATGATTAACGTGTAGTGTTTCTTGGCATGTCATATAATTACTGCATTTTCCCCCCCAATAATATATTTGAGTCTACTTTTTGGTTGTTACTTGAGGAGCTTCCCATTGGCTCAGAATAGCATCGAGGATAAATGTCCATTGCATTGGAATTGGACATGATCAAAGAGGAATTTACCAAAAGCAGTAGAGGACATGGGAGAAATTGGTACAACGAGAGGATAACCGCTAGAGAAACATTAAGGCACCATAATTTCTTGTGTATTTAGATTCACTCGAAATTAACTAGTCACAAAAAGTACCTCTTTTTTCCTAATATTTTCATGTATACATAAATACTAAAAACACAATTTCAGACTAATTATTCAAACTAATAATTATCTGATAGTCATAATTTATAATTAAATAGTATAATATGATTAATATTATAGGACACAACTATAGGTCTGACTGTGAGGGGCATTGTGACAATATATGTACACTTCTCATTGTATTAGACGATCATTGAGTGTGATATCCATCCAACGAAATGTAATCCCAGAGGCCATTGTGGGATTGAAATTTTTTCTTTCAGTGGACAAGTGGTGATATATTTTCTTATGCCTTTCCCTAAGGTTTTGACACTACTCACAGCTAACACCTTCATTCAACCAAGTGAGCTACTTATCTTGGAAAGTTGAATCATTTTGTCTCCAAAATCCAATATGATGTTGGATCAATCTCATGGTCCTAAAAACATAGGTCATAATAGCGAGGAACTTTTACCATGGGCAAAAGATATCCAAATTTAAGGAACATGACTCTTTTAGAACAAGCAATAAGGATACTTTTTACATTGAATCCTGTTTTCCATTTGTTTTCACAAGTCATCTATTGCCTGATATTTTTAACATGTAACTTAGTTGGTATGATTGTGCCTAAGGTTTTGTTGAAGGTTGAATACTAAGTTCCTAAGGTTTTACTTTCTATGGTGACATTTTATTTTCTTTGTTTATACAGGTCATTTAGTGCATAGTGGCCACTATCGAATGTTGAGGTATATGTCATATAAACATTGTATAGTCTACTTTATTTTATATTCAAGTATTCATCGTATTTCATGTATTATACTCTACATTGTATCTTCTTTCATTTTCAGGAGAGGAACTCAATATTTATGGTAAGAAGCAGCAATTGAAGAAAGAGGAGAACAATATCACTGGAGCGACAAATGAAAAATGAGAGAGAGAAGATAATCTATCTAGTGATACCCTTAGATCCAATATCTTGCATAAGACACACTCATAAACACTGATGGTCAAGCCTTCAGAGTTGGTGAATTCACTTGCAATGCTTTGGCAACACAGTTATAATGTTTTGAAATGATGAAACAATATTTCATGTGTAAATTTTAGTCCAACTGATATTAAGTTGGAAACTCGTATTGTAATAGTTGATATTTTATATAATAAAATTTATGTGGTTGAAATTATTTTTATTTGCACTTGATATTATTTAGCCTTGTAATTAACATATGTAACTTTGCATTATCATATTAGATAAACATGCACATTGTATGGAATGTTTTTTAAATTTAGTCGCAAAATCATACTAATTAATTCATGTTGACTAATAATGAACACATAAAATCAATCTAAAACTAATAAATTAGTAGTTTATATTAATTAATGATGAACACGAATAAAATGAATATATGAATAAATTAGTCATTTATAATGATTATGAATGAAATTAAATGAAATGAATAGAAACTACTAAATCAGTCATTTATATAATGAATATCAAATTATCAAAAAAACATAAATGACTACTGCAAATGATAATTTTTTTTATTAAAATGATGACTAAATTTTTCATATATACGACTATTAGTAGCTAATTTACATTATCTTATAACACGACTAAAATTTAGTTATATTTATTTGGTAGTTAATTGGTTTGAAATGATGACTAAAATTTGCATATATATGACTGTTAGTAGCTAATTTATAGTATCTTATAACACAACCAAAAGTTTGGTTATTAATCGGTTTTCTTGAGGATTCATATAGTAATATATTTTGTTGTATATTTGGTCATTAATTGTGACAATTAATGACTAAACCAATGAATAATTAATAACCAAATTTATGAGCTAATATATTACTAGATGGTAAAATTGAGGAAACCAATTAATGACTAAGCTAAAAATGACTGAAAGTTGGTTGCGTTATAAGATACTGTAAATTAGCTACTATTGGTCGCCAACTGGAAAATGGTCGTTGATTTGCAAATTTGAGTTGTTTTTCTAGTAACTAATTAGTTATTTTGTACTAGTTATTTTGAAAGAACATGTGTGTGGTTTGTTCAGCTGTAACCTACTTCTTACAAGGCATCAAAATAAGAATTTTTCTTTAACAATAAAAAAAAAAACATAAAGATAATCATGACCTTTCCTAGATATAGGTATCCCTCCCACAAAATCCATACAAACACTTTCCCAATGATGGGAAGGCACAACAAGTGGAGTATATAAACCCTTCTATTGTTAGTCTTACTAGTAGCACACATAGAACATCCTCTTACATATCATGACATAATTTCATTCATACGAGGTCAACAGAAATATCTATGAAATTGTGCCACTATTTTGCCTAGACCAAAGTGGCCAACAATAAGAGAAGTATGTACTTCCTTTATGATATTGAATCTTTCACCCTTTGGAACACGTAACTTTCCAAGATGATACAACAATTTATCATAAACACGATAATCCAATTCTTCTACTTGGTTTCCTTTACAAAAAGTTGCATATACATTCTTGAAATCTTCATCTTTAGCATATTGTTCAACAGAACTCTCATGCATGATAGAATTATGCTTAAGAATGACAGATGCACTAACAATAGGTCTTTATAACATATCGGAAACTTTGTTATATATACCTCTCTTATTCCTGAATACCAAATGGAATTGTTATACAAAACCCATCCACCTAAAATGCCTCGCTTGTTGTAGCTTGGTTTGTGATTGAAAATATTTCAAAGGTTGATGGTCAGTGTGAATAATTGTTTCCTTACCCATCAAATAATATTTCCATTTCTTCACACTCTATACCAAATCAAACAACTCTTTTTCATATGTTGGGTAGTTAATTACTACATTGGTAAAGGTTTCAGAATGATAACAGATAAGCTTACCATGTTGCATCAAAACCGCTCCCATGGCATAGTCACTTGCATCGATTTGAATCTCAAATGGTTTCTTAATATATGGAAGTTCACGAGCTGTTGTTTTAGTGATTTTATCTTTCAATGTATCAAAGGATTTATGTTGCTTGCCTCCCCACTAAAAAACATGTTTCACACTTGTCAAAGCATGTAGTGGAGTTGTAATAGATGAGAAGTTAGCAATAAAATTTCTCCAATATTGAGTTGCTCCCAAAAATATTCTAACCTCTGTTACATTATTGGGTTTAGGCCAATTCATAATGACTTCAACCTTTTAGGGATCAATCTTCAACTCACCCCCTCCAACAATATGACCCAAATAAACTAAATAGGTTTTCCCAAATTCACACATAGACATATTCAAATACAATCTTTCTTTCTTTAAGACATCTAAAACTTGCTTAACAATTTTGACATGCTCTTCACGAGTCTTATTGAAAATCAGAATATCATCTAAGTAGACTATGACCAAATCATCAAGAAATGGTCTCAACACATCATTCATAACTCTCATGAATGTTGCAAGTGCATTACAAAACCCAAATGGCATAACACCCCATTCAAACAAACCTTGTTTTATTTTGAAAGCAATCTTCCAAATATCACCTTCAACAATCCTGATCTGATGATAACCACTTCTCAAGTCCAACTTAGTGAAATAAACAATATCCTTCATTATATCTGGTAAATCATCAATATGAGGAAGGGGATAGCGATTCTTTATCGTGATTTTGTTCAAATCTCTAAAGTCCACAAACATGTGCATTCTACCATCCTTCTTTGGAACCAAAACAATAGGAGACCCACAAGGAGATGTACTTGGTCTGATGACCCCTCTGTCGAGAAACTCTTGAATTTTCTTCTTATTTTTTGCATTCTCCATAATTGACATTCTATACATGCCAATATTTGGAAGAGATACATCCTACTGCAATTGAATCTCATGTTGGATTCCTCTTTTAAGATGCAATCCTTCATGTTCTTGAAACATATTATCATATGTATTAACAACTTCAATCAAATCATGTTTGAGTTTTGCATCACATCCTTGGAAGGCTTTATATTCAGCAATATCTCTGGGTTTGATCATCAACAATACAAAATTCTTACTAGCATTTACAAGCCGCTTCATTTTTCTAGCACTTACAAGAGACAAATTCATTTTCTTGTGATGTGCTCTAACAATATACTCAATTCCATCTTTAAAAAAATGATATTTAATTTCATGCCGATAAAATATGGCTTTCTTGTCATATAAGTATGGACTCCCCAAAACAATACCACATATTTCATGTGGAACAACATCAAGCTCTACCTCATTGATAAAGTTTGCAGTGGTGGAAAATTTAAGTTTGCATTTTCTTGTCACTTGCAATTTGGAATTGTCACATACCCAACCCAAAGGATAAGGTTTAGGATGAGGGATAGTTTCCAAGTTTAGTTTCTTTATGATGGCTTCTAAAATAAGTTTTGCTTGGGATCCACTATCAAACAAAGTATCTACTTTGTTATGTTTTGAGATGACTCTAATATGGAAAATCTCAATTCTTTCTTTATCATTTTGAGTTTCAATGGACTTGCTAGAAGAACTAGTACTTGCAATATAATCCTTACCTTTCAATCCCATGGTTGTGCTTTTGGTCTCATCAATGGAATCAGATTGTAGATATTATTGAGTTGTTGTAGCAGCATTTTGTTTCCCCTTGTTGTTAAACTTTTTTGGTCTTAACTTTGGATGCAATTTCCAAAAATGGTCTTCCGATCATAGCCTTCTTTGGAGCAACGTTTGAATGTGATTTTTTCTACCTCTTTCTTGATTGAAGTATTCTTTTTACCCTTGTATTTGAACTTCCCCTTTCCTTTGTCTCCATATTTGCTAGTCTCTTGAGGAACATTTTTCCCTCTTGCTTCTAAATGAGTTGCATATACACATACTTCATCTAGATTGGTGGGGTTAAACATGAGAATTGTATTTCTCAAATAACTATGTAATCCACCTATCAATTTAAGGAGAGTGTCTTGTGAAGATAAATCTATACCCAAGATTAAAGCTCTTCTTCTAAATTCTTGTGTATAACTTTGAACACTCTGACCTTTAGCTTGTTTAAAATTTTTCCAATCCATAATTTCCTTTTGCATATAAGCTATTGGATAAAATTTCCTTCTTAATGCAACTACAAATCATTCCAAGAAGAGATAATTTTTACCACTTTTCTTTAAGTCTTCTTGAGTTCCGGCCTCCCACCAGATGAGAGATGCACTTTCCAATCAAAGAGAAGCAAGATGGTTTTTTGTTTCATCATATTTAATCCTTTGAATCCTACAATAAACTTCAATCTCTCAAACCCAATTATCCAACTTTTCAACATTTACCTCTCCATTGTACATAGGAAATTCAAATTTGACATCAAGCTTTAACAAAGGAGATTTAGCATGTACTTTTGGACACCTTGGAGGAGTATGTGTAGGGGTTGAAGTAGAGGAGGATGAAGGTGAATATGGAGATGAAGGAGGAGGAAAAGATGGAGGTAGAGGTGGTGGTTTACTCCCATCTCCTCTATTACCTTTTGATGGATTTGAACTCTCTCCTTGCAACCTTGTATTCCTTCCTTCAAACAAAACTTTCACCATTTCAGACATTTCAAAGAAATCATTTCTGAAATCTCTCTCATATTCAGACATCATCTCATGTCCTTCTTCATGTGCCATAACTAATGAAGTTTGATGTGTTTGTGACTTCCTTGAACCAACTTGAGGATTTGGTTCTTCAAACACTCCTTCTCCTCTTTTCAGCTTTAGCTTCTTAAGAATTAGAAAACACTTGCAAACAAAATAAAACCTACAAAATAACTAGGGCTCTAATACCAAACTGATCTATATTTAAAAACCAAAATATTTATTAAAAAAAAATTCAAGTAAATTCATGTCTTATGGGCAATGGATCAAGTTGCAAAAGCACATAAATTTTAGTGTTTAAAACTCAGTTTGTAGAAAATAAATAGAGACAAATGAACCATACACAACAACACAAAACAATAATTGATAACAGAGTTCACCCCTCCTGGGCTACATCTCCGGGTCCAGCTTCCAATGTTGGGCCTCTTCAATTATGTGCTCAAATATGTAATTACATAAGTTTACAATGCTCATAATGAAAACTAGTTCTTCCAATGGATTCAGAAGGCCAAAAAATCCCTATCTAGGTTCTTGTTGGGCTCAAAAAGGCCAAAAACTCATCAAGTTATGGCTCTCCAAAGTTTTTCTACTAACTATTCGACAATACTGCAAAACTGGCTAATTGTTCTACACTTTTTGCCCTTATATTGACCATCAACCGACAAATTTTCTTGGCGTCGGTGAGATTAATGCTTCATTTGGTGCAAATTATCCCTTAGTTTGTTTGGCCATTTACCCCCGCATTCCAGATTCTCAGTGTCGCCGTTATTTGTGTGGACCATGTGGCCGGGGGCCAGGCTATCTGCCCGCTCCTGCCACTCTACTCCTTCCACCAATGGTTGTAGTCATATGACGATGAAAGGGACGATGTTGGGGCTAATTGATCACCCCCATTGCTGAAGCCTTGCTTCTCTCCGCCTAATGTTACATGTGATTTCCACAGGACTGGGGCTAGGGCCAAGTGCCTCACCTCACCCATCAACCTTCTGCCTGATGTCACCTGCATAGTCACAATACTTGGGGCTAGGGCTTAGAGCCTGCCTTTCTCTGTTATCACCTTTCCCTTCTCACATGATTCAGTGGACAATATCGTGACCAAAGACTAGGGGCTCGTGCTCGAGCCCACTCCTCGACCTGCCAATAGTTCTATGGAGTGCCAACGACTATGGGCCAGGGCTAATTCCTATCCCCTCTCCCCCAACATGGAAATTTTAAGCCTTTATCAATAAGTCGACACCATAATATGTTAAGAATCAAGTCAATGGTGGAGTGGTGGAGGTCGGAAGTTATGAGTTGCAGGTCATGGGTTTGATGCCCACTAGGCCTGTGGGCCAAACCATAAAAAAATTTCCTATCCCAAGGTGCCACGTGGCAACCTCTGGTTGGGCCACATGGCAGCCTCTAATTGGACCTCCAAAAATGACATCAACCAATCAAATGTGCCCAATTGGACCAATGACGAGGTGACACTTATTGAGCCCACACTATTCCTTCACCCTAGTGTATGCCTAGTCAGCATGCTGACATCAGCAGTACGGATTTCCCAGTCAGCAGTCCAGTCAGCACACTTGCAAATATTTTAGGTGTTGAGCCAAATGATCAGAACATCATAACTTGAGCATATGATATTGGTTTTTAGTGATTCAAGTGGCGTTGGATTCAGAACAACAAGCACTACGATCTGACACTAGTTTTGAATGTTTTCGAGAACTTTCATTTTTTAGCACTTTTCTCATCCCCTGGATCAATGATTCATAATTATAAGGTGCAGGGTGATGTAGGGGTTTCATCTATAGTTATGTAAGGAAGTAGTTTGACACAGAAAAGAACTGAAGGACCAACTATCAAGAAGGAGATCCAAATGAATCCTAGTCTAATTGGCCTTTAGAGGATTCAATTTGGGTCAGGGATGCTTTGGAGATGAGCACAAAGGATCTGTTATAAAACAATGATGTTGTGGATATGGGGTTTGAACCTAAGGCTACTAAAGCAGAGATTTCTAATGGGAAGATTAGTAAAGTAAAACTTCAGAATTATTTATCGTCATACTTGGTGGAAATATCAGGAGTATTATCCTCTTTATTCATGATTTTGGAAAATAAAGGCGAGGATAAGGAAGATTTATTGTGCATCAGTAAGAGTCAGATTTCAAGGTGCTGAAAGCTGAGCTGAAATGGGGTTCTTGAAAGAAAAAAAAAAAACATAAAGGTGGTTTCTTTGATCATTTTTTGTCTAGTGGGTCTCTTTTGAATTTACTTTCTTCTATGTAAGTTAAGGACTCGGGGGTGGCTACTCATAATTTAAAACCCAATGCTTCTACAATAATTCCTATGGAAGAGCTATATTAAACCTCCATTCCTCTGGAAAGTAAGGGAAAGGATCCAAATAAAAATTATATGTTTTGTTCTAGAAGGTTTGTACACCCAACCCTTTTTTCAACCCCTTAGAGTAGATTTCCCTGCACCAAGGGTTACTTAATGAAGACATTGTCCCTGAATGTTAAGGAGTTGGGGGGCTCCCTTAAGAGGAATTATCTCAAGCATATGTTCTTTGTTCATAATCCATATGTCATTCTCTTGCAAGAGACTATGCGTGTAGGCCTAAAGGTTGTTGAATATTTATCCAACATGTTGGTGGGGGGTGAGTGCATGGAGTTGGGTTACACTTTTTGGTAAGAAAGGTTGTGTTTTGGGTGAAAAACAATAGCTCGATTGAGTCATTTTAAGTGCTCAATCAAGCAATATTTGAGCCCTCAATCTGTTGGGTGTGGAGCCTGATTATCTTCTGTATTCAAATGTCTTAGCCGGATGTATACCCCAGGAATACTGTACACCCCTCCACGCCAGGGGGGTATGAGGGGGACTTGCCCCCCCCCCCTCCATGGAGATCCAGGGGGGCTAATCCCCCCTAGCTGGGAGGTCTGGGTGCCAGCGGTCCCCTAGCGGGGGTTCGGGGGCAGCACCCTTAAAGCTAAAAATAGATGTAAAATTGCCTTGTCAAAGTCTACTAATTTCTAATCAATCTGGGTCGTTCATTAGGCAGATGATCTGACGGTAGAAGTTATGTTTAATTTAGGGTTTTTTACCGTAGAAGGAAACCCCTCACTATATATGAGGGAATTTTATTGCATCTATGTATATCTGTATTTTGAGTGAGGAAGAGAGAGGAGATTGAGAGCAAAGAGGTTGTTACAGTAGATCTGTTGTAGGTTGTATCTCTTCAATTTGCTGGATAATATAAAACGAAGGACTGGTTTTTTCTCTGTGGATGTAGCCCAAACTGGGTGAACCACGTATATCTGTGTCTCCCTTGTTTTATGTGTTTTCAGTGTTTATATTTCTGCAATATTTTATGTGTTCCATTGCTCCGTAATATATAATTTTCTAACACGATCAAGTTCTTTGAGGGATTAAAAAATCTAACCCAAGGTTATCTATGAGCTCAATCGAGCCATGTTTTTTAAATTTCCCACCAATATAACCTAGGCATGGAATTTAAAAAAGTGGCTTGATTGCACCTTAAATCTAGATCTAGCCTTAAATCTAGATTGAGCCTTAAAGCTAGATTGAGATACAATCTAGATCAAGCTATTTGAATTTCGAAATCAAGCACTTTATTGAGTGTTTTAAGTGCTAGATTGAGCTCCTGAGGTCCTAAAAATCACAGCTTTAACACCCCTTCTACAGGTTTATCTGCAACTCCATTTTTTACCCTAGTGGATTTAGGGTTTAACTTGTCCTTAAGTGGTGGAGTTGACCATGTTGGATTCGTGAAAGAATCCTCTATCCAATGGCATATGATTTTGAGTCTTTCGAATTCATATGATATTGTTTATATAATTTATTTTAAACATAATGCTTGAATTTGTTTTGCATAGTTTCAAAGCGGCTGAGTAAAAAATAAATAACATCAAATATACACAATGAAAAACTTCCAAAAAATACCATTATTTTCATTACGAGTCCTCTTAAAAAGGGTAATCTTTGTTTTTCAATTTATTTAAAGCGCTGAAAAAATTATTATGCAAACACGTGTCTCCAGAATGGGAAATATTACTTTGTCAACTTCAAAAAATAATAAAAAATACATTTTTTCACACACATATACATATACATTACACATTTTAGATTAAGTTATGCTATCTGAACACACACATAGGATGTGTGAAAATTTTCAAGTGCAAGTATTGCATTTAATGGAAAATTGAGACTTTTTTGCAAAAAGTATAATTGGGACAACAACATAATTCTCCACATACTGCCTTTTTAATCTGAATCAAAATTCACAATGCTTATATGAATTTTGAGGGCTATAATTCAATAAAGGAGGAAAAACTTGAAATTTCATCTCCACATTTAGCCCAAAAGTGTAACCCATCTTCATGCATTCACCCTTCGGTGGAATTTCTTTTCTATTCATGCTAGTGGGAATTTAGGTGGTCTATTGTTGAGTTAGTCCCCCTTGGTTAGTTCTTTAAATTGCTTTTCTCATGAGGCTGGAATCTTAATGGAAGGTTTTAGTTCTCCCCTAGGGAATAATCTCTCTCTCATCAACTCCTATGGCCCCTATGACAATAAAATCAACTTTTGGTCAGATTTATTAGACTATGATTTCACAAATAAGAATAATTTGATATTAGCATGAGATATAAATTTATCTTTTTCTTGAAGAGAAGTTTTGGGTTCATTTAGCAAGTTGGATGCACAGGCAGGCTTTTTCTTTTCATTGGATGAAGATTATATGTTTTATGGATGTTGAACCCTTGAAATTGGTTCCTACTTGGTCCAACAATCGATTGGGGAAAAATGTAGTTAGGAAATGACTTGACAGATTTTTACTAAAGGAGTATTTCTTGTGAAAGGTTATGTTGTATTGTTCTACAGTGAACTATGAATCAATATCTAATGACAAACCTATCCTCCTTTTTCTAGGGAATGAGAATAAGATACATTATTTTTTATTATTCAATCGATTTTGGTTGGATAATGAGAACTTCAAGGATTTGGTTAGCTCTGCATGGGTTCATATAGATAACTCAAATATTATATTGAAATTGCTAATGGGGGTTATTGGAGAGGCTAAAAAGGAAAAGGAATGTGGAATTAGGTGAACTAGAGTGGACTGAAAATCAAATTTCTAAACTAGTTTTCAGAAATGATGGGGCTTTAACAAAGTATGAAAGAGAGAAAACCAAGAACTTAAAAGCAAAAAAATCAAAGATCCTCGAGGTTCAGGAAATTGCTTGGAAGATTCAAAGTAAAGTGAGTTGGCTTGCTGAAGGAGATAATAGTACAAAATTCTTTCGTTATTTCACTAATCATAGGCATGCACTAACCATTTGGTCAATATAATCACAGGTTGGAACTCAATCTCTATTCATATGGGGATATCATGAATGAAGTGGTTTATTACTTTGAAAACTTGTTTGAGGATGGTGGCCATCATAATATAGATAACAAAGTGAGAGTAATAAGGTCATACCTTGAGTTTTTCTCTAATAAAGAATCAATAGGTAGGCATATTTCTATGGGGGAGGTCCTAAATATCTTCGAGAGGATGCCCAAGGAAAAGATTCTAGGGACTCATGGTTGGTCCGTGGAGTTGTTTTTGGCTCTTTTCGATCTTATGGGAAGGGACATTATGGAGGTGACTGAAGAATCCAAGAGAAGGGGCCTTGTTTCTGGTAATGGAAATGCAACATTCATTGCATTAATCCAAAAATCAATGGAGCCCAAGACTTTTAGTAATTATCAATCAATATATTTTTGGAACTCTTTACATAAAATCATTTCAAAGGATTATCAGCCGATAGATTTTAGCTTTTTGGCAATTACTGTACTAATTCCTTCTTTGGGAATTTTGTTGCCGACAATTCTCCTTTCTACAATTCTTCTTTTCAGTCAGATATTGAGAATTTCTCTCAAATCGATTCATCTAAATGTGTAAATATTGCACATAAAATTGTAGATAATCAAATTTGGTCTTTATTTTTCAATGGATCCACATATAATGATGGTGTTGGAGTAGGCTACATGTTACAAAGTCCCACCAAATAGAGAACCATGATAGATTATAGGCTTGAATTCCAATGTACAACTAATGTGATCGAATATGAGGCATTGTGTTAGGCCCCTATACTACTAGTGTAACCCCTTATTGTTATTAGTACAACCCTCTTATTATATTTTTGTACCCATGTAGTCCCCATATTGTTACGATTGTGCCCCATAGAAGCCCACTATTGTTATTATTGTGCCCTTACATTATTATTGTTATGTCGGCTCTGATTATATTATGACTCCTTAGACTCCTATATATAGAAAGGAGGTCTTGTCATTTGTATCATCCAAGAATTGTTCATTTATTTAGTGTAAAGGAGGTTTCCCCCTCGAAGAGGCTGAATTCTAAGGCGTTGATCTATCCATTCTATCTTTTTTTTGAGCTAGTTTCATAACATTTGGTATCAGAGCTTTGGATTCTAGGGTTTCCATGCTCCAAATAGGTCATCGTGGCATTTTCGCTATAACTTTTTTTCTGCGATGTTTCAGAAGCGAAAAAACAAACCCATTTGAGAAGAAATTGCACTAAACCTTGGGTCCAAATTTCAAATCTTTTCGCGCTATATTTGCAGAGATATGATCTAAGGAAGTTGGTATTTTTGCAGACTCCTGAATTACATTCCAAACAGGTGACCTGGGGAAAATCGTCATAACTTTCTCTCTGAGCATCAAATTGAAATTTTGTAAGAAGTTACAGAAAGAGGATAGGATGTAGTTTCTTTTATATATTTTTCAGATCCAAAGGTGGAAACAGTGGCACATGGCACGTCGCACAATTTCACTCTACTGAACTAGTCTATAATCAGGTCACTGTGGGAGATTTAGCATAACTCTTCCTTGGAGAATCCAATTTGGATCAGATTGGTGGCATTGGAAAGAGGACATAGAAGACTACTGCAGGTTGCAATTTCAAAACTGGAAGATTCGAAATTATAGAATTACAGTTGTTTCAATATCGAGCTCCTAAAATCAAGAAAAAGCGAGATGAGGAAGTTTGATGGCGAGGATCCGGTAAATTGGATACTACAGATAGAGAAATATTTTGATCTACATGGTGTACCACTATTACAAAAGGTATGTATTGCATCTTTATATTTAGAACCGGATCAATTTTTATGGTATAAAGGGCTTTGTTCTCGTAAACCGCTTGTTACGTGGTCAATTTTCACGGAGGAAATGATAGCACATTATGAGGATACAAAGAGAAACACCTTGTTTAGCCAATTGATAAATCTCAAACAAAAGTGTTCAATGGAAGAACACATTGAGGACTTTCAAAAATTGAATATAAGGGTAAATGATATTCCAGAGAAGCAAAGGATTGATGTCTTCATAGGTACTTTAAAGGATAACATTCAACATGAGCTTCGTCTTTGGGAACCTGATTCATTGGAGAAGGCATTCAAGTGGGCAAGAAAAATTGAAAGTGAAATTATGGAAAGAATGAATCCAACCACTCACGACTATAATTATGGAATTTTTTCTTCTCCTAGCCTTCCACAACCTACAAGGGTGACACCACAACAATTGGAAGAAAAAAGAGAAAAAGGGCTTTGTTAAATTGTGATAGCAAATCTACTAAAGGTCATAAGTGTGTTGAGAATAAATTATTTTACATAGATTATGAAGAGGAGGAAGAAAAGGATCAAGAAACATCAAAAGAAGAGTATATACACCAAGAACCAACCCCAGAGAAAGAAGAAATGAATCCGACCATATCTTGTAAAGCATTGGAAAGAATTACCACTCCTCAAACTTTCAAGATAGAAGGACATATCAAGAAGAAAAAGGTTCAAGAAGTGAAAGATCACATCGAGAAAGAAGAAATGAATCCAACCATATCTTGTAATGCATTGGCCGGAATTACCACTCCTAAAATTATCAAGATAGAAGGACATATCAAGAAGAAAAATGTTCAAGAAGTGAAATATCACATCGAGCATCAAGAAATGAATCTGACCATATCTTGTAAAGCATTGGAAGAAATTACCACTCCTCAAACCCTAAAGCTAGAAGGACATATCAAGAAGAAAAAAGTTCAAGTAGTGAAAGATCACATCAAGCATCAACAACAAGTTCTCCAACTTTTAAAGGATAATGCCACTTTGGTGCATAATCAAATGAAACAACTGGTAGATTAACATCGCAGTGAAAAATGTTTTGATGTAAGTGATTGGGTATTTTTACGGCTACATCTCAAGCAAGCTATTTATGAGAAGGAAATGTTGGCAATACTACATGCACTTAAGAAATGGAGACCTTACCCAATGGGAAGACACTTCAAGGTAAAAATGGATCATGACAGTCTTAAATACTTTTTAGAACAAATATTATCTATAGAAGAACAGAAAAAATGGGTCACAAATATATTGGGTTATGAGTTTGACATCATCTGTAGAAAAGGGAAGCAAAATTTTGTTACAGATGCACTCTCAAGAAAGGATGAGGATGTGGAAGCATTGTTTTGTGCTATTTCTATTATCCAACCAGATTGGATAAACGAAGCAAGGGATGAATGGAAGGACGAAGAAGTGTGGCCACTCATTCAAAAGTTGCAGAAGATCCCAATTCAAACAATATTGCCAGAACTTGAAGAGGAAGGAAAAATCATATTGGAACCTGGAGCAGTCACAGAAACAAGAACCCGACAGCTACGAAATCAATCAATTTCAGAGTATCTCATCAAGTGGAAGAACTTACCCACTGAATATTCCACATGGGAGGACAAGAATATTCTACAGAAGCATCAAGAACTACTCAAGCGTTGAGGACAACACTTTTTGAAGGAGAGGGGCATGTTAGGCCCCTATACTACTAGTGTAACCCCTTATTGTTATTAGTACAACCCCCTTATTATATTTTTGTACCCATGTAGTCCCCATATTGTTACTATTGTGCCCCATAGAAGCCCACTATTGTTATTATTGTGCCCTTACATTATTATTGTTATGTCGGCTTTGATTATATTATGACTCCTTAGACTCCTATACATAGAAAGGAGGTATTGTCATTTGTATCATCCAAGAATTGTTCATTTATGTAATGTAAAGGAGGTTGCCCCCTCGAAGAGGTTGAATTCTAAGGTGTTGATCTATCAATTCTATCTTTTTTTTTAGCTGGTTTCATAAGACGTTGATACAAGGTCTAAGGAAAGCCTTCAATATGAAAGTACAATACTAAAATTTTTTGGAGCCTTAGAAATTATTGTTAGATAGGTGAGGAATAATATTGGCTATGTCTCAAATCATTTGAGAAATTATTAACATGTTGTTCTTGACCTGAATTTTTAGTTTTTTTCCTTCAATATTACTGTTATTCCTAGAGCACAAATTATTGATGCATAAGTTATTTTTAACATTGCCTATAATTTAATACCTGCAAAGGAATCCACACTACATAGATTATCAATTGAGATTTTATTTAAGCCTTTTGTGCCTGACAACATATTTAGGTGGAGAGTCTTCAATGACAATGATGACATCTTAAAATCCCTTACTTTATAGGAAACTTATCCTGACTCTATCATTGATGAAGAGCTCAATCAACCATATTTAGATGACAAAGACAAATATAAGAATATCATTCCAAAATCAGTAGTAAAGTTAGAATATTTTTATGATTTCAAAGATCATTTCAAGGAAAATTTTAACTGTAAAAGTAATAGTTCCTCCATAAAGTTCAAACTGATCGACCTAGGCACCAAAAGAAAACCCTAAAACTGTTAATCTTGGTATAGGATGCTCACCTTTTGAATGAGCTAATTTTGTCCAATTTATAAAAAAATATAAAGATGTATTCTTGTGGACTTGTAATGACCTAAAAACCTATGACACATCTATAATCAAACATATAATTCCTCTAACATGAAATCTGACACCAATTTAACAAAATCTGAGGAAAATTCACCTTAGCTTGAAACCCCAAATTAAGAAGGAGTTGAACAAAATTCTCCAAGTAAAAATAATCTTCCTTGTTAAGAATTCCCAATGGATTTCTAATTTAGGTCTAGTTAGAAATAAGAATGGAGATATTATAATATTTATTAATTTTAGAATCTTGAAGAAAGCTTTTGAAAAGGACACCTTCCCCCTTCCTCTAATGGAACAAATATTACAATCAGTTGTTGGATCTGAATGATGTCATTTTAGGTGTTTTTTTTTTGTTATAACCAAGTTGTTATTGTTGTAGCTAATATAATGAAAACAACTTTCCAAATAAAGTGGGGCTTGTGTGCATATCATAAAATTCCTTTTGGCCTTATTAACACTCATGCTACATTCCAGATGGGAACGAACATAGCCTTTAGAGGTCTAATTAACAAGATAGTAGTTTTTTATTTGGAAGATGTCAAAGTTTACTCCAAAAAATGGCCTAATCAAATGCATAAACTTAAAAATATTTTTGGAATATGTGGAAAGTATGGTATCTTTTTAAATCCCAAAAAATCATTTCTCACATTAACCGAAAGAAAATTTTTAGGATTTATTGTTTCAAATGCTAGGATTTTAATTGAACCTTCCAGAGTAAAATCTATATCAAAGATTCCTTTTCCCCAAAAAAGAATTTCATTCAGTCCTTTTAGGGCAGATTAATTTTATAAGGTGATTTGTACCAAGTTTTTCCCAAATATTTTCTCCTTTACAAAAATATGATAAAAATAAATAATGTATGTAAATGGAATTCTCTAGAATGTGAAGCCTTTAAATCAATTAAAAAATATATCATTCATGCTCCTACTCTCATATTACCATATTTCAAGGAATTCATTCTCTATACTTTTTATTTTGACCAATCATGTGCAATTTTACTCAGTCAAAAGAAGATCAAAGAATTTAAGTTCCTATTTCCTTCATGAGAAAAAGTTTTTAAAGACTGGAGTTGACTTAGTTTCACGTTGAGAAACATGTCTTACTTAAATCCCACACTAAAGTAATTGTTCCATACTCATCTATTAGGAATACATTTGTCTATAAGGACTTGTGTGACAAACGATCCCATTGCATGATAACCATACAAGAGTATGATATTGAACTAAAACCTTAAAAAATTATTAGAGGTCAAGGCTTATGCACATTTCCTACAGAATCACTTGATTCTGAATATAACAAGCCTCGTGATGATCATGATCAAAAAATTATTCATCAAGAAGTACAATAGGTAAACGATGTTCCCTGTCCATCTCGTTCTTGGTATTCAAATCTTATATACTTTTTTCTCATGGTTCTACCCTATCTTATTTAGAGCCTAGGAAAATAAGAGCTCTGAGATTGAAAAAAATCAATATAAGCTAATTGATGGAGTGTTGTTTCGAAGGTTAATATTTCCAAATGATTCCTTTGGAGATGGTCAAATTGAGACAACCTCTCAATGATCTAGCTAGTTTCGGGTGTTAATATTTCCAAATGATTCTTTGGAGATGGTCAAATTGAGACAACCTCTCAATGATAAATATTCAAGTCCAATTAGATTCTTAAAATAACTCAGAAGCATATGCAAACTGGAAAAAAATTTCAAATCCATTCCTGGAGGTTTGTTAGATTTCCCAATGAATTAGGAAGCAATATCATTTTTGAACAATTTCTTATCACTAGTAAATATAATTTTCAAGGAATGTACATCACATAGTTCTCTAGGGAAAGTTTTGAATAGATCATTTCTTTTTTCAATGTGTACTAAGTGTTTCATTTGCATTATAGACATGGGGAAGCTTGAAAGGGGAGGGAAGATACACAACTCTGGCAACCTCCAGGCACCTACAGTGTTTGTGTTTCAACTATTAAGAAAAAGTCTCTGATGATTTTCGGTGAGAAAATGAAGTGTACCATTTTATTATGGAAACATAATTTTAGAAGGAAAGAAATTTAAACAAAACATTGCTGGAAGAAGTATAAAAACCCAAAATGTCAAAAGAATTTTCTCTCACAAGTAAAGAGGAACCCAAATTCCAACCTTGATGGGGCTCTCCCTTACTCCAACATCGATGAATTTTTCTTTTATGTTTATTAAAGGAAAGCCATTATTGTGAGCCTTGGCCACTACCCACTGAAAGGGAAATGCAGTATATAGAATTTTAATACAAAAATTTCCAATTACAATCAAAAATATTTTTATTTACTCAAAATTACATCTTACATTGTAATACAAAAATTTCTAATTACAATTAAAAATTATTTTAACTAGAATTTGCACCAGATGTTACAAATGAAACACTATAAGGCATAAATTGAGTAACAATTGCAACATGTGAATGGAATTGAAAGAATTTATATAAAATATTGAATGCAAGGGTGGAAGATAATGAGTTACACTTGCAGCTATATCCTTGAGTTACTTGTGAGCATTCCAAATATGGATATTTTGTAAATAAAAATAGTCTCATGTAGAGGTTATCCATTATCCATGTAGTTGCTATTGTTTATGTGAACATGTTATGGTATATTATTTTAAGGTTTATTGTTTTTAATTTTAAAACAAGTTTGAGGGACACAAGATTGCATAACATATTATATTTTTCTTCATTTATGCTATTTTTCCATATGCTACCTATTTATGGCATTGCTTTTTTACATCTAGGGCAATTGAGGAATAATCGTGACATGTGAAATGTTATTGAAAATAATAATTAATAAACAAGATTGCATGAAAAGGTGGAAGATAAAGCTAAATGATTTACATTAGGTGAAATTTACAGATAGTATAATGTTTGTAACAAAGATTGCCTCTTGATATTTAAAGATGTTTTTTAAGTTTCAATAAAAAAATACAGGTAGTAGATTGTAATGGAAGAGGTGAAAAAAGAAACATAACATTATGAACAACATCATGGTTGTCATTCCATATTTGAAATTGCATTAAAACTTGTTGGAGGCATTGGAGACTTGAAGAAGCAATAATGAACCTGCAAAATGAATATTTCGTTCAAATTATGCAGAAGTATTATTAATATTTCAAATATGTAAATTAATTGTGGAAATTCATTAGGAACAGTTTGCATGCAAATTGTGTTAAAATGAAATTGGAATGAATGAAAATGAATTTACCTTTTTCATGGGAATTTAAATACTTTTAGTCAAAAATTCAAGGTGAACGATGGCATATCAAACCATTCAAGATTTATGCGTAGTTTAAGATGCATATTTCTTAATTGCTGGCCTGCTCGTATTTTTCGCACTCTGTCACATTGATGAATGTGGATTACGCCTTTTAGAGTAGATTTTATTTGTAGTAATAATTGTATAGTTGGATGAAGGCGGTATAACGATACTTTTTGATTTGGTACTAGTAGAAATCTTCTTTCTATATTTTGTAATGTAAGTATTGATGCTTCCATATGTCATGTTCCAGAAGATAGATAATGTTAGAAACAAGTAAATAGAAACTATAATAAAAATGTAATATTTCCAACCATGTATTAATAATGATAGAATTTGGCTATTTTCAATAGATATAAAAGGTATGTCATAAAATAAAGTGAGTTTAATAAACATGGGAAACCTTTTGGTGATGTTAACGTATGGATTGGCACAGATCGTCTAGAGGTGGGATTGAATGGAGAACTTCTTCTCCATGTTTTTTGAGAGAAATATTTTTGTTGTCTTTCATTTTATTGTAACGATTGAAACTAAATGCGGGGCAAATCCGAAGATCTTGTAGAGAAGGGACTCTTGAAATTG
This sequence comes from Pinus tabuliformis, assembly GCA_031772625.1. Lineage (NCBI taxonomy): Eukaryota > Viridiplantae > Streptophyta > Pinopsida > Pinales > Pinaceae > Pinus > Pinus tabuliformis. The sequence continues at coordinate 889,929,959 of CM062816.1, read as the reverse complement.
TTGTGAATGTGAGACCTTGACACTCAGTTTTTCCAATGTCGATTGTTTCTTTTGGCAGTGTCATACCTTTAGATTTATGTATAGTTAATGTCGAAGCCATCTTTAGTGGAATTTGTGTATGTCCATTTCTTTTTATTGTTGGAATAGGAAAGTGAGTGGGATTTATTTCATCCCAAGGAGGCACACTGTATTTGGGAAAAGCTACAACAAAAAACGTTGGAAGTTGTGGAGGAGCGGTTGATTCTTTTTAAAAGATGGATATAATTTATCCAAGGGAACCATTAACAAGTCCGGCTGAAACCCAAAGATTGGAGGTTGGCGTCAGTTTTTTTCCTTTGCATAGCAAGACATTTCACTCAAGTTGCTCATCTTCTGGGGAAAGGCTGGAATATGTGTTGTCATCTTCAGCAATGGATCTTGTGACAATATTGTTTAAAGATTTTATCATTTGCTTATTATGGACCAATGTTTGAGCATTGGTTGGGAATAGATGCATGGAATCATGGAAAGAATGTATTTCATATTCTGATTAAAGATGGAGTCTGTGCATGACATGAGGATGTTGTAGTCGTCAATTGTTGGATTTTCATTTCTAATGTTCTAGAGGATGTTCTTGAAAGTAACCTGGGTGATGTTGTCACCTTGTTGAAGAAATATTGTGTCCAATGTGATGGCTGTGTTGAATGTGTTCCAAAATGTGCTTATGTGGCTCGTGCATGCATATAGAAGTATGTCTTTGACAGGCAGTAACTGGCCGAGATCACCAACTAATATAATGGAACAACCACTGAAAGGAGTGTTTCTTTGCAATGGAAATGCCTCTCAAATATGTTCGTCAATTTGGTTGAGAAGCTTTGGCCCATTGAAGCTCATTTCATCGCTTAGTATGTACCTGATATGCTTAAGTTCTTCTTGGAATTTTGCAAGGGCAGTTCCTTCTAAGGGTGTAAGATCCTTTATCGGAAGGTGGAGGGTGGAATGGATTCTTGATGCTTGTATGTTGAAGGCTGCAATGCCTATAGGGGCAAGGAGCATGATCAATAAAGGTTCTAAGCTTGCAAGGGTTATGAGGATTTCTGTGATTTAATTTATAAGGAGGGATTTTCTAGTACCAATAGTGCCTTGTATTATCATTCTTAGAGCAGCTAAAATATCCTTCTTTGCAAAATGATTAGAAATAAGATTTATAGCTTTTCTTTGCATTGGAGATAATGAGTTAAGGGTCTTCATGATATGTTTATGTGTTTGAAGAATGTGTTGGACAGGCTGGCTACTCTCAATGAATTGTATGCCATTATTTTGTGGATATAGTGGGATAGTGGTATGATTCCAGTTATGGTTGTCATCAAAACCACGAAGGCCAAACATGTCAAGGTCATTTATGAGGAGCTTGTTTGTAGGGTGTAATTGGGAGAGTAATTCTCATTCATTTAATTCCATGGTGTCTGGAGGATGGTTTTCATGAATAGTTGAGTTATCATTTGCAACAGATTCAATATTAGATAGTGTGTGGCATTGATGCCAAGGTTTGTAGAAATGATGAAATGTTTGCCAGTTTGTGATGAATTCTTCAGCAAAATCTCCTATATCTCGAGCAATATGATGAAATGGTTTGTATAGCATAAGTTCAACTCGACAAAAGTTAGCATAGCAAGGTTCTGTAGTGGATGGTATGGAGGAGTAGCGTGGTATGACTCAAATAATTTCTTTTGTAGGTCTAAGTTTCCATTTGTTTGTCTTGCAATGAGGATCATATAACCAAGATCTTTCTAGTTCTATAAGTGATGTGGATTCTAGGGTAGATGGGCATTGGATATATGTATCTATGATGTGTGTTGATGGAGAAGAGGCCGTGTTATTTTGTGGAAGGAGAATAAATTTTTTTTGGCTTACATTTAAAGAAAAGAAGGATCGACTACACAATGTCAATGGTAATTTTTGGAGCATATGGTAGGCTTTTTCTACTCCAATGTCACGATCAACAAGGGTTTTTGCAAGGAATTTTCAAAATGTGAATGTTTCTAGGTCGACATTGGGTGAAACAAGGACAATTCTACATAGCATGTGGTGGAATATTTCAATTTGTTTTTTATTCTTTGGATGAATATTTTGTGGTATATTTTTGTACGGCATGGATGGAGGGTAGTCATTGGCAGTCAACATTTGCACACCAAATAGATGGGATGGTAGGGTTATGGGTATTGATTTGATCATCATTGCGAGCAGGAGTGTATGTTTTTTTTCCATTGGAGTCAATGAACAAGGATGATTTTGGATGTAATTACCAAGGTGATTTATAGCGACATTCGAATGAGGATCCTTTCTTTCTTAGGCATGTGATTTTGGTGAATTTTGTGTGTCATTTAATGCAATTGATGAGTTGTTCATAATCATTAAGAGGATTGGTTCGGAAAATATGTGGCATGGACAATAGGCAAGGGTATTCTTAATTTTCCTGAGTAATGGGTTGATTTGAAAGAGTAGGAAGGTGAGGTTTCCAAGCTTAAATATATTTGTCGAAGAATTTCTTAGCAATATCAACTGATATTGTGTCTTCCCAGTTGAGGCTTTCCATATTAGGTGCATTTTATATCCAAAGGAAACCATGGATGTGTGTGGATCCTCTATGTTTCCATTCATACTTGTCAAGTATGCATTTATGTAAGATAATGTTTTATTAGATGAGGTTGATGTTTAGATAATTACGAAAGAAATGCGATAGAGTGTGTACATGTACCAGTAGTCTTTTGTCTGCAAGTGTTTCTCTAAGATAACTTTAAAGAATGTTTTGAATCTATGGTGCATATATAGTGATGTTAAATGGGGGTTAGATATAATGTTATCATTTCTCCATTTTTTTATTTTGTAATATCAGGAGGTTAACATTCAGGCATGACTGCATGAAGATCAAGCCATTCTGTATCAGCAAAAATTAATGTGAAGAACAACATCCGGCAACCAAGCTAAGATATCATGTCTATTAGTTCATTTTTAGCTTTGTTTCAAAAAGATCTTGTGCCATGTAAAGAGCAATTGAATTGCATGACATGTTCTGCCAACTACTCGTCTAGAAATTGTTCTAATCAGATTTTTAGATCTTGAATAGATGTTGGAAAGTTATCTACGATGTATTTTTACAAGAAAAGGAGGTTGCTTCTTGACTACGATGTCGCATCATGAGATTGTATATGTAATAACGAAAGCGTGGGTGTTTTCCAAACTTGTTATCGTGATAACATATGAGATGAAGTGTGTATTCATGTAACTGCACTGCTTTCATTCTTAGTTGATTTGGCATTGCAGCTCCTGTGGGGAAAAGGGTGTGGAAAACCATAGAGAGTAGACCTTATGTGTTGTATTCATTTATTGGGGATAGGCCAATTGGTGGTCATTCAATTGTAGTATCAAAATGGTGGTTGTAGGTATGTGAATAATGTCTCATTTCTTGGATTTTTGTATTTATATTGGGAATAATGGGTATTAATGATGACGTGTGGTGTGGGTATGGGTTTGCAGAATCTTCAGTGGCATCAAGTGGTGTTTCAGGTGAAAGCTAAGCAGTTGGATCTATGGTATTGGAATGGCAAAGGGAGGAGGAGACATCAGTGGGGAATGTTGGTAATGATGCTAGTGTATTGTTATGAATATGAACATTCTTATAGTATGTGCCATTTTCCAATTTGTATTCTAATGTAGCGAGCACACGATGTCTACTAAAAATGAAATCATAAGCAGGATGTTCATTACTATTACAGGTGACAATTCAAATGTCCAAGTCTTCAACATGTCGTGGCAACAAGCTTGTAATTTTTGTAATGTCTTGTGGAAAACAAATTATGTGGTGAGTGTATTTATATTGGCCACCATGTGCAGGTGTTACTTGGAGTATAGGGTTAACCCTAGCAATGATAATTTCTTCTACTTGTGAAAGAGAAGCAAGGAGGGAAGGTTCAAGACCAGGGTTCATATTGTTTGATAATGAGAAGTGATGACCTTTTGTTTCAGATATGCATCTGGAGCAGTAGTACATTTGGTTCGAATTGTGGATATGTATTCGAGGATATGATTTAAGGCAAATGGAGCATGGAAATTTAGAACAATGTAAACTTTCAAATAGGAACTCATATTGTTACCCGTTTTGTAGAGATAGCAAAAAAGTGACCCGATTTTGAAAAGGGGTGATGCAGAAAACACGTGTTTTTTAGAGCTTAGTTCTTGGCACTATAAAATTTTTTTATGTAATGTAAACAATTATTTTGTAAATTTAATAATTTTTGAAGTGGTCTTTTTCTTCATATTTTCTTGTTTTTATTTTAATTTTATCTTTTTTGTAGTGAGATTTTTATTGTTTGGCATATTTAAAGAAGAAGGTCGATATTTTGAATTTTCGATATTCTACATATTTATACATCGTTAATTAAATTTTCGATCCACAAGAAATAATTGTTTCTAAAAAACAATATTTTTTAACAATGGACATAAAAATAGCCATTTTTAACATAAATATAACTAAAAAACTACACGTTCTGATAATTTTTTGGTATAATTGACATGCGAAAATCACAATTTTTATACAAAAAATTTAACTAAAAATAGTTAAATAATAGTTTTTTTTTTATGAATTTCATGTCAAAAAAATAATACTAATCACTTTTTTTTTTCCAAAAAAAATGATTAACTTAAAAATTAATGCGAAAATCACATATTACAAATATTGAATGCATAACAACCTTAATTTAGTGTATATTCTTCTCATAAAATGTCAAAGTCAAAACATTGCATGTATAACTACTTAATAGTTACAAAAAATGAGCTTGATTTCCAAGCATAACTTAAATTTAATCAACAATGTCACGTAATCCAAACTCTTCATCCTCTAGAGTTTCATCATTGTCTTCTTCCACAATATTTTCTATTTCCTTTTGCTCATTTTCGTCTTCTAATGGATCTTTGATGTCTGCAGATCTCCCAATGTATGTCTTTCCAAACATCTCATGTAATGGTGGTTGAGGTTCTTTTGCCTTTTTTGCCACACGTGATTCACTAAAGTCCCCTTTCTTCAACCCAATTTCTTGCATTGCATCTAGAAGAAATTGAAGAGCATTAATTCTTTGCTGAATGAAATTGCACTGTAATGGATCTTTTTCAATTGCAATGCAATTTCTTCCTTTTTGAATGCATCATGCTAGTGTTGTACCTAATTATCAAGCACAAAAGAAATAATGAAGTAAATTAGTACAATAACATATTAATTAAAAAATAACATATTGAAATTCAATTCCATATAATAAAACTTACCTGAGCCAGAAAATAAATCCAGAACTCAATCTCCTTCATTTGAATGTATGTCTATAAGATATTTAATCAATAATTGTGGTTTTTGATAAATGTTAACTATCTCTCCTTTTGCTTCTTTGTCTTCATATGTTAGTTTTCTCACAACAGCATCATAAGTCAGTATTTGGCTATGACTCTTTCTGTCTACCCGATTAAAAATCATATACATATAGCTATCATCTTTTGCCCAACTATCAATATGAATGAACTCACAATCATTTATAAATATTTGATCTTCATGATTAAGAAGATTTGACTTTTGCCTGTAACATGAAATAGTAAAAGTTCAATCAACTTGTACATAAATGAATTTTTCAACATTAATCAAATATACATTTTAAACATTTTACCATGTAAGCTGCATCCTTGAATTTGTTTTCCCCTTCAATCTTGACAATATCATTGCCAATTGTGTGTCTGAATGGAACGTCACAAATCTCCATAATGGTGATGATGTGACTTCTACAAATCCTGTAACCACTTTACTAAGAGCTTGATAAGTATAAGGGTCACTATCATAATCAATGTTTGGAATATTGAAACCATGAGGAATATGTTCAATAACTAGGGCATGCTCCCTTTTAGGTATGAGTTTAGCAATGTCTTCACAATCACCTTGTATTACTTGATATTGAATAGTGTCTAGCCCATTCCAAATGAAATGAGTAAGAGTTGGATCAAGTTCAACATTCTTAATACGTTGCTTCCTCAGTCTTTCGATCTTTATTTTTTCAATAAAGGTTTTGAAGCTAGTTGGTGCTCCATTATAATCCTTCTTCATCTTTTATAAAATAAACAAATATATGTGTAAGTTATAAATTAAAAACAGTACACAGATGAATAAAAATGAATGTGTAAATCAAGATACCTCTTTAAATGCAAGATAAAAAGCTTTTACTGATAATGTAGAACTTGAAGCTGGATAGTTGCATACAACATCATCCCAACTATCTTCATTCAACAATTTAACCATTTGTTCTTGAATTTTCATGTAAACTTTGTGACTGCATAGATAAAGTAACAAAATGTTAATATAATGATATGTATAACAAATACTACCAAGAACAACATGTTTTATTTAAAAGAAAATTATAATCTAGAAATAAACAAAAATAATTCATCAAACTTACTTTTGAAATTCCGCAGACATTTCCTCCAATGATAATTCCCCTGACTTCACACGAGATAATATTGTTTTGACAATTTTTTCATCTTTCACTCCTTGCATTGCTCTCCAAGGTGTGATAGTCATATCTTCTAGAAGCTGCTTCAATTCAAGAGCTGATTTACTGCCGCCGCATATCAATGGCTTAGACTTTTTGACCTTTTGGTTTTTAATCCCAATGTTTTCCCACATGCTAAAAATCTCATCAATCAACTTCCAAACATCTCCAGTTCTAAAGGCCAATTGGAAAATGTTATCAACACCTCTGAATATATCACTAGGAAGGTTGCGTTTTCCACCTTTTGAATTGGGTTTCTCTTTAATTTGTTAGCCTATTTCCATACAACATTCCCTTCGGAAATCTATAGTAACATTTATACTATCCCCACTGCATTTTTCTTGAAATTCACTATGAATAAATATAACCCTTTGGATGAAAATCATAGACATCCTATATTCATTATCTGAATTATGATCCCATGCCATTAACTTTGCTTCTGTATCCGATAAACTAGCATAAATGATACATTTCATTGTTTCAAAACGTGGGTTATTGGGATATTCCTCCATTAATTGTCTTTGAGCTTCTACAGAATGGTTCCCCCCAAGCACATAATAATTGTATTCAAAACATTTTGACTTATCAAATGCTTCTTTGTTGGGAACTTGAACTGGATCAGCAAGAAGCACATAATTAACCACATGAGCATATGGATTGTACCTCATCAATGTCTTCAAGTTGTGAACTTGCAGATGGTGTGGCTTTCTAACTTGATATTGACATTGTCCTTCACTTGCCTTATAGGTTTGTCTGACATTAAGCTTAAATGTACGACCACCATCAATTAAGTTTCTTTTTGTCAAATTCTGTCGAATGTCATTTGTTTTGTTTTGATAATTCCATCCTCTAAATCAGCTCCTAGTGTAATGATTTCTCTGTTTTTTTTTTAAGTTTCACTAGGTTCTTGACTGCTGGTAATGACTACTTCAAAATCTTCAACTTTACTTTTCTTCGTCATAACATTCTCAACAGATTTATTCTTGGGCATTGTTACTTTTGGTCTTTTACGGCTCTTCTCAGTTCCAATGTCATCTTCAGTAACGGCAACATATGCTTCACTGTTAGTTTCAACTTCATCGTCCTCAAAAGTAACTTGTCTACCCTTGCTAGATTTATCCACTAGAGGCCTTTTTTTCTGATCCTTTGGATGTAGTTTTGTAGCATCATCAATTACTACATTTTGCTTGTTTTCCATATCTTCTTCTGACACTGAGTAAAAACTGCTAACAACTTTCATGATATCATGCTCTATGAAATGAATGTCTCCCAACCTAATTGAACAACTTTCAATAAAATTCTGCCAAACAAAATATCATATGTCAATAAAAACAAAGTTAAAAAAATATAGCGAGACACTTTCAAGAATGAAAAATACAAATATAAATAACAATACTTACGATGTTTTGTTTCATATCATTTACGATTTGTTTACACAACTTTGTAGATACCTCTCTCGTGTCATACAATGAATATGATAGTCGATATTTAATCCTTTCATGTGACATGGGAGCTTTTGTAAGTATGTAAACAACTTCAGTGTCCAGTACCGAACACATATCTATGACTCTTCCCATCAGCTCAAAAATTCCATTATCATTTGGTATATCAATATATAGATATATATTCACATTTTTGCTTTCTCTTTCTTTCACATACGAGATTCTTGATGAGAATTTCACCTCTTTTGAATTCTTGTAGTTTGAAATCATCTTCTTATCATTTGAGGCACTTGAGAGATTTGTAGCTATGAGCTCAGGTGGAGTTCGTTCACAAATGTTTTTTGAAGATTCACCTTTAAGAGTCTTTGTTCCAGAAAGATTCACAGAAATATTCTTTGATGCCATTTTCCTGAAAAATAGAAACACATAAATCAGTAAATAATGAAAACATATTAACTTAAATCCACGACGAAAATATATCATAAATTTTTAATTTGTATAATCAGATAATTGAAATTAAAAAATATTAACACTAAGAAATGGTAGAAGCCCACCGACACCACCCCGTCCATCCGCGGAGTGGCGGCGATTCAGAGAATCGCACAACCTCCGCGGGCGGACGGGTGGGCCGCCATGGTGGCATAGGATGGGGTTGCGGCAGCTCCTCACTGCACCACCAGGGGGCCTGCTCACCCCTTCCACCCCCCTGCCCCCTCCCTGCACGTCCCCTTACCCCACCCCCTCACGGCCCTCCTCACCCCCGCCCACCCCACCTGGCTCCCCGCCCGCATCTGCCCACTCCACTTGGCATCTGCCCGGCGCCTTCCCCAACCCTACCCGCCCCCTCCCCCCACACTCCCTTCCCCACCCCCTCACGCCCCTCCTCACCCCTGCCCATCCCACTCGGCGCCCCGCCCGCACCTGCCCACCCCACTCGGCGCCCGCCCAGCCACCCCACCTGCCCGCCTGGTGCCCCACCTAGTGCCCCGCCCGACCACCCCACCCGCCTGCCTGGCACCTTCCCTGACCCTACTCGCCCCCTCCCCCAACACTCCCCTCCCCACCCCCTCACGCCCCTCCTCACCCGCGCCCATCCCACTCAGCGCCCCGCCCGCACCTGCCCACCCCACCCAGCAACCGCCCGGCTACCCCACCCTCCCGCCAGTGCCCCACCTAGTGCCCCACCCGACCACCCCACGCCACCCAGTACACCACCCACCCTCCCAGCGCCACCCTGGCGGCCCGCCCACCCACCCAGGGTGGCAATCAGCTAGCCACCCCAAGTGGGCAGGTGGGCCACCAGAGTGGCGCGGGGTTGGGCGGTGGTGCCCCACCTCGCGCCAGCCCGGTGGCCCGCCCACCCGCCCGGGGTGGAATCGGACAGCCACCTCGGGCGGGAGGGCGGGCTGCCAAGGTGGCGCGGGGTGGGCGGCCGCCCCAGAATCGGACGGCCATCCCAGGCGAGCGGACGGGCTGCCCGGGTGGCGCGGGGTGGGCGGCCGCCCCACCCCATGCCACCCCGGTGCCCCGCCAGCCCGCCCGAGGTGCTCGTCTGATTCTCGGAATCGAACGGCCACCCTGGGCGGGCGGGCGGGCGGGTGGGCTGCCGGGGTGGCACTGCCCACCCCGACGGCTTGCCCGCCCGCCCTGGTAGCCGTCCGATTCTCGGAATCGGACAGCCACCCCGGGCAAGCGGTCTAGCTACCGGGGTGGCACGGGGTGGGCGGGTGGGTTGTTGAGGTGGCGCGGGGTGGGCGGGTGGGTTGTTGAGGTGGCGCGGGGTGGGCGGGCGGGCCGCCTGGGTGGCGCTACTCACCACGCGCCACCCCACTGGCCCGACCGCCCGCCCGGGGTGGCCGTCTGTTTCGGGAATCAGACTGCCACCTAAGCGAGCAGACGGGCTGCTGAGGTGGCGTAGGGTGGGGTGCTGCCGCCCACCCCGCCCCAGCCCGGCGGCCTGCCCGCCCACCAGGGTGGTCGTCCAATTCTGAGAATCAAACAGCCACCCAGCCGGGCGGGCGGGCTGCCGGGGTGGCACGGGGTGGGGTGTCGCCACCCACCCTAAGCCACCACGACAACTCACCCGCCCGCCCAGGTGGCCATCCGATTCTTGAAATTAGCCGGCCACCCGGGCGGGCGGGCTGGCCACCGAGGTGGCATGGGGAGGGGGTAGAGGGTGGGGGTAGGGGTGAGCGAGGGAGGGGTGGGCAAGGGAGCGGGGGGGGCGGTGGGATGGGGTGGGGGTGGGAGTGGGGGCCGAATGGGGTGGGTTGAGGGGGAGGGTGGGAGTAGGGGTGGGCGAGGGGGAGGGTGGGGGTAGGGGTGGGCGAGGGAGGGGTGGGGAGGGGTTGCATGGGGAGGGGGGAGGGTGGGCGTAAGTGTGGGCGAGGGAGGCGGGGCGGGTGTGGTTGGGGGGGGGGGGGGGGGTGGCGGGGGTAGGGGTGGGCTGGGCGGGGGTGTGAGGGAGGGGTTAGGGGTTGGTGGTTGGGTGGGGTTGGGGGTAAGGGTGTGAGGGATATAGGGGATGGCGGACAGGGGGGGTGTGGGGGGTAGCGGGGCGTGCGGGGAAGGGGGGTAGGTGTGCGGTGGGAGGTGAGTAGGGGGGGCGGTGGGTAGGGGTGGAAGGGGGGTAAAGGTGGGGTGGGGTGGCCGTCCGATTGCGGGGTGGGGTGGGGTGGAGTGTGGGGTAGGCGGGGGGGTGGGGGGTAGGAGCAGAAGGGGGGTGGGGTGGGGTGGCTGACCGATTGCTGGGTGGGGTGGGGTGCAATGGGTCGGAGGGGCGTGAGGGGGGCGGGAGCGTGGCTGGGGGGTAGGGGGCATGGGGGACAGGGGGTAGGCAGTAGCGGTGGGAGAGGGGGGGTGGAGTGGGCGGGGGGACAGAGTGGGGGAGTTTGGGGAGGGGGCCGGTAGGGTGTGCGGAGGGGCCGAGTGGCCGACCAATTGCAGGATGGGGGTGCCCAGCTTTGTTGTGCCCACCATGCTCACGATGGAAGTATTGGTTAATTTGGCTGACAAAATGTATTTAATCTTAAAAAAAAAATCTACTTCATTAAACTAATTTAATATGAAAAATTTCAAGGAAAAAAATTTAACTGACCTTTCAACTGCGAGAATTCTTCGTTGAATATGTTGTTGATAGCAATGTAGCTGCTCCACAAATTCACTCGAAGTCTTTCAACGAACCGCAAAAAACATTGATGTAATGTGAGTACTAGTGATAATGGAATTTAGTATATAGTTGAAATTACGGAGATGTTTTACCATATGGTGAATGCGGGATTAATTAGATTTAAAAAATTTTAACATGTTAATTTTTTTATGGCGATGAAGGAAAATATGATAAAGCGAATATTATGGAATTATTTTATAGCAGGGTGAATGTGGGATTAATTTGTTTCAGAATGTATTATAAAAATTAAAAAAAAAACATTTAATTGTTTAGTAAATATTATATACTTTGACTATTGAAATAATTTAGGTAGAAGTTGTAGTTTACAATTTTAACTTTAATGATTTATTTCATAGAAAAATTTAGTTTACATTTTTCATTAAATTGTAGAATAAAGTAATGAAGAGAAATAAATCTCACAAACTTTTAGGAGGGAAATATTTTCACGAAACTTTTTGGGGGGGGAATTTTTGGAGGGAAATTTCATTCTCTAAGCTATATAATATCTTTAGGAGACTCTCCATTTGTATCATTCAACATCTTCTATTTTAAAGGGATGAATTGTCCAGATATTGAAGTTTCGATTTATACAGCATCAACATCTTCATCGTGTAACAACTCTATTCATATGGATGAATATAGCGGGAATTCTTCCACTATGAATAGAAATTCATTTCTTCCACTTAGTCCTGATCCTAAGGACTATGAGAATAGCACTGATGAAAGAGGGGATGGAGAATTTCAAATAAATAAAGAGTCACAGATTCCACTTAGTCCAAATTCGAAGGACAATGAAAGCAGTAGTGATGATGAGCTTGATGACAAATTTCAAAAGAATGGAGTGTCACGATGTCCACTTAGTCCTAATTTTAAGGGCTATGAGAGCAACAGTGATGAAGAGCATGATGGTGAAGTTCAAAAGAATGGAGTTCACGGTGTCCACTTAGTCCTAATTCTAAGGACTATGAGAGCAACAGTGTTGAAGAGCACGATGACAAATTTCAAAGGAATGGAGTGTCACGGTGTCCACTTAGTCCAAATTCTAAGGACTATGAGAGCAGCAGTGATGAAGAGCATGATAATGAATTTCAAAAGAATGGAGTGTCAAAGTGTCCACTTAGTCCTAATTCTAAGGACTATGAGAGCAGCAGTGATGAAGAGCATGATGATGAATTTCAAAAGTATGGAGTGTCACGGTGTCCAGTTAGTCCTAATTCTAAGGACTATGATAGCAGCTTTGATGAAGAGCGGGATGATGAATTTTAAAAGTATGGAGTGTCAAGGTGTTCAGTTAGTCCTAATTCTAAGGACTATGAGAGCAGCAATGATGAAGAGCATGATGATGAATTTCAAAAGTATGGAGTGTCACAGTGTCCAGTTAGTCCTAATTCTAAGGACTATGAGAGTAGCTTTGATGAAGAGCGGGATGATGAATTTCAAAAGTATGGAGTGTCACGATGTCCAGTTAGTCCTAATTCTAGCGACTATGACAACAGCAGTGATGAAGAGCGAAATGATGAATTTCAAAAGAATGGAGTGTCACGGTGTCCACTTAGTCCTAATTCTAAGGACTGTGAGAGCAACAATGTTGAAGAGCATGATGATGAATTTCAAAAGAATGGAGTGTCACAATGTCCTCTTAGTCCTAATTCTAAGGACTATGAGAACAGCAATGATGAAGGAAAGGATGATGCACTTAGTCCTAATTCTAATGAGTATAAAGGTAGCAGTGATGAAGGACAGGATGATGCACTTAGTCCTAATTCTATGGACTATGAGAGCAGCACTGAAAATGCACATGAGGAAGAATATCCAATAAACATCGAGTCAAATTTTCCATTGAGTCCGAATTCTAAGGACTATGACAGTAGCACTAATGAAGGGGAAGATGAAGAATATCCTCCAAGTCAATATTTGAAAAGCATAGTTGATCATAGTGTGGATAACATTCCTTTTAATGATGATGAAAATCCTTATACAAATGATGATCCAATGATGGAGATGTTGTCAAGAAATATTGTATTGAGGAGTATGAGCAGACCTTTTCATATCAATGCAAGATGTTCTAGTTATACAAGGGGTAGAGCAGAATATCTGACGAGAATAAATTCTATCAGCGCACTCATTTCAAGTGAATGTTGCCAAAAAGATTGCTTGAAACATATGGATTTCAAATTTTCATTAGAGAGCAGGAAGAGATATTTGTCAATGAATAAAAGTATGCAAAATTCATATTTATTTGGGTGCATGCAATGTACATTGTCAGGTTATGATTATCATATTAGGACTTTATTTATCTGTAGAAAAGCTTTCAAAAAGTTTCATTCGATTGGGAATTTTCGTCTCTCGAGAATTCAAGAAAATTTGGAAAAGGATCCCACATTTTATTCTGAAGTACATCATAAAAGATAGTTTGGGCCATTATCAAATACTACAATGTCATGGATGAAAGATTTCTTTTCAAAGCATGGAGAGTGTATGCCAAATAGAGAGACAATACATATTCCAGATAATTTTTCAAGACGAGAAATCTACAACTTATACAAAGAATATGCAGAAGGTGCTGAGGGACATGGTCAGTTTATTACATATCAATATTTTGTGAAGGTATGGAAGAAAGAATTCAACAATGTCCATATTCCTAAGAAGACAAGGATGGGGATTTGCAGTACATGTGCTTCTCTTAAATCAAAAAGGGACAAATGTGAAGGGTCAAAAAGAGGTAACCATTCATAACTTTAACTTTTAAAATTGTATATTCATCAAGTAAGAAAACATATTTCTTAATGGCTTTCTTTTATGTTGTGTCGATTCAATTGTCAAAGAACTTTAGGAGCATCGCAAACAACAAACAAATGAAAGGAAAAAGTTGTACAAGCATCGAAAGAAGTGTTATGATAATCCGAATAAATGTTTGGGTTTGATAATTGATGGTATGGACCAAAAGAAAACACTTTTACCACATTTTTTTGCACACCCAAAAATTTACAGGAGGAGAATTTTATTCAATATCACTTGGTTGGTTGTATGGTCTTCAATGGGAAAATGTTGCCAAAGGTGTACTTCACAGCTCCAAATATTCATAATGATGCAAATCTGACCATAACCATAATTCATGATGTGCTTTCTCATTGGTTTGGTAATCTTCCTGAAGTTTTGTATCTACAATTGGACAACACTTGCCGTGAAAAAAAAATCAGGTTGTTTTTGGATATCTAAACATGCTTGTTGAATTGAGAATTTTTCAGAAGGTAAAGGTTGGTTTCCTTCTTGTTGGGCACACTCATGACCATATTGATCAGATGTTCAGTCATTTTTCAGTCACATTGAGGAGGAAGGAAGTTGGGAGCTTGCCATCATTAATTGAATGTATTAAGAAATCATACATGCTAGAGCCTACTTTTGATGTGTTGGAAGAAACTGTTGACATGCGAAGGTTTATTATGGGATCATATGGTGAGAGGAAATGCATTGAACAACTTAATGACATTCGCTTCCAACATCAATTTTGTATCAAAAAAATTGATGGGAAAACACTAATATGGGGCAAGAAGTATTCAAATACTGCGAAATGGGCACCATCATCATGTTTGCAATTTTTGAAGTTCATTCCAGATCATCCAATATTTGCATCAAAAATATTGTTATTACAATCAGTTGGTGAAGTTCATAATGCACACAGACAAAATAGAGATATAAATTATTCTAATTGCCTAGAAGAAATTAAAAAATGTATTAGATATACATATGAGTACTTTGACATTGCTGATTCAGTTTGGTGGGAGTCATTTTTCAATAATCAAAGTGATATCATTTCAACAACAACAAATGAAGATATACCTTTGAGAAATCCATTTATTTGGCCATAAAATGTGTCAAATGCACATGAGGAAATAAACATTGTTTAACAGCAACAATCTCAAGGTATTATTAATTCTTCACGGGCAGAGGAAAGAGAGATGTATATTGGTTCCAGAAGATCTCGTGCGCAACGTGGAGCCATGGAAGACCTTTACAGGGGTTCAGTACAAGATATTAAGGAGGGTTGCATGATCGCAATGCTAGCAGATGGAGATCCCATTGGCTATCCATTCTGGTTTGCTAAAGTTCTAAAGGTCTTTACAAAAAATGAGGATGTTACAAGTGTTGAAGTACATTGGTATGCCACAAATACACATCCATTCAATGGTGTGTATAAGCCAGAGATGGTAGTTGACAAAAAGATGGCAGAAAGAGAAAAATAAAGGGTACAAATATAAATTGTCGCCGCACAGACATATTAAAATTGGAGGATGTTGACATACCTGTTTATGACTTCAGTTTAACAAAGAGAGGAACTCTTCGCTTCAAGACGATAGAGATTCTAAAAAGGTTGTTACCAGAAGGAACATTGTTGAGATGGGAGTCTGTTGAATCCAGTCGTAGATCTAGAAGACTTTTGAAACCTGAAATGATGGGCATGCATGTGGACTCAGATGGGGCACTAGTTGATGAAAGAGAAGAATATGAAACATCTTTGTCAGCATCTAGTCACTCATCTAAAGATGTAAATTCTAATGGTGTGTAAGAAAATATGAGTGATTTTGAATAATTGTTTAAGACAGTTTATCTAACTGATGTATGCATCGTATCTTGAAATAAAATTTTTGATTTCCGTATGGTGTTAAATGAGAAGTTATGAGCCATTTTTATGTTGTTAGATCATTTTACTAGCATTTTTTTTAAATTTTGAAGATTGACCCTAAAAAAGAATCATCATTCCAGTATAATCACTTTTTCATTTTCAAGTTGTATTTTGCACAAAAATTTCATTTTCACTGCCATTTTTAAAACATGTTCAAAATTGTCCCTAAAAAGAAAAACCATCGTTCCAGTATACACACATTTCGTTTTGAGCACTGTTTTTGATGTTTTTTGGGCGGTTTTTGGCCAGAGTTCCTGTTTTGCATTTATAGTTCCTGTTTCAAAGTTTACATTGTTTTAGGTGAAAGTATATCAATCATTGCACAAAATTCTTGTTGTGCCTCATTATTGTGAACGTTGTTGAAAGCATGTGCAATGGAAGGGTTGGGGAAATGAGTTATGTATGTATTTGTTTGAGAGGTTTTCTCAAAAGATATAGAGTTTGATAATTGGAAAGGAGGATTGCTTTCAGGGTGGGAAGTGGTAAATATAGAGAGGTTTGATGGAAAATGTGAATTTGCATCATATGTTTCAGACCATGAAAGTTGGTTTTTATTCTGCTTTTTCTTTTTTTGACAATCTGTGATGCCTTTATTTTCCTGATAAAGCTCATGTCGATGTGCATTTATTTGTTCTTTATTTTCTTCATAGTATCTTCGAGCACATTCATCATTACAAGAAGCAGACATTTGCACAAGTTATCGTACCTATAGGCAAGAGAGGGGAAAATGGGAATGTTATTTGGAGAGAGAACAACCATGTTATTGTATAAAAGGGAAAGAGAAAAAAAAATTGAAGTTTTGAATAGTTTTATGTTAATTTATGATTAGAACAATGTGTTTGAAAGAACATTTAAGTAATTTTCATTTATACATGTAGATAATTGCATGTGTAATGCATCAAGTTCGCTCATTTGTTAAAAGAAAGAAGGTAAAAAGAATGTGAATAAGTGTACGTACACAATGAAATAATAGACACAATGGAGGATGAATATTTATTTCAATACTAAATAAGAGAATTTTTTGAGAAGGCATGCAATAGTATATGGTCTAAAATTGTATTTATAAAGTAAGATAATACAAACTGTCAAAAAGAAAAATGTACATGTAATGATATTTATCTATGATATCGACATGTTATCGATTGCTCGAAGGATGTTGTTGCATTTTGTTGTGAATTGCAAGCTTTCTTCTTTCATGATAACACATTTCAACTGTGGTATTCCTTTAAATGTTTATGTCTTTACTGATAGTTTGAAGATGTGATTTGTCCATAGTGTTTTAGAGACAATTTCCTTGATTAGATCTTGATCTGAGGATAACAAATAGAAGTCCTTTGCATTAATCCCAAGAATTGTAGATGTCACGTCTTTGAAAGCAACAATTGAAGCTAACTCACCAGTGTGATCTTTTATGTTGATCTTAAGTAAGTATCTATAATCATAGTCAGTTACTCCAACATTGCATTTTGGGCAATACCATATGCCTGTATTTTGTGGAATAAGTTTTTTCATGCATTTTTTCCCATCAATGATAGACGGGCAAGAAAGGTAGTAAAAAAAGTCCATCGAAATTTTTGTTATTGTGCCCTTTAGTTGGAAGAATGTTGGTTTCTCTGAGGAATCCATACTGTAAATATTAGCAATTGTTATTTTTTTGGTTGATGGCCAAAAGGAGTTGAATATCTTGTTGTTAAGGATGTAGAAGTTGTAGTGCAACCTTCTCTTTTAAACCATGACTTTAGCGTGTGGGCCTCTTTAATGTCAAGATCTACAAGAATAATGGATCTTGTTGTAGTGCCGACAATTTTTCCATTAAAATCTCCAACACATGGTAGACTTGATTGCAATGATGGGGTTATTTCCTGCACCACATAAGGATGATATTTATTGTGATACAACTTCAAAATTTCCAACCCAAAAGATCATATCCATGTTATACTGAGACATGTCTTGAAGATGTACTGTTTTTTTAGTAACTTCACAGTCGTCTTTTCTACTTATAGTGCACAGATTGGAAATGTAAGTGACAATACCAAGAACATGAAAACTTGAGTTGGCGTTTGTTGTTCTGATATCATTGATTGATTTTATATTGAAATTCACCATTGAGTTGCATTTCTTTTGCTGGAAACATGCTCTATGGTAGATTCTACATTTAACAAAATTTCCCAGTCATTGTTTAAGTGGTTGTATTTCTTATTAGCCATTTTCACATTCCCTTTTGAGACAATGTAGACATTTCCAAGTTGTATTTTGTCAAAAAATTAATCGGCGACATTGTTGAAGCAAGTAATATGCATTTCTCCACCTTTTGTATCGAACAGATCAAATCCAAACACTTTATCGGTTCTGTATTGATTCTGATGAAGTATCTTGGTTCAATGAGGAGGGAGTGTCTTCTTCAGAAGTGATCAGAATACTCAAATTTTTTGGATTACCAATTAAGGGTGCAGATGAATCAAAAATCTCGAAGTCTATTAGCATTATAGACCTACACGATAATGATAGTCATAGGAGTAATTGTTAGACTTGAAATTGGTATCGACAAAATTTGTAAAGTTGAAAGAGGATATTTATGAAAAATTTACATTGATGGACCAATAGTTGAAGTATTCCAACTTTCAACATGTACAAGAGAACCCTTTTGCAACAATACTATTGCTACCAGGTCATTGAAATCTGTTGGAAGCATAAGGTGTTTCATATGTGTGCCATCAGAGATGGCAGTGCGATATCGTAGAGTTGAACTTTGCATCGATTGAAAGGGGTCAAGTTCAACAATTTGTAGGAATGGTTGAATATGAGTTGATCTAGAGAGCATTGAGAAAATAACATTCTCAGTAAGTTTTGTTGTCATTTTCTGAAAGTAGAGATAAGAAAATAAGTACTATAAAGAAGAAAAAAATTCGTATAGGTGGTTTTTTTATTTAAATTGTTTATATGTGGTTTTCCTCGCATTAGATGTTTAACATTCATAAAATTCCTATAGCACTACATGAAAAGTTATGAACTAAGGGGCAGGAAGCATGTTCATATTGTTTGTAATTGAGTGGTTATCTAGACTTGTAAACATAAAAATGAAGATATTTATGACAACAACTTCCATATGATCATCCTCTTTCAAACATAGTTAAAACTGTAAATTGAAAATTTCAGAAACCTACACATGATAGAAACAATCAGACAAGCACCCTAGCACCTAGTGATAATATTCAATAAACCTATGTCGATTACATAGGCAATCAGAATAAAACCACTCCAACTCTTGATTTTTTGGAGGGAACATTAGTGGATGGAAAGCATTAGAAATGAGGAGTACCTTTTATCAGGCTTGTGACATGATGGTCATCTATGCATGTTCAACTATTAATGGTTGATGGTTTAAACTTTTAACTAATTGTAAGGAAATTACCTATGTATCATAACTTCAAATTGCATGCAATAATATCTTTCTGAGTATTCACAACAAAAAATATGAAATAAAAAATACACAACATTTGAGAGAAAAACGTATACTATTTCATAAAATGGAAAAGAGAGGGCTAGAAATTTTTAACAGTACATTCTTCTAAGATGATTGTATATACTACAGATATGATACATCATAGAATGTGGAGCCTACAAGTTACATTTTGTTCAAAAGATAAAGCTTAAAAAAATACTTCAATTTCACTCCTTTAAAATTAATTAAACATCATTGAATATTTTAACAGAAAAATGTTAAGATGCATTGATGCGTCCTTTTGAAGTGATGCATTTTATCATGCTTACAAATTTATGCAGACTTACCTGCACAATAACATTTAGTGTGTGCATTATGTCAATGACCTAAATATCAACATATCTATTCACTTTTTCTAAATGTTGTAAAGAACCAAAATTCTGGAAATATTCGTAAATGTGTACAAATATTTATAGGCACACTCCCTATACCTCAATAATTTTGGTTTCATCTTCAACTTTTGTAGTCTCGAGATTTATCCAAGCTTCAATTCTTGCTTTTTCTCATTGATATCATAAATTTACAAACAACCTGAATACTCAAACATTTTATTGTTAAAATTATATATAACAAATGCTAGCAATCTCTTAAATGGCTATTTCATACTATTGCAAGCTAATTTTGATCATGATTTTGTGGCAAAATGTAAGTTTTGGAAATGTCAATTTTGATAAGACAACAATTTACGAAACTTGAAAATGAAGGCAGCTAAACAATTTGCAAACTTAGGGACTTGATTTTACAGTTTCAAAAGCTTGTTCCAGATCATTCAATTTCCTCTTGTCACTTCATTAAACTATTGGTAAACATTAATCAGAAGCATTAGTTTAATATATGTTGGATATCACAAAGAAAGGAAATATTTAACAATCAAAGTTTCCTTCCAAATTTGCTTCAACAAATTTTCTCTAAAGTTTCTTCGGGTCCACTCAAAGTCAGATCCAAATTATTCATTGTTTCTGGCATACAGAAAAGGAAGTCATGTAGCTTAGAAATCCATGGTATGAAGCAATCATGTACAAACTTATGCTACTTATAGTAGTTACAAATCTCTCTCCAATATAGAGCAATAGGGTCACATATTTGGAAATTGATATTCCAATGGTCAAATGACCCTCCTTAGTTATTCAAACTTTCTACAATTAGTTGAATGAATGTCCTAAGTTGATCAAACTATATCTAGTCATTCAAATGACCCTCCTTAACTAAAGTACAGAGTATTCTCCCTTGCTAGCTATTAGGTGGGTACTCCTTGGTATCTAGGTTAGTGCTCTCCTGGTACATAGGTTTGTGGTTTCCACTACCTCGTTCGAAATATCACATGGATATAATTTTATGGAAAGATTGAGTGGCTCAGTTAGAAGGTCAACCTTCGATCGATAAGGAAAGTAGATTGACCTTCTGAAGCTCTTTGAAGAGAATCAATATGGGTTTTTGATCCGAATTTAAACAGGAATGCAACAAATTAAAAATATAACCATACATACAAAGATGCAGCAGAAACAATACTTCATTTCATTACTGTAAAATACTGAAATATGTTTACAAACAGAAATGGAAATAAACTAACTAGGGCGATGGTAGATTATCTATGAGAAGAGATGTGTTAGCTACATGCCTCTAAATTGTCTTACAATGAGGCTCGAAGGCCTATTTATTGTTGAGAAACAATGGAAAACCCTAAACATCCAAAAACCTAACCCTAGGAGATGAAGCGCCAAACTATGGGCCCCGTTTTGGGTAAATTGGTACATCAACCTCCCAGGGTCGTAACTTTGGCATATGACCTCCATTTGACGTGCACAATACCTCGTTAAAAATATTTATCCAAGGAATGCAACTTTGGGAAGAGAAACATCAATCCATGGATCCATGTTGCTCCCAGTTCTCCCAAAAAACGTTGTTTAGGGCCTCAAAATGACTCTAGAATTTCAAGACCCAAAAAACTCCTAAAAATAGTAAATTGTGCTACAATTAAGGAAACTGAAAAACTAAAAGAAACAATGGTGTGGATCAAAGTGGAATTGGTGGGTGGCCCCCAATATCCACCTGGATCATTCCTCCCCCCTTAGGAAGCAATGGTCCCCATTGCGTTGAGTTCTTCCATGAGATGAGGAAACTTCTGCTGAACTTGGTCCCTGGTGAGCCACTTGCCATGGTGAAGGAGTTGGCCTGTTTTGACAACTTGATACAGTTGGATCTTCTGCTAGCGAGTGTGCTTGATCTGTGTGTCCATGATCCAATCAGTTGTAGCTTGTTCCATGCAATCTAGATTTAACTCTGTGGGTGTGAGTTGTTCTGCAATGTCGGAAGTGTCTAGTAATGGTGGAAAATATGGCTGAAGGCAGTCCACGTTGAACACTGGGTGCAGGCCAAGGAATGGCAGAATGCTGAGCTCAAATTCATTATCTCCCATAGCCTTGGTAACGGTGTAAGGACCATATCGGAGTGATCTGAGTTTCCGATAGGCTCCCGTAAGGCATTCCATTTTCAAATGCAACCAGACTTTGTCACCCACTTGAAACTTGTGTGGCACCCGATGTTGATCATGTCACTGCTTGTACTTGGCATTTGATTTCTCCAAAATGTCGTGGACCTACTCACGGATATGTTGGATGTGCTCAATGAAGTTTTTTTCCTTATCTGTTTCATACTGGACATGATCTGAATCTGCCTGAGTAGCTGCAAATGGCATGGCCACATTAATGGGACATAGTGGTTGGAATCCCAAGCACACCTGAAAAGGGTTATGGCCAATCGAGCTGTGGAGAGCTCGGTTATAGTTGTGTTGAACATAGGGGAGGCTCTCATACCATGTGCGTGGATGCTTTGAGTTGTACATGCACAGAATGTGTACGATCATCCTGTTGAAAACCTCTGTCTGCCCATCAATTTGTGGATGGAAGGCTTTGGACTTAGTGAGTTTGGTGTTCAGCATCGACCAGAGACTGGAACAAAATGTACTGAGGAACCTGCTGTCCCGATTTGAGATGATAAACTTTGGGATCCAAAAGTGTACCCACACTGGTTCAAAGAAGAGTTTAGCAATGGCTTCTGTTGTGATATTCTTCTTGTAGGCCACCATAATGGCCATCTTCAAGAACCTGTCAACGACCAAAAAAACACAGTTGTTTCCATGCTTAGTAGAAGGAATGCCCGACATGTCATCCATGGAGATGGATTCCCAAGGTCGCCTAGGTGTAGGCAGCAAGGTATAGAGGCCTTGCTTCTTAATGGTTAGTTTGGCAATGACACAGTGCATGATCTGATGTACTTCCCAACATCTTGTTGAAGATTTGGCCAATAGAAATACTTCTGCAGTATTGCCACTGTTTTCTCGACCCCGAAATGCCCAAAAGCCTGACTGTAGTGTGTTTCCCAAATAATCTTGGCATGCTCGCTTGAAGGAACACAAAGTTGACCCAGGTGGCATAACAGGGCATGCTGGAGGTGAAAATATCAAACATGTTGACCCTCCAAGAGTGTCTGGTATGTGTGGCCTAATTCTAGGTCGCTTTTGTAGAGAAGTGGCCAATCAAAAGCCTCGTGCCCACAAGAGTTGAGCATGGTGGTTAACACAATGATCGGTGGTCGACTGAGGAAATCTGCAACATTATTGGTGCTGCCCTTCTTATACTTGATATTCAAATGGAACCATTGCAGGTATGTGGACCACTTCTGATGGCGATCATTTTGCAATTTCCCTTAGATCTCTATGAACTGCAGGGGTCGGTGGTCTGTGTGGATGACTGTTTCCTTCCCCAAAATGTAATTCTTTCATTGTCAGCAGGCTTGCATAATGGAATACATCTCTTTGTCATAAGTGGGATACTTCATGACTATGTCTGAAAGTGTCTCACTGTGATATGCCACTGGATGCCCATGTTGAGTAAGGACTGCCCCAATAGCATAGTCAGAGGCATATGTCTCGACCTCAAATGGCTATTACAAGTCTAGTAATGTAAGCACTGGTGTCGAGCAGAGGCAATGTTTCAACTTTGTGAATGCCTTTTGTTGAGATTCAAACCAAAAGAATTTTTCTTTCGCTCCTCCCTTGGTGACTTGAATCAAGGGCCAAGCGATATGAGAAAATCCTAACACGAACCAGCAGTAGAAGTTAGCAAGACCCAGAAAGCTGCGGAGCTCTATGAAGTGGTTGGAGATGGCCAATCCCGAATGACTCTAATCTTGGCTGGATCCACATGCACATGTATCCCAGATACTGAACCTGGATCATGCCAAAAGTGCATTTCTCCAAATTGGCACATAACTTGTGTTGCCATAGTGTTTGGAGAACCTGCCGGATGTCGTGGAGGTGCTCTTTCCAACTCTAGTTGAACACGAGGATGTCATCCAAGTATACCACTACAAATGAGTTCATGAATGGCTGCAAGATGTCATCCATTAGCCTCATGAAGTTTGCAGGAGCATTTGTCAATCTGAAAGGCATAACCAACCATTCGCAAAGGCCCTCCTTGGCTTTGAAGGCAGTGTTCCACACATCGAAGGGTTCGATTGGTACCTGGTGATATCCTGACTTCAAATCAATCTTGCTGAAATATTTTTCCCCCTTCAGTTGGTACAGGAGGTCATCAATCCATGGGATCGGGTACCTATTATGGACAGTGATCTTGTTCAGTGCTCGATAGTCAATACAAAGTCTCCAAGTCCCATCCTTCTTCTATACCAACACGATCGGGCTCCCACAAGGCGATGAACTCGGACGGATGTGACCTTTCTGCAGTAGCTCCTGAATCTACCTCTTGATTTCATCGTTCTACAGAATGGAGCATCGATAGATTGGTCCATTGGGCAGCGGCGCACCTGGGGTCAAATCGATGGAGTGCTTGACCTGACAGTGCAGAGGAACCCCTGCGGAGGAGGTGAATATGTCCTCGTACTCCACAACCTTGTCCATCTATAGTTGTCATACAGAGGGGCCCTTTCTGGAGGTCGTGGCCACCGTCTTCTTCTTTCCTTAAGAGCGTATCATCAAGAAAACAAATTTCCCAGTTTTGGAAATGATCTTACTGCATTTTTTTGCAGTAACCAAAGAGATGGCGATAGGCCAGTGCTACCTCTGATATCCTGTACAACTTATTTCCCAAAGTAACAATAACAGCACGAGGCCTTGATTCATACATAGCATGTCACTTCCACAAGTATGGTTGGCCTAATAATACATCACAAACATCAAGGGGGGCAATGTCACACAATACCTCATCCGTGAAGGACTTGATGTTGTATGGAAGGCAACACTGCTGGCTCATGCACAGATCTCGTCCTTGGTGAACCACCCGATGGTGTACGATTGTGGATGTGTTGTGGTCGCTAAGCCTAGCCGCTTCACAACCTATGCCAAAATGAGATTCTTGTGGCTCCCGCTGTCGAGAATGAACTATAGCGAAGAGCCCTTTACCCACATCTTGGAGTGGAACAGGCGCTCCTCCTCCACTGGATCTTCAGGTTCCTCCTTCTAGATCTTTGTGGTGGAAACTATGGCATTGGGATCTGCATCGATACTTTGCTTCCCTTTGTCATTCCCCTTATCGAGTTCAGAATCAGAGTCATAACATGCATCTTATTCTGAAACCTTTAGCTCGGCCACCAGTGACTGCTTGGCCCGACACTCGTGTTGTGAGTGGAGCTCTTATGGAACTCACACCACTTTCCTGTGTCCTTTTTCGGCTTCGTGGCACTATTCTTTGCTTGTAGCTTTGGCGGGTTATCTTGGGCCACCCCTCCTTAGCTTTGTCCTTTGTTCGGCGGTTTGGGGGCACCTTTCCCTTGCTTCAGATTCGCAGATCCAAAGTCTCGCATATTCTTTTTAAACTTTTGCTTGATCTTGACAGCATATCGGTATGTCGTGCCGAGTGAGGAGATGTTCAGGAATTCTATTTCGTCTTGGATGTACCTGTGCAGGCAGCCACGGTATTTGAGTACCAAATTCTGCTTTGAATCCTTGATACCCAAATTTGTGCGAAGGGTATGGAAAATATTGGTAAACTCCAGCACGTCTTGGTCCCTTCCCTGCCGCAACGTGGTTCACTTTATGTATTGATCCTCATAGCTTCTAATAGGGTAGTACTTCTCCCTGATGGCAGCCCGGAATGAATTCCAAGTTGGTGCGACTAAAAACAGTGAGGCCATACTTTCATCCTTCTGCTCACAATAGGTTTCCCACTAGTCCTTGACGTGGGGGGCAGCTTTTACAAGAGTGAAAGTAATATTTTCTCGACTGGAAAAATCATGAACAAAAAAATACCCTTCTAGCAGATTTGACCATTTATCTATGGCATCTGCATCTATCTAACCCTCAAATATGGGAATGTCAAAGTTAACTTGTACCTTAAAGTGTTTGGTGCTTCCAGAGTAGCTGCTGGAAGTGGATGTGTCGCCCCTAGGTAGCCGCTGAAGGATATGGGAAAATTTGTCCATCATCGCATTCCTTTGTCGCTTGAGGGCCTCTTCGAGCAATATTTTGATAGGATCTCTTGCCCCCTCATCTTTCTTTTCATATGCCATGGGAGGCCATCGGGATTTACGAGGCTGGTCTTGCAAAGGTTTGGCCAGTTCAAGCCCTAACTCCTTATATCCTGACCTTGTTGGGGACATGCAAAGAAAGACAGAGAAAGAGCAGACCACTTTGATACCACCGATCTAGATTTAAATAGGAACACAAAAAATTAGAGATATAACCATACATACAAAGATGCAGCAGAAACAATACTTCACTTCATTACTGTAAAATACTGAAATATGCTTACAAACAGAAATGGAAATAAACTAGCTAGGGCGATGGTAGCTTATCTTTGAGAAGAGACGTGGCGGCTACATGCCTCTGAACTATCTTACAATGAGGCTCGAAGGCCTATTCATTTTTTAGAAACAATGGAAAACCATAAACATCCAAAAACCTAACCCTAGGAGATGAAGCGTGAAACTATGGACCCCATTTTGGGTAAATTGGTACATCAACTTCCCGGGGTCATAACTTTTGCATATGATCTCCGTTTGATGCACACAACACCTCGTTAGAAAGATCTATCTAAGGACTACAACTTTGGGAAGATAAACATTGGTCCATGGGCCCCTTCGTCCCATGTTGCTCCCAATTTTCCAAGAAAACGTCGTTTAGGGGCTCAAAACGGTTTCGGAAGTTCAAGTCCTGAAAAACTGTTAAAAATAGTAAATTGTGCTACAATTAAGGAAACTGAAAAACTGAAAGAAACAATGGTGGGGATCCAAGTGGAATTGGTGGGTGGCCCCTAATATCCACCTGGATCAGGTTTGGTCCTATTCCGAAGCTCTATTGAGGCTTTTTCAGAAGGGAAATAACTGAATTATTTTCCTTCATAGTAAAGAACAAACCAGCCATAATCATTGCAGAAAGAATGTTCTCTGCTTCAAATCTAGAAGAAGGAAATGTTCGGAGATATGAATCACACCATGTATTCTCTAATATGAGAATTTCAAAGAAATCCAGTCCTTACCTGTGCTGATTTGGAGCTTTAAAGAGTTGCTAATGATGACAATTGGATTGAAGTACAAGAGATTTTGTAGGGTCATCACATACAATCAAAAAAACATGGTGAGATCAAATATGATCTAGTTGAACAGAAAAAAGGAACTCCGAAGTTATAGTGGTGAACCCGGAAAATCCTGCAAATGAAGTAGAGGTTGTGTCCAATTCAATGGCTATAGTTGCAGTTAACCCTAAGAAAAAGAAACCAACAACAAACATGGAATGCAATGTTTAAACACCAAAGAAGTAGTAGTTTCTTAGTAAAAGAATTGAACCTTAAAAATCAAGTGATATGGTGGAAATGGGATCTGAACAAGATCAGTTGGTTGAGCCACGTAAGAAGAGACTGAGGTTGGAAGAGCAGGGGAGTGGAAAAGATAATTCTTCAAAGATATTTTCTCAAGAGAGGTCTAAGGAGAAAACCCTCCAAGGCTTAATTGTAACTATCACCTCTCCCACAGTAGCTGGAGTAGTTGAATAAGCCTAAAATCAAGGGAAGCTCCTCTAGAGTCATTACTGGAGATCGTCTAGCAAAGATGGAAATTAATGTTGTCTCATAAATATCCCAAATAAAGAAGTAAGATACCAAGTAGAAAATGGAATTGTCTCCCAAAGTATTCAACAAAGGGCCAACAATGCCCAAAATGCTTACTTCTATAGATCATGACAAAGGCATTTTTTATTTAGCTATCCTTCAACCAAAAGGAGATAAGAGTGAGGCTTAAATTAAGGACACTGAGTATGATGCTACCAGGATCAAGCTGGACTTGAACAGAATGCATGTGATACAAAAAATTGAATGGCATAGGCAGACAGAGGAGATGATCTCTAGGGACCTAATCCAAGCTACTGCAAGCACAAATAAATTACAGGAAATGGTACATAAGCATGAAAGGTAGCTGAAACAATAAAAGATAGAGAACATGGATAGATTAGTCAAATTACATGACTTGGAACTAAAAATAGTCTCTTTGGGCACAGATCTTGGAAATGAATAAACTGTTAAGGTTTTGATTAAAAAAAAGATGCTTAAATTCAAGTTCTTAAATCTAAAATCAATATCCCAAGCACTTACCAGATTCAAACACCATACTTATTGGAAGCTCAAAGAGAAGTGGATTGGCTTACTCGTGAAATTGGGATTTTGAAACAATTGAATGAGAGTTTTAGTTTCATGATATAAACCTTGAAGGAAGAAGAAAAATATAAAGAAGTGGAAGGCACAACCCAATCTCATCCTGTTCAAATAGAAGAAGAGGCAAATAAAGGAGAGTTCAAGGAGAAAAATGCAGCACAGGAATCTGCTTCAGCTAAGAAAATAGCAGATCTTTCAAAAGAGCTAGTCAAGGTGAAGAAAAACAAAGTATTCTCCCTTGCTAGCTATCCCTTGCTATCTATTAGCTGGGTGCTCCTTGGTATCTAGGTTAGTGCTCTCTTGGTACCTAGGTTAGTGCATAAATTCAAGAAGAAGGGCAAGCTTCAATTTGAAATAAGCCAAGTTTGATATGACATGGGTCAAGTTCTTTTGGACTGATCTTGTTCCACAAAAACAAGTCTAATTCCATAATATAGAGTAGAGAAGAATACCAAAACCTTTAGACCAAAAAAAAAAAGAAACAATCCCAAGTAAACTTGCTTTGACTTGTGTTCAAGAACCTTAGGTTGTTCCACAGGTGCGAATTTCTTCTTATATGAGTTTCTGAATTGGATGACTGAAATGGGAAGTCTAGGTTCTTATTTATACTTGTTCGATCATGTCAAAAAGATGTGTCTTTTGGGGAGGGGCCGACAAGACTATTTGAGCCAACTTGTGCAACTAGTATATTGTCTTTTAAAGGAGCCAACCTACGTATACAATTTAATACCTATTACTTCTAAAGAAGATAATTTTTTTTGGAGTTAGTGCAAGTTGGTCTTCATTGTTATTAGCAAGAATAATTCCTTCTCACAACTAATTTCCATCATGTTTAATTGAAGATGAAACAACTGGAGTAGAGGGAACAATTTTCTTCTTCACAGTTACTAAACAATGGTGAAATGGTTGTTCAATTTTAGGAGCCCATTTCTATGATAAATGTGTTTATGGCAATATTTTAATGAATCACTCTAGATCACATAAGCCACAAGTTCATCAACTAATTCACCTTTCCTAACATATTATGATGTTGTTCATTTTTCTTATTGTCAAAATATTCTATTTTCAAAATGTTTGTCTAGTGACCAAATTTCAAGCTCCTCTTCAAATGGAATTCATCAAGATGCGACAAGGTTTCTTTCACCTCGTAGCCATATTTTCGAGCCTACATAAGCAATTAACAGTATTGGTGAAAAATTGGCATGTTCAAGCCAAACAAAAAGGTCAAGTGGTGAAAATGAATATGGTTGGAGTTTATATCATTCTACTGAAAGCGATGCACTAAATGTTTATGAAGAAAATGAAAGGCTTAAAGAAAATCTACAAACTACTGAATCTTCAATTGTGCAACTCAAGAGGGAAGTTGGCTCATTAGAGAGACAAGCAGAACAACGAGTTGCAGAAATAGAAACACTTACACAACTTCTTATTGTCTATCATGTTACAGATTGATTTGGTTGCATCATTTAGATATATTGTATATGCTCTTATACTTCCAATTGTAAATTTACAGAGCAATTTCAGATTGTATTGGTTGGCAGTGTTGAAATGGACATATGAAGGGTTAGCATGCAAAGCATATATGTGTGTGTGTGTGTGTGTGTGTCCTAATAGAGGAGCATCCCACAGGAGCTTTTCATTAATATATATCATATGATTGCAACGAGATCACAGAGAAGACCTTTTACTTGATTTCATGTGGACAATTTTCATTGTCTTGTGGTTTTGATGAACTTTCTATCAAGATGAACCACAATTCAACCTATCCCCACATTTAATCATCCTATGTCAAGTGACCTAGACACTATCCTAAAACAAAGACTCATCATATAATATCCATAATGCATAGAAAAGAAGGAAGGGTTTTCATGGAAAAACCACAATCATTAAGGAAGTTTAAAGATTGGTTGTGTATAAGGAGATAAGCATCATTGCACATTTTAATACAAGGACAAGAACATTAGTGGATGGCAAGCATTAGAAATGAGCAATTCCTTTTATCAAGCTTGTAACGTGATGGTCATCTATGCCTGTTGAGCTATTAATGTTAAGTAAGGCAGAAGTTGACTCAATTCATTGTTACTAGCATATAAAAAAGGAAGTGATGTAGCTTAGAAATCCATTATATGAAGCAATCATGTACAAACGTATGCTATTTATAGTAGTTACAAACCTCTCTCCAATATAGAGTAATAGGGTCACATATTTGGAAATTGATATTTCAATGGTAAAATGAGCCCATTTAATACCGGTTGAGACTGGAAAGGCTACTGCTAAGTCAACAAAAGCTTCTGTCTGCAATGGGAGTTGCAAATGGTCTGACCCTATATATCAAACAACAAGACTTCCTCACGATGCCAAAACCAAAAAAATTGATGAAAAACTATTCAAGCTTGTTGTTTCAATGTTCTCCTCTCGGCATGGCATCATTGGAGAGACTAGCATCAACTTAGTAGATTTTGCAAAAGTTGTGAAGCCAATGTCTGTCTCTCTTCCCCTTCATTGTTGTTAAGGAGGCATTTAATCGATTGCGGATGGAGAAGACCTTTTAGTTGATTTCCTGTGCAGCCTTGGGAGCTTTATAGGACATGTTTTTTTCTGCAGGGACCCTTCCTTTCGACATTAATTGCCTCCTTCGAACCTTATGCTCTGTCATACTGCTCGGGAACGCTTGCAGATCTGACGAAGGTGCCAAATTTGTGCCTGGAGGTTGGCACAGGGAGGGCCCTAATCACAGGAGCTACTCAGATGGTCTTCGAGTTAGTGAAAACATCCTCAGCTAGCATTCTTCACTAATGAAATTGCTACTTTGGGGTCACAAAGCAAATGAGCAAACAAATCAGTAAAGCTTGAAGTTAAGAGGGAAGTTGGCTCATTAAAGAGACTAGCAGAACAAGAAGCTACGGAAATATAAACATTTACACAACAACTTGCAACAGAAATTAAGCAGGAGCATGACTTTGCAAGTAAAATTTCAGATGAAAAGCTTGAGGAGTAAGGAACCTGACAACTTGAGAGAAAGGCGGAAGGTTGTATCTGAACCTCACAGAAAACCTGAAGGTTGTATCTGCGGGACAGTTCGACTCAGATACTGGTATGTCCTTCTTCGATAATAAAAAATTCTAGATGAAATCATAGCTACATTCAATGAGTGATAAGAAGCAAGCAAGAACATATAATATATACAATAGCTACTAACTAATAATTACTAAGCCATAACTGGTTCTGATGCAGAGGTCGCCAGGTTCGAATGCAGGGAAAAGCTAACAACTCAATAGTCTTCGAATGCAGAGAAAAGCTAACAACTAAATAGTCTTCCTCCCGCCCCTCCTCCCCTTGCAAAGGTGACTATTCGCGTGCAAGAGGAGGCTGTGTAACCTTTTTGTTTTATGCTCTATGTACCCCCTTATTTTATATTTTATTAATTAACCATTAGCTAATATTTAATTAACTAATAGTCATTTATGTTTTTTTTAACTAATGTATTTTCTTAATAATTTTTTTGAATTCTTCCCCAAAAAAAACAACCTACGAAATAATTAATTTTAAATTTTTTTATTCAGTCAAAATTACATCTTACATTGCCAACCAACGTGGAGTCTAAAATTCTTAATATTTCACCTCTTATTATTAGCTGAAATTTACTTGGGTTGTTTCATAATTAAATTATTTATTTGAAGATGTTACGTCAGCAAACTTATGAGTCTAGAGATCCTTGAGAAGGGTTGGCTATCCCATTCTTTCAAGCTTGAATATAGTTTAAATTTTCTGGTAAGAGCTTAGGTGTCCATCGGTGCTTCGAGTGATAATCCTACCTAAAAAAGGAGTGTCAGTTACAATGTCTTTGA
Organism: Pinus tabuliformis; assembly: GCA_031772625.1. Lineage (NCBI taxonomy): Eukaryota > Viridiplantae > Streptophyta > Pinopsida > Pinales > Pinaceae > Pinus > Pinus tabuliformis. The sequence continues at coordinate 889,898,094 of CM062816.1, read as the reverse complement.
ACCGAGTCACTTATAGACTGATTTGCAGGTAGAATTAGTCACTTTGTATCACTATGAGTACGTGTATGCATGTGTTTAAATGTAATGATGGCGAGCTACGTGTAGTGCGTGTTGATCGGATAAATGTATGTGTACGCTGCGGTGAAGGTAAACTTAACCAGTACGCAAGAATGACATTGCATGTCAACTTAATTTGTCGTCATCAAAGCACTCAACTATATGTCTGTAATACAGTGGATAAGTGTATATAGACTTCATGTGTATGAATTATAATGTAGGTATACTTAACCTGCAATCAAATCAAATCAATTTTTAACGGACATAGCCTCTTAAGTAATTTTGTTTTTTTATCTAAATTTGGTAAGGATTTGTTTTCTCAGATTGGTTCTCAAAAGTAAAATTTTGAGATTAGGTGACATCAAACGTTTGAAATGTCAAATGTGCATAATCAAAACATTTGATAGTTTTTAAAAATTATTTTTACAAATTTCTAAGACATTAAATTTATTTATATATTTTAAGATATATCAATTTCAAAAAAATAATATTAATAAATATTAAATTTCAAAAAAATCTAAAATATGGCAATTTTACGGTAATAAAATTTATTTCAAAATGTTTTTGGAATTATCCCCCCCAAAAAAGCAATATGACTATAATATGTTTTTGTCTGTTTAGCAAGCATCCGGTAATACAATCAATTCTTTTGATAACATTATGAATCTAAATTAGTCGAAAAAAAAACTTAGGGGGCACTAAATTTCTACAAATTACATTACATAAACATAAAATTCCAAAATACTCCTTGTCAAATCTCAATCAAAAATAAATTAAAAAAAATAAAAAATAACCCGGTAAGTACAAAATGATCTAAAAGTTATGCTGTGATCTCGCACAATCAAGAATGACTTAGCGCATTTTTGCTCGTAACCGGTGTGAAAAACAGGTTTCATGTCTATTAGCAACTAAGCTTTTCGACTAATGTATTACAGGCCACCACAAGTCAGCAGCTGCTGCTAATGACGGCTAATGAAGAATAATTTAGGGAATGGCTTTTAGCGACTGTAAAAAGCCATTTTGTGGCCGTTATCCACCCACGGACGTAACCCTTTCGATATGCCTTGTGATTTGGAACGTACAGTATGCTGCCATAAGTCAGCGGCAGCTGCTGCCACGAATCCATTTCCTGACACCATACTGTTGAGCGGTCATGTGATGACCTTCGATAATTCCAAAATCTCAATAGTTACGTTTCGCTTGATTGGGAATATGTAGAATTGTTTTTGTCAACACGAGAGCTATATGATCGGTACTCTTCTTTGCCGCGTGTCTTCTCCTGTCACTTTTGCCCGACCTGCACGAAACTATCACTGCGATGTTTTCACGTTTTAAGAGGCCCCTATATTCCTACACTTGTCATTTGATCATTGCCGGAACGTTACCTGCTGCCAACACATTTTTGGCCGGTCCTGAATTGATTGCTATTCATCCCAGCAATCTCATGCTGCATTCCCATTGTCTCTACATGTGTTTCTTATATTACACACGCCTTCTAACATTGCTTCCAAGGTTTCAGCACTAGTTGTAATGAATTGGGTCGGCGGTTTACCAGAAGTCTCAATATACTTGTCTGCCTCTCTGTATATTATCACTGCGATCCGATCGAATTGCTGCTTCACATTACAGTTCAGTTTACTTCAGTTGTTGAACAAGGATAATCTAATTTCAGCTTTGATATTTGAGATGATCGATATGGGAATCGCTGAAGGATCCAATCGCCCTGGGAAATTTTCACCGAAGATAGCAGATCCTCTAAAAGCTGTAAAAACCATGCTCAAGAGTTTGCTGCAATCAGATCCAAGCCTGCATTCGACCAGCGGCCGTTCATTGGACGAGTGTTTTGGCCTGAACAACAGCTCCGGTATGAGGTCGAACGACAGATTTCTGTCATCAGGCACAGTTTCGCTGGCAAGATTCAGTCCCGCTTCTCCATACGCGATGTCGCCGTGGAGCAACGGCTCGGTGTGTCCTTCCCCGTGGACATTAATGTCTCCTCTGTACTCCCCCAACTTCACGCCCTTGCTGGACGGCAGATCCTACGGATGCATTGCTACGATAGTGAGACATGACGGCCATGTAAATGCACTCGCAGTGTCTGGCGACGGGCTGCTTTACACGGCCTCAGAGAGCGAAAACATTCGTCTATGGAAACACCCTACCTTTCATGAATACGGCTGCTTCAAAGCTGGGAACGGGCCTATCAAGGCTCTGTTAATTGCCGGGGACTACGTTTTCAGTGCTCACCACGACCAGAAAATCCGCGTATGGTACCGCCCTCGCAAGGATTCCGGTGTTTGCAGGCGAGTAGGCACCCTTCCTACCATGAAAGATCGAATCCAGAGTTCAATGGATTCCAAAAACTATGTCCAGGTTCGGAGGCATCGCAGTACCCTTTGGATCAAGCACGTGGACGCCATTTCCTCGCTGGCTTGTAATGAAGAACGGGGTGTGCTGTATTCCGGCTCGTGGGACAAAACCGTGAAGGTGTGGAGAATGCGAGATTGGAAATGCGTTGAATCCTTCGTTGCTCACGACGATGCCGTCAGTTCTATAGCTGTCGCGGCGGATGGATTGCTCTTTACCGGCTCGGCCGACAGCACAGTCAAAGTATGGGCACCGACTCTGGGAAAGGCAAACGCAAGGCATGTGCTCAAACAGACTCTCACCGTCCAACATTCTGCTGCCGTGGACGCGCTCGCCCTTAGCACGGACGGATCGATTCTGCACTCGGGATCAGCCGACGGGTCTATTAATGTCTGGGAACGAGAAAAACCCATCTACACGAATTCCACGCTACAACACGCCGGGAATCTGAGAGGCCACAGGCTTGCAGTGCTGTGTCTGGCTGTCTCTAAGAATCTTCTTTTCAGCGGGTCGGCGGATAAGACTATACAGATATGGAGGCGGGATACCATCGATGGTTTGCATTCGTTGTTGGCGGTATTGCAAGGTCACAGTGGACCCGTAAAGTCCATCGCGGCCACCGTTGACGTTTCGATTTTAAAAGGGGTAGGAGGCAACTACATTGTGTTCCACATGGAACTTTTGAATTTGAAAATGATACGTTTGTGGATGAACATATCTTATGTTTCTGGATGAACATTTCTCATGGATGTCCTTGATTTCACCCAACTATTTGCATGACAGTCTTAATGACTTTACGGTGGATAGCCTCGCGGTAGATTCTTATTTCAGACCCTATAGCATTTTAAATGAGGCCTGATATAGTCGCTCAATACCCGATATAACACTTCGCCATGCCATTGCCATTGAAAAAGAAACAGAGATCAATATGCTCTGGATATCGAGCAGCCATGTCAGACCGCATTTAAAATGCTATAGGGTCTGAAATAAGAGTCGCCTAGCGCCGTGCCTCTCCTCGTTCTGGGACCACGGGAAAGTTACAGGCGGGGTTTCCGCAGTGAAAGTTTCCGACCACAAACAATTTCCAACGTCCATCTATGTAAACGGAGGCCGACAGGTTGGCCTGAGCAGGCCACCTAAGCGCATGCCATGAACCTGCAATCGGGGTAAACGCGAGGATCATTGTGATGTCTTCCACGGCAACCTTTAACCCGATTGCAGGTTCTTGGCATGCGCTTAGGTGACCTGCTCAGGCCCACCTCTCGGCCTCCGTTTACATAGACGGACGTTGGAAATTGTTTGTGGTCGGAAACTTTCACTACGGGAACCCTGCCGGTAACTTTCTCGTGGTACGAGAACGAGGAGAGGCACGGCGCTATCCACTGTAGAGTCATTAAGACTCTGTCAAGCACATAGTTGAGTGAAATCAAGGACATCCATGAGAAATGTTCATCCAGAAACATAAGATATGCTCATCCACAAATGTCTCATTTTCAAATTCAAAAGTTTTATGTGGAACACAATGTAGTTGCCTCCTACCCCTTAAATGTTCCCAATCTAGCATTACCATGAGCTAACCTTTGCACCTCCACGAAACATGAGCTAACCTTTGCACCTCCACGAAGCGACCACGAAGCGACTGAGTGTAGGGAAAGTGTAGAGTTTCATTTTTTTTCAATTTAATTACTATCCGTTGAGTTACATATTGGAATGCATGATTAAGGTATTTTTAGGGTAATTCAAATTTCATTTTTTATAATTTATCTCAAAAATTATGTTTTTTTTATTAGAAAAAAATTACATGCAAATTTCATCACTATAAAGAGTAGGCCATTATTCTAGTACAAAATTGTATCCAAATGTTGAGAATAGAGTGTAATTTTTAAACCGTTAGTAACTAAGCTATTTCAAGGGTTTTGGAATAAGATTTCATCAAGAAAGGTTATTGTTCATTATCTTGGTTCTTATGGTTCTACCTTTTCTCATATTATTTTAACAATTTTAGTAACTATGCTACTTCAAGGGTTTTTGTAAGGCCTTCGCGAGTCGGGCAGGCGTGCACGACGAGCGGGCGGTTAACGCGACGGGCGGGCGCTTCTTACACGACGAGCGGGCGCTCCGTGCACGACGAGCGGGCGAACGATATGTGACGGTCCTCCGGATATGCGACGTTAAAGTGCGACGTTAGGAGCGCACATAAAAATGACTAAGTGTCATTTTGAGAGAGTTTATACCTTGGCGTTGAAAGGCTTGCACATTGGCAAAGCCGACTTACACTTTGGTTAAGTGTGGGCATTATGACAGAGTTTATGGGGTCGGCCTTAAGGCTGGGCACCCCTTCACACTTGAGCAGGCAAACGTATATATTAGTGAATGCAGAGCCTCATTTGAACACACAACGAACTTCGCATCTCTCTCTACGCATTGGATAGGGGTAAAAGGGAAGGCGCAGAAACAAGTAGAGTGCGCATAACTCATGCGCTCTACCGTAGAGTGCGCAGTTTTACCGGAGGACAAGTGTAGGTGTTGAGGTACGGTTTGAGGTGGATTGTGCAGAACTTAAAGGAGGAGTTCTTGGTGTCTCGGGTGAGCACCCTCCTACCGTATGAGGTTGGCACATGTATTGTAAAGGCTGTCTTTGCCTTGGTTGTAAATATTTCTAAGTATAGACTTGGAGTTTTGCCAAGTATACTTGATGATGTAATATTGAAAAACTGTTATAATATATTATTGTTGGGCAGACTGTTCGGGAGTTGCCCCTCCCTTTATACTTGGTTGCAATTGTTGATGTTCTTGGTTAATTGCATATGGATAATGAATGAGTATGGGCTTCATTAAGTATAAAGGATAAATGCATTTTACTTGGTTGCGAAACACAAACTAAGTAAGGACAAGTGAATTAGGCGTAGTCCATGTGTACGAGTATTGGTGAAAAGAAAGTGCACGATGGTGCCGCACCTCGCCGGCACGGTTGAAAGACCACCGTAGGCTTGGGGGCGTGACAGTTGGTATCAGAGCAAGTTTTGCTCGTGTTCAGGTTGAAGCAGGTGTGCCCACACTCTTGGACACTTGGAAAATTGGCAAGGTACTGCAGGTGAAGGAAACCATTTCACACGAAGTGGAACAAGGGTTGGTTCTATTTGCAGGTGACTTGGTAAAACTATTGAATGGTCGAAACTAGATTGCAAAAGAGCAAGAAGTTGTTAGAGATGGCAACTGAATCTCAGGCTGGGTCTAGTCATACGATGAAGGATACTACTCTTGGGTTCATTGAAAAGGTGATTGAAAAGATGGAGGCTTTGGAGACTTCTTGGGACAAGAAGATGAACTTGCTTGCTAAAGAGCAAGAGACCAACTTGAAGACCAAGGAAGAGCTTGAAGAACTCCGGGTACAACATGATGAACTCCGAGCACAGTATGAGTACATTGATCTTATGTGTACACAACTTGAAGTAAGGGTCAAGGAGGTTGAAGAATCAAGGGATCAAGGTCTTGCAGAGATCGTGAACTTGAGGAAAACTCTTGACACAGCCAATGATGAGATAGCGGTGTTGAAGAAGGCAGTGAGGCACAACTCAGGTGGAGGAGTACCTCATATGAAATTCAAGGAACCAGAATCTTATGATGGCACAAGGAATGCAAAGACTCTTGGCAACTTTCTATGGGATATGGAGCAATACTTGGAACGATTGGGTCTATCCGATGATGAGACAAAAGTCAAGGTAGCTGCTCAGTTCTTAACAAAGGATGCTAAGATGTGGTGGTGAAGGAGGTTAGATCAGATTGCCAATGGTAGTGTTGATGACATTACTTCGTGGGATGACATGAAGAAGGCTTTGCAGACTCATTTTAGTCCTCAGGATGAAACATGGGAAGCAAGGACGAAGATTAAGTACATAAAACAAACCGGAAGCCTACAAGCATATCAGCGGGAGTTTGCAAGTGCAGCTCTGGAACTTCCCGACATGGCGGAGAGGGACAAGGTGTTCAACTTCATTATTGGGTTGAAACCTTGGGCACGCAATGAAGTGAAGAGGCCCCTATATTCCTACACTTGTCATTTGATCATTGCCGGAACGTTACCTGCTGCCAACACATTTTTGGCCGGTCCTGAATTGATTGCTATTCATCCCAGCAATCTCATGCTGCATTCCCATTGTCTCTACATGTGTTTCTTATATTACACACGCCTTCTAACATTGCTTCCAAGGTTTCAGCACTAGCTGTAATGAATTGGGTCGGCGGTTTACCAGAAGTCTCAATATACTTGTCTGCCTCTCTGTATATTATCACTACGATCCGATCGAATTGCTGCTTCACATTACAGTTCAGTTTACTTCAGTTGTTGAACAAGGATAATCTAATTTCAGCTTTGATATTTGAGATGATCGATATGGGAATCGCTGAAGGATCCAATCGCCCTGGGAAATTTTCACCGAAGATAGTAGATCCTCTAAAAGCTGTAAAAACCATGCTCAAGAGTTTGCTGCAATCAGATCCAAGCCTGCATTCGACCAGCGGCCGTTCATTGGACGAGTGTTTTGGCCTGAACAACAGCTCCGGTATGAGGTCGAACGACAGATTTCTGTCATCAGGCACAGTTTCGCTGGCAAGATTCAGTCCCGCTTCTCCATACGCGATGTCGCCGTGGAGCAACGGCTCGGTGTGTCCTTCCCCGTGGACATTAATGTCTCCTCTGTACTCCCCCAACTTCACGCCCTTGCTGGACGGCAGATCCTACGGATGCATTGCTACGATAGTGAGACATGACGGCCATGTAAATGCACTCGCAGTGTCTGGCGACGGGCTGCTTTACACGGCCTCAGAGAGCGAAAACATTCGTCTATGGAAACACCCTACCTTTCATGAATACGGCTGCTTCAAAGCTGGGAACGGGGCTATCAAGGCTCTGTTAATTGCCGGGGACTACGTTTTCAGTGCTCACCACGACCAGAAAATCCGCGTATGGTACCGCCCTCGCAAGGATTCCGGTGTTTGCAGGCGAGTAGGCACCCTTCCTACCATGAAAGATCGAATCCAGAGTTCAATGGATTCCAAAAACTATGTCCAGGTTCGGAGGCATCGCAGTACCCTTTGGATCAAGCACGTGGACGCCATTTCCTCGCTGGCTTGTAATGAAGAACGGGGTGTGCTGTATTCCGGCTCGTGGGACAAAACCGTGAAGGTGTGGAGAATGCGAGATTGGAAATGCGTTGAATCCTTCGTTGCTCACGACGATGCCGTCAGTTCTATAGCTGTCGCGGTGGATGGATTGCTCTTTACCGGCTCGGCCGACAGCACAGTCAAAGTATGGGCACCGACTCTGGGAAAGGCAAACGCAAGGCATGTGCTCAAACAGACTCTCACCGTCCAACATTCTGCTGCCGTGAACGCGCTCGCCCTTAGCACGGACGGATCGATTCTGCACTCGGGATCAGCCGACGGGTCTATTAATGTCTGGGAACGAGAAAAACCCATCTACACGAATTCCACGCTACAACACGCCGGGAATCTGAGAGGCCACAGGCTTGCAGTGCTGTGTCTGGCTGTCTCTAAGAATCTTCTTTTCAGCGGGTCGGCGGATAAGACTATACGGATATGGAGACGCGATACCATCGATGGTTTGCATTCGTTGTTGGCGGTATTGCAAGGTCACAGTGGACCCGTAAAGTCCATTGCCACCGTTGACGTTTCGATTGTAAAAGGGTGTTGGTGTAGATGCACTTAGACTAGCTATGTTGGTGTACATGCACTTAGATTAACTCCAGTTAACTTATTGCTTGCATGTACACATTAACATAAGAGAAAGCACACTTAGCTTTAGTTGGCTTTAGTTATTGCATGTACAACTAAGCTTAACTTAGTTGCTTTTATGTATTTATTTTAAAACTAATATTGTAGAATCATTTTCATTCTTTTCTCAATTCTTGCTCGCTTCCTTCCTTCTCTTGCAAGCTTGTTTATTGTTTTGCAGATCTATATCTGTGTATCTCAAAAATCTTACATGGTATCAGAGCACAGGGATTTGTAATCAGTGCACAAGCAATTTTATTTGCAGGTTCAGAAGATTGAAGCAACAACAAAGAATGGAGTCTAAATTGAAGTTTCCACAATCGGCAATTCTCACTCCATATAATTATTTCGAATGGAAGCCAAAGATTCAACTTCATCTCAGAAGTAGAGGCTTATTTCGAATAACCATGGAAACGGAAGTTGAACCAACATCGGCAATGGAGAAAACAAGATATTTCAATCGCATGGACGAGGCCTTCGGCATCCTATGTTTATCTATTTCTCCGGAACTGCTATTTCATGTTGAATCATGTTTAACTCCAAATGAAGTATGGAAAACTTTGGAAGAATTGTTTGGAAAACAGGATGAAATGCAAGGTCACATTCTCGAAAATGAGTTAAACTCATTAGATCCGAGAAACTTTGAGAACATTCAAGATTTTTTCACAAGGTATAAAGCCTTGTTGGTTCAGCTGAAAGGATGCGGGATCGACAAATCCAAGCAAGAAAAGCAGTTGATTCTTTCCATTTTATCAAAACTTGGTCCAGAGTATGCAGTATTCGTCTCTACATTCCACACAGTCAGATCTGCAACCGGTGCAGATTGGAAGATGCCCTCACTGGATTCTTTTATTCAGTCTTTGATGCATGAGCAAGATAAGCTCATCAAAATGGGCACACTTAAAAATTCCAAAGCGCATGCACTTACTATGCATGCAAAAGGAAAGGCAAATTCCAAAGACCATCAGAAAGGAAAAGGGAAGAAGGATCCTGATCCAAGAAAGGGAGGACATCCCAAACCCCCTGATGGATCATCTGGCTCAAAGGAAAGGAAAGGAACGAAAGGGCAATTAATGTGCAATTATTGCCACCGTGGTTTTCATCCTGAATCTGCATGCATGAAGAAGACTATAGATCTTATGGCGCAGACACTCCAGCAACACAATCTTGGAGACCACATTCCTGAGAATGCTAAGAAGAAGTCTGGAGAAAAAGCACCAGATCCAAGAGGTAATGGGCATGCTTTGATTGCTCTTCATTCTGCACCACAAGAATGGATCATCGATTCAGGAGCTTCACATCATATGGCTTCTTCAAAGGAATCCTTTTCTTCTCTACATGCATACTCAGGTCCTCCCATTCTCATGGGGGATAATTCTGCAGTTGCAGCAACTGGACAAGGAAGAGTGCAATTCGAAGATGGAAGTTTTGAAAATGTCTTGCATATTCCAAGGCTTTCTGTGAATCTTCTCTCAGTGTATCAGATGACACACACAGGCAGCGAAAGGAAAGTGGAATTTACCCTAGATTCCGTGAGCATTTATGACATGCAAACCAATTTGAAGATTGCATCTGGCAAGGTAAATGATCAATCTCGTCTGTATACATTTTCTGATTTTGTTCCTCAATCAGATTCTATTTTGCTACTTACGCATGCAAATGAAGAAAGTAGGATTTGGCACGAGAGATTTGGGCACTTGAATTTCAGATATATGCAACAGCTTAGTAAGCAAGTATCTCAAAAATCTTACAGTAACTCTAACGGGGCGCTGACTTGGGCCGTCATTCGGTCTAATGGACAATTTGAGATCTTGACCTTGGTTGACAGAAGGTGGGCATCGACCTTACGGGTCGTGAAGAATGCCTGATTGTTGCCCAAGGCATGTGGCCCGCTGGGGGTTTGCTCAAGGCTTACGCCCAAAAGGGGGTTCCAATGCTCGTGCCCGGCCAGTCTGTGGTTCGTCAATCAAACGAACCCCTCTGAGGGTTGCACCACCCGATGGAAGACACAGGGCTGCAATTCTAATTACAAGGATCTGTTGGCGAAAAGCTCTATCCAATTTCTCAGCATGGGGCGTGGCGTGGAGTATTTCGCCTCTCAATTTCAGAAACCGATCCGGAGCTCTATAAGTCTCAGAGACTGCCGGCAGCTTTGCTTGACAAAGTGTTCTTGCGCCGGTTTTTCTTTCAAAAAGAATTCCAGTTCCTGTTTTGTGCACGAAACGCTGGGGACTCTGGGAATCGATTACACGCAGGATTCAGTTTTCTTGAAAGTGACCCGCGTAGAGAATCCGGCGTTGCCAATTGTGCTCGGAACAGTTGGGGCCGTTTTTCTCGCCGCTCTATTGATTAGTATCGGCTGGCTCTAGTGTCGAAAGCGTGGCCACCAATTCCTTTCTCCGTTCCTTGCAACCATCCGACGTGGAAGACGAGCACGTCCTGTGAACCTTCCGCGGTCTCCCGACACGGTTCTCCTACAAGGATCTCCAGACTGCCACGGACAACTTCGCGCACCAGATCGGCTCCGGCGCCGATCGTCTACGAGGGCACGTTGCCCGACGCCATGAAAGTGGCGGTCAAGAAGCTCCGCTGCACAACCGACGCGAAGCTGAGGCATGAATTCATTATGGAGATCGCCACAATCGGCAGCATACACCACGCGAACCTCGTAAAGCTCCTAGGCTTTTGCGTCGAGGGCCCACACCGGCTCCTGGTCTACGAGTTCATGAACCGTGGCTCGCTGGACCGGTCTCTCTTCGGCTCGGTGGGGCTCCCGGTGCTCGAGTGGGAAGAGCGCTACGCTATCGCACTGGGCACCGCGAAGGCTCTGGCCTATCTCCACGAGGACTGCAACGAGAAGATCATACACTGCGACATCAAGCCCGAGAATATTCTCCTCAACGACGAATCGCAGACCACGGTCTCCGATTTTGGGCTCGCGAAGCTCATGCGCCGAGAGCAATCGCAGGCCGTGGTGAGCAACATGAGAGGCACCCGTGGTTACATGGCACCAGAGTGGCTAACCCATGCGCCCATTTCACACAAAATCGATGTCTACAGCTACGGCATGGTGCTACTCGAGATCGTCGCCGGCCGGAAAAAAATTTCACCGCTGGATTCATGTTCAAACACGGACCCTATTTCCGACCTCAGCTTTAGTCTCAATTACTTCCCGGCTTATGCACTGCAGCTCTGCCAAATGGGAGGGCCCTTTACTGTGCTTGCGGACCCCAGACTGGAAGGGGGGGGTTTCTTCCCACTGGGTTTTCCCTCTTTCCTCTTTTTTATGCATTGTATATGGGTACCTAAAATGGCCGTGTTGCCGGGACTCATTCATTTTGCATCACACTCACCTAAGTTATGCTTAAGGGGGGGTGTTGGTGTACATGCACTTAGACTAGCTGTGTTGGTGTACATGCACCTAGATTAGCTCCAGTTAACTTATTGCTTGCATGTGGCACATGTACACATTAACATATGATAAAGCACACTTAGCTTTAGTTAGCTTTAGTTATTGCATGTACAACTAAGCTTAACTTAGTTTCTTTTATGTATTTATTCTAAAACTAATATTGTAGAATCATTTTCATTCTTTTCTCAATTCTTGCTCGCTTCCTTCCTTCTCTTGCAAGCTTGTTTATTGTTTTGCAGATCTAGATCTGTGTATCTCAAAAATCTTACAAAGGGGTAGGAGGCAACTACATTGTGTTCCACATGGAACTTTTGAATTTGAAAATGAGACGTTTGTGGATGAACATATCTTATGTTTCTCGATGAACATTTCTCATGGATGTCCTTGATTTCACTCAACGATCTGCCTGACAAAGTCTTAATGACTCTACAGTGGATAGCGCCATGCCTCTCCTCGTTCTCGTACCACGCGAAAGTTACCGGTGGGGTTCTCGCAGTGAAAGTTTCCGACCACAAACAATTTTCAACGTCCGTCTATGTAAACGGAGGCCGAGAGGTGAGCCTGAGCAGGCCACCTAAGCGCATGCCATGAACCTGCAATCGGGGTAAACGCGAGGATCATTGTGATGTAAGGCGAGGATCATTGTGATGTCTTCCACGGCAACCTTTATCCCGATTGCAGGTTCTTGGCATGTGCTTAGGTGACCTGCTCAGGCCCACCTCTTGGCCTCCGTTTACATAGACGGACGTTGGAAATTGTTTGTGGTCGGAAACTTTCAGTACGGGAACCCTGCCGGTAACTTTCTCGTGGTACGAGAACGAGGAGAGGCACGGTGCTATCCACTGTAGAGTCATTAAGACTCTGTCAGGCACATAGTTGAGTGAAATCAAGGACATCCATGAGAAATGTTCATCCAGAAACATAAGATATGCTCATCCACAAATGTCTCATTTTCAAATTCAAAAGTTTTATGTGGAACACAATGTAGTTGCCTCCTACCCCTTAAATGCTCCCAATCTAGCATTAGCATGAGCTAACCTTTGCACCTCCACGAAGCGACTGAGTGTAGGGAAAGTGTAGAGTTTCATTTTTTTCAATTTAATTACTATCCGTTGACTTACATATTGGCATATTGGAATGCATGATTAATGTATTTTAGGGTAATTCAAATTTCATTTTTTATAATTTATCTCAAAAATTATGTTTTTTTATTAGAAAAAAATTACATGCAAATTTCGTCACTATAAAGAGTAGGCCATTATTTTAGTACAAAATTGTATCCAAATGTTGAGAATAGAGTGTAATTTTTTAAACCGTTAGTAACTAAGCTATTTCAAGGGTTTTGGAATAAGATCTCATCAAGAAAGGTTATTGTTCATTATCTTGGTTCTTATGGTTCTACCTTTTCTCATATTACTTTAACAATTTTAGTAACTACGCTACTTCAAGGGTTTTGGAATAGGATCTCATCAAGAAAGGTTATTGTTCATTATCTTGGTTCTTATGGTTCCACATTTTCTTATATTACTTTAACAATTTTACCAATCTCGATAAACATTGCCCATAGAGTAATTGTCTAGATTTTAATTTGTGGGTTGAATCTCTAAACTTCTTGATTGTATCATATAGTCTAAGTTATCAACCAAATTTAGCAGGAAAGAAATGGCCAACAAATGTGGTAACATCAACAGTTTTACCATTTCACTAAACCGACTTTTCCATGGAATAAATGGCCAACAAATGTGGAAACATCAATTTTCTTGACCATTTCACTAAACCAAATATTCCATAGAAGCAACTGCCAACAAATGTGGAAACATCAATTTTTTTGACCATTTCAAGAAGGTGCATTTAAATGACCCAAAGTTGAGATAATGTTGGTGTGGTTATGTTGTGTTGTAGTAGGTACTCTTTTGAATAGTCACATTTAGTTTATCTACATATTTTCAATGTATTCAATAACATTTTTTTTGAAGTAGTTAGTGGATTTCAAAAGATCTCTTGGAGAAACAATTTTAATTATAACAGAAAACATGAGTACCAATGAAAATTATTAAAAAAACCTATCTTCCAATAAAAAATAAATAGAATAGTCTCTTATAAATGTCTCTTTTAAAATTATTTGAGTAATGAACGCATATTACTAGATACCTTTAAAGTTTTTTTTAAAGGTTTAACCAATATTTTTTTATACTTTGAAGTTTTTTATGATTTACAGCCAGAGTTTGATAACAATTATTTATTGCTAATCATTATCATGGTCATTTGAGCTTCTATATTGTGCGTGCAATGCAATATTTAATATGTATTCTAAGTCTTTTATGTGAAGTTTTTAAATTAACCTTTTATCTTATGTGTATGGGGCCAGTATAACTGTGATTTTTTTCATATACATTTTGTTACTTTCTAATGTTTTTTAATAACTTTGAATTATATTAATGTTTTGAAAATGATGCTAAAAAGATTAGGTATTTTTATTTTTATTTTTTTAGAAATTTCAAACATAAAAATAATTTTTTATTATTTTTATGGAAAAATGTTAATTGTCATCCACTATGGGATGTCTCTTCGGAAGTATAATTCAACAGAAGTAGCTTTCATCCTCAATCTTCCCATGAGGTTTGACCCTGAACTAGTCAAGGCTACATCACATACTAACCAATAAAACTACACCTCAAAAATATATCATATATCACCATTAATTTGTATTAGAATATTGCATAAACTAATGAAATATTTTCTTTTCAATACATAATACATAAATATTTCATATTTTGTATATTTATTATATTATAAATATTTTATTTTTAACGTATTTTTGATTAATTTCAAAAATATATAAATATTTAAGATTATATTTTAATTTAAATGATTTTTTTTAAATATTATTTAACTTTTAAAAATTTATATAAATTTTAATATATTTAAAATTTTAATTTACTTTTTATTAAGAATGTTTAGAATTTTGTTTTATTTATAGAATTTTGTTTTATTTATAATGTTATATAAATATTATGGTTTATATTTTAGATATTATTATTTTAAAAATCAAGAAAGATTTATATATATATATATAAACCAAAAGTTTTATATAATTATTTATTTAATGATTTTTTTAAAAATATTTTTAAATTTAAATTAGTTTTATTGTTTCTAATAAATTGGATGTGAGTTTGCAATTTTAAAATTTATACTTATAATAATTTTGGTTTTGTAAAATTAAAATTTTAATGTTATTCAATATAAATACATATTAATTATTATTATTATTATTATATGGGGTATTTTTTATGTAACTATTAGTTATATTAAATATGAGTTTTTATTTTATAAATATATTGATGCTTAAAATTTATTATTATGGTATTTATTCATTTTGAAAATTTATTATTATTTTAATTTATATTATTATTAAAATATTTGTTTATAGTTTAAAAAATTGAATAATTGTGGATATGTGTGTTTACTTTGGAATTGAATTTCTTGCATTTTAATTTAATTATCAATAATTATTAAGTGGATGGTAGAGATTTAACTTTTACTAAATATTTTAGAATATTTATAGTAGTATACACAAATTAAATATTGAGATTTATCTTGAAAGTAGTTGTATCATTTTCTCCTTTTAACTAAATTGATTATTATTTTTTAAATGGAATATGAACAAGTGTTATATGAAGTGAATGATGGTTTTTTGGGTATGGAGTATTGATAAGCCATAGTATTGGAAAATGGTATTGTAAAAAGGCCTATTTATAGAGTAAGAATATCCATAGCAAAGTGAGAGTAAATTTGCATGGTTAAGAATATTTTTCCATATTATTTTAAATGTATATATGTTTAGATTATATATTACTTCTTTTTACTGTTTAACAGGGAGACAATATAAATTAAATAGTTGGTAAAGTAAGCATCAAAACTAACTAAATTATAACTTTATTTTAACTTAAATCCTTATAAGTATATATCCATAATAAGTATCAAAATAATTACTAGATCATATATCTTGAGTTGCTAAAATATAAAAAATTATAAAAACTAACTCAATTATAACTTTATTTAAATAATTGTTATTAATAATTATTCAATAGAAGTGTTTATTCATGAATAGGGCTTCCATAATTTTAATGTCATTATTAATAGTTATGCCAATATGAATAGCTATTTTGGAATATATATTCCAAAATTTTTATTTAATTATCAACAATTATCAACCAGGGAAGAGAGAGAGAGAGAGACATATACATGGAGTTGGAGGGGGAGAGAGTGGGAGGAAAGAACAAAGACATAGAGAGATAGAGGTGGAGAGGGAGTGAGGGAGAGAGGAGAGGAGGGAAGAGAGAGAATAGGAGAGGGGAGAGATAGGGAGAGAAGGAGAACGAGAAGAGAGAGATAGGGAGACACATAGATGGAGTGGGGAGAGAGAGAGATGGAGAGAGGGAGGGAGATAGTGACAAATTTAGAGGGAAGAGAGACGGAGAGAGTGATGGGAGCGTGGAAGACAGAGGGAGGTGGGAGAGAAAGGGAGAGAGATAGGACTCAATAAAGAGGAGAGGGAGAGAGGGAGGAAAGAAGAAAGGCATAAAGGGAGAAAGGTGGAGAGAGAGAGAGGGAGTGACAAGGGAGAGATGGAGAGAGAGTGAGGGAGAGAGGAGAGTGGGAGGGAAGAGAGGGAGGAGAGAGAGTGGGAGAGAGAAGGGGAAGAGAGAGAGGGAAAGGAAGAGGGAGTGAGAGAGAGATAGATAGATATGGAGAGAGAGTGTGTATATTTTTGGGGTGAGATAGAGATAGGGAATACGAAACAGACACATAGATACAAATATAGATATTATATAACTAGCCTATATCCATCTTAACCTTGGATCTATAAGGGGCCAAGAGGGATCAAATATCTGGAGGTGAGAACCTTTCCTCAAGTTTTGCACTCAAAAAAAAGGTTTTCACCTCGAGAGATTTGATCCCTCTCGACGCTTGATAGATCGGGATTAAGATGGATTTAGGATGGTTTATCCAAAAAAATGTTCGCAATTTTATTAATAAAAACAAACTTACTATATAAAAAATTGAATTTAGAAAATATTTATGTCTAACATCTAACATCTAACTCCTATATATCTAGTGATTAAATAAAATATTGAAACAAAATTAAAAGAGGAAACAAAATTACTTATAACTAATATATTTTCTTATGAGATTTTATTATTTCTATTTTTATTTAATTTGTAATGTCTTTATATGATATTTGTTAAAGATATAATTTAGTGCAATGGTTTAAAAACAACATTATAAAGTTAGAAAATTGCACATTCCACAATTTTGAAGAATGATTAAAATGAATTCAAATATTCTATAACAAGTTCAAAAAAGTAAAACATGTAACAAATTAATATATAAGAAGTTAATATTTTCATATGAAATTTTTGGGAAATACTTTTACATTTATCTTTATTGTGATTTATATTTTTGTATAAATAATAATTTTACTATTGTGGACTAAGTTATGATGAGGATAATTTGGTTATTGATAAATGTGTATAACCATTCAAAAAACAGAAGTAAATTGAAATTATATAACTTCATGAATATGAGTAACTTTACATGAATATAAAGGTTTATTATTACATTTTAGATATAATGAGTTTTATATAGTCAATTAAGGAAGGATAAAGGAATTTGAAACCTTATTTAGTGCTACAAGGGCGAGGGAATATAGATACAACCAATAAATAGTTGTAATGTGTGGGAAAATAAATTTTAATGATTATTTTATGTATTGATTGTCCTTTATACTTGTCCTCATAATAAAGTATTTTTATACTATTAATGAAAGTAACAACCTAGCAATCATGGCATAGTTTGAAAATGCAATTCCAGTTGCTAGTATGGAAAAATGTGTAGATACAAAGAAAGAGGTACTCTCTATAGAGTTTCCTAAGACCTATGCCTTGTAAATTTGCTACAAAATCTTAATCCCCTTTTTTTCTCTCTCACATCCCACTCCTAATTGCTTTGCTCAAATATGGAAGAAAATATAATAGCATGAAATGGAACCCCTACTCCTCCTAGTGGCCTAGTATTTAAGACAACCTAATATCTAACTATATGAAAGGTTTGACTCCATCAACCCTCAATTAGAGTTACAATTTTGGACCTTCTAAAGTCTTTTTGAAATTATATACATGGCTAGCCCAATATGCATGAGTAACAGGGATTAACGTCACATCGACTTGTACTATGGCAGTCAGTATGGTAGATCAACTTGTAAGAGGCATAAATTTTGCATACAAACTTCGAGTGCCAGATGGTCTCGCACAAGTGATAATTGTTTTACCCCAAAAAAGTTTGTTAATGCCTCAAAATGACCCTAGAATATTTCAGACCCAAATTTTCCAAATTGGGACCCATTGATAAAAAAGACCCTACAAGCTCATTCATGTAATTATTCCACTCTGAAAGCATTGAGATAGATAACGAAAAATATAGTAATTCAATATGAATCAAGAGATATTATAGATGAGAAATAGTATCACAATTCCCTAAATTACATACGAATGAAGTCAAAAGTGGAAGAAAATTACCCCTCAGAGAATACAAAACCTATGAGAAGATAGAAAAATAAGTATAAAGAAATGGGGGTTTTAAGAAATGAATGATGACAACCTATTGCAATGCTCATAACCATGATCAATATAGAATGATTATATGAACATAAAAGAGTAATAAATGGATACATAAAGTTAATTATGTGAAATTTTCTCAAACAAGTGTAAGAAATCAACCAGAACATGATGGAGGCTTTTGTAATTAGGGAATAGACATGATGAAATAACTTAGCACTCTACTTTTATATTCTAAATAAGCATGTGGCAAGTGGTTGTGGAATCACATATGTGTGGCAATGACTTCATATGTGGAAAAAGAAATAAACTATGTAGACTAATGAGAAAACACCTAGCATAATTGAAAAAACTAGTGAGAATCAACTAAGGGAAGTTGCACAAGAATGATGACCCCAGAAGTGCAAATGGGGCTATCATGAGGAACACATGCCCACAAGAACATGTGCTTGTCCTTAGGAATGCAGACGCGGTCCTAGTTGTCAGGGCTCTGTAAGGCCCAAACCAGGCTACCCGCTTAGCATGGCTCAAAAGTGTATGTGCGTTATTAGGAAATATCATTATGCAATTTGAAAACCTTAACTTTATGCACTATGAAAACCCTAGCTTTGTGGAATTTGAAAACCCTATCAATGTGGAATGTGGAAACTCCAATATAGTGAGTTCAAATTTGAGTGCATAATTAGGAAATGTAAGTAAACAAACCATATTTACCTTGCTTCACAGGTTGGCAATGTTTGTCCATGTATATTGAAGTGAAATTTGAAGACCTTAATTTTGTGCAATTTGAAAACCCTACTTTATGGAATTTGAAAACCCTAGTATTGTAGAATTTGATGGAATGGAATCGTATGAATGTAATTGTCATTTATACCATTATGACTAATTTATTCCCAACACTCTCTATCTCTCTATTTCTATTTACACATTTTCTAGTCTCTCTCTCATTTTCCAACAAGCACTTCATTGACTCTCATTGAAGAAATTTTATGAGCTTTATTATCATTGGAATCTCTAACCAATAGAAAATACGACCCATGATAAATATGACCATAGTAACTATGACATACAAGAACTATGAACTTGAGAACTTTAACCCTTACAAACTATGGCGCATAATAACTATGACCTCGAGAACTTTGACCCTCATGAACTATGACCTTAGGAATCATTCCTTTGTTGTTCATAGTTCCCTTGTCAATTAGGAACTTTTAATTTATTTTACAAGAATCATGACCACAAGAATTATCATGTGGGAGCTTTCACTATGAATTTAAACTAGGACCTTTTTTTCAGTCATAGTTCTAGGGAATAATTCCTTTGTTAGTTAGGAACATTGACTCACAATAACTATAATCAATGTTTATTAGTAATAGTTATAGGAAATTTATTGATTAGAGAACTATTATGACCAACGACCTATAATCATCTTATTCATTCATTGGTCAAAGTTTTTGTCATCTAGTGTAACTGTGGTAATAGTTCTCATTGGTTATAGTTACTATGGGTTACACTTTCTATTAGATAGAATTATTAAGGTCATGGTTTTTCTTGAACTGATTCCAAAATCTATATTTTCAATGTATCCATTATTTAACAATGAGTAGTGGGAGAACGATGAGAATTATCCACCAGGATGAAGATTCCTTAAAATTATGTTATCCAGATGTATGCATGTATGGTATTGATAATCTTAGAACTTTTCTTGTATCCTCTTCCTCCCATATTTTGGTCATCCATTTCTGTCAACCCCTTATTCTAAATTAATCTTCGTTAGGATCGTCGCTACAGTTTCCAAATGGTTGAGTAAGTGATATGGTGAGTTGACAAGGTAGTTTAAATATTAAATGGGATGGGGCAACATTTTTGAGTTTTAAATTTAAATTCAAAATCTTAAAGTTGCAGTATACCACCTCTCATTTGTCTCGGAGACTATTTTAAAAACTCTTTGTTTAGTTCGAATCAATGCAGGGAGATGGAAGAAAGTAGAGCCAAGACATAAGCAAGAGGCTCCATAATGGACATTTCATTGCAGTATATGTTTTGTGTCTTTTCCACTATTAGAAGTTGTCTTAAAATAATATCTTTAACATTCTATGGTTTCTACTTTTTCTATTCATGATCTTCTTTAACAACAATTTCCCATGGGATGTTTCAAACAATGAGTCTTTCATTGGCAGTTTGGACTAATCTTTGAGTACTCTCCAGTTATCAATCTTAGATATCAAGCGACCTCAAGTTTAGATAACTAATTATGGCATCTAATTACCTATTTTCTCATTCTTTTCCAAGTTCCAACAAATAAGTGTATTCAAATGTTCTACACTATAATTAGTAGTTTGATTGTTGAGTTACTACTTCTAGGAAGCATCCATTTGAAGTAAATTTAGTGAACATGCAGAACTATAATGATGACATTTTGTAACAAAGAAATCCAAATGTTTGTAGCGCAATTGCACATGAAGCAAGTGAAATATTTGTGTACACAACTAGAATCTCCATTGTCGCCATGCTACTATTTATACAGATAGATGCTTCATCAATTCCTTTAAGACACCATCCTCTAGTAAGGGAAAAGACGTGTGTACCTAATAGACCTTGAATGAGAAGCCAACATGGCAATCAAAAGTAGACGAAATCTACATCCTAGCATATGGGTCATTAGTATAATATAATCTATGGAATCCATCTCCATGATTAAGCCCCACACATAGAGACATATAGAATAGTAGGTAAAAACCAAAAAGAAAATCTTATATCCTTAATAAATACTTAATTGATAAGTTATCATTATTTTGTAAGATACTTATTAAATTATTTAAATTTATATATTTTTTTTCTTTCTTAATTATTTTACTTCTAACCCTATGTTTTCAACATGAAATTGTGTTGGTATCTAAGGTTTTTACTAATTTGAATTGCTATAAAGTTCTTTACAAATTTTAAACCCATCAATTAAAACAATTATAGTTCACAAAAAAATTTTAAACAATATGAAAGACATGATTTAAATACGTCACTATTTTAAATACCAATCAAGGTGAAAATTTTGTAATTACAAGGCAAGAGCTTTGCATTCCATCACCACATAAAATCTTGCCATAATTCAATGTATTAACAATTTTTTTGATGTTTCCTTGAATTTATGTCTTCTTACTGACAAAAATAAATTTAGTACTATAGAATGACTTAGCATATTACAATTAAAAATCCATAAATATTTTACCCTCTTTTAATAGTTGAACTATTTTTCCATTTATCTTATTTATTGAAAAAAATTGTCTAATATATTCTTATGAATAAGCATATTGTGAGACTAAACAAATAGCTTAAAATGTAATATGATCCTTCTCAAAAAAAAAAAAATTGAAACAACAATTTCAAAATAATACATTTGACAGTGTATTCTTTATCGATTAATATATAGAAAAACTATCCCAATACAAATTAACACTGACTTCAAATAGACACTAAATAAATTATTTGATATAAAAAATATTCTCTATTGTTTTTGTATGTTTCTCGTAAATAAAATTTCTTGTTTTATTTACACACTCAAAAGTCTTACAATTTCAAGAAAGTGAGATTTTTTACATTTGAGAATCTTCTAATTTCAATTTTGTTATTATTAGCCATAATGTTATTATTAACAGTTAAATTAGTTTTAGTAGTAAATAAATACTTTTTTCTATTACAGTTAAATTAATTTTGGTAATAAACGAATATTTTTTTTATTACAATTAAGTTAGGTTGGTAGTAAATAAATATTTTTTTATTGCCGATTTTATTTGTCAAAATTTTTTACTCTCAAGCTCTGCAATCAATGAGGCTATGACATCCAACATATTATACCCCACATGTGAGTCATGTTTTTATTATCAAAATTTGGGTTTCAACAACCTAATCGAAAAAGCCCTAAATCAAGAATAGGATGTAAATCTCTACATTCATCATCTAATCGAATACTTAGATTTATTTAGTAAATTTTTCATGGATTGTGAATAATTTAAACATGTACCGGGCTGGAAAATTCACCAATGCTTGGTTTGTATTCAGGATTAGATCTGGCTTTTAGGATTATAGTGGTTAACCATTTAGAAACTAACTTGGACTGGTTTTTCTGGAAATTAAGGCCAATTTTATGGAATAAGTGTAATATGGTCATACAAACAAAGCAGTTTATCTCAAACAACAACTTCAAACTCACAAGTTCCACGGCACTTCCTTCATTGATAGTTAATAAATTGATACAGTGATAAGAATGATATGTAAATGCATCAAAGTACATCTCTTCCTACCAAAAGTGTTTGCTGGACTTGCATATCATTAAACCTTTATATTTGAAATTGAATCGAACAGCCTTAATTTGGTACTCGGTTAGAATTAGTTGAATCGAACCTGAGAATAGATATCCTGGGATATAGTAAACCGTTAAAAGATTCGACATCCAAAACCTCTTTTAATAACCTGCAGCAAAATATCCCGGGATATAGTAACCCGTTAAAGGATTCGACATTCAAAATCTATTTTAATAACCTGCAGCAGGCCTATCAACAGCTTGTTTTGGTTCTGCTCGAATTAATCCTCTACTTTCTGCCTTCAATGCTACTGAATTGTATCATCACCTGCATGGGAACATCAATTACAAGAGAACGAAATCAAGTAAAATAGTTTTTTACTCCCCATATAACCCTTGATTTTAAAAGCATGGGGATCATAATATGGCGTTGGAGATTTTAACGGCATTGTGAAGGGAGTTTATGTAGCCTGAATGCCTAGATTTGATCCCAAATCATATCCATGCCCCTCAACTCGAGAAATTGCACCCCCAACCGGAGATGGAGAAGAGATAGGGCCATGAGGAGCCTCTTTCTGATGTCCATTATGGAGTTGCCTTGGATGTTGTTGCAGTGGGGGACGGTGCCCGGTGCGTGAGAGGTTCACACTGAAGAAGAGAACCATCTCTTTTCTAATCAATAATTGAAA
The DNA here is from genome assembly GCA_031772625.1 of Pinus tabuliformis. Classification (NCBI taxonomy): domain Eukaryota; kingdom Viridiplantae; phylum Streptophyta; class Pinopsida; order Pinales; family Pinaceae; genus Pinus; species Pinus tabuliformis. The sequence continues at coordinate 889,874,862 of CM062816.1, read as the reverse complement.
CTCAACGTGCAATATTTCAATTTGAAATGCCAAGCGAGAAGGCATTTGAATTTTGAAATCTTTTGGTGTGGATGTAGCATTGAATGAGTTTCAGTTCATGTCTTCTCCACGGTTGCTGGGAGTCAGAGTTGTCAAGGTATCGGAAATCAAGAGAGCTAAGGAGTTGTCAGAATATTGAAATTATTAATGGAACTTATTAACAGAACGTGCAATGGGGCCCGCTAGCCACCTCAACAAGTTTGAGCAACCTACAATTGAGATAAGCTCAGTGTTATTAGCATGGGTGCACCACTTGGAAAGGTTTTGCAATTTACAAATGTTGTCTGCAGTTGAGCATTTGAGCGTTGGCAATGCTTAATGTACACTCACCAATGTCATGGGGATTATGTCAAGTAGCTGCGCTAATGACTTGGAGAAGTCAGCCGCACACAACATACAGAGTGTACAGAGTTCTTCAAATTTTATTTTATCAAAGCACAAAAACTGCTCCATTATTGCACTGCCATGATCTCCACTGTAATGAATGGATTTTTTTTTCTGTGGCAGCCATTAAGATTTTCTCTTTCTGTGGTCTGAAGGATATTTCTTCAGAGCTAGAATCACTGTATGATTCTGAATCAGAATCATAATGCATCTGACAAGCACATTCTTCCGATTCAAGACAAGAACAAGATGTTGTTTCAGAATCTGAACAGTCTTGCATGTGTGCTTGTAATTCTTCTTGAGATGAAGAACTAAAAGAATCAAAAGATGATTCTTCAAGTTGTTGCTGCTGAATTTGGTCTTTAATTACCACATTTGGGCAGCGTTTTGTTCTATGAGAGCAGGCACCACACTTCATGCATTGTATCTGTCCCTCTTGCTTGATATTTTTACCTCTCTGAAAAGTAGACCTTTTTGGCTTTGGAGGAGTGACCTTTAGATCGCTGGGAATGCCTTCTTCTGTCTTTATAGCCTTTAGCATTATGATTATACTTCTTTTTAGCCCTTTTCTTTGCTTTTCTTCTCTTGACCAAAGGGTCATCGACTGTGAGTCCATATTTGTTGCAAATGGACTTCTTGTCTAGGAGCTTTGAAAGTTTTTCCAAAGATTTGTTTACTTTGGAACTTGTGCATAGGCTCACTAATGTTTTTGTAATGTGAGAATAAATCTCACCCCAAGTATATGATTCAAATGGAAACTGAAAAATCTCTTGCAACCTGATATAATCAACAAACCTGGATGGAAGAGCAACAAGATAAATCTGTTTCCATAGCAGATTTTTTGAATCTTTCACTTCATAGATTCTTTGCATCCAATCCCTGTGAAAGTCTTCATATTGTGACATCTTGTGACACTTGAGATTCATGAGAATAACTTCATTCTTATCTGCAATCTTTGTTTCACTGCCACACCATTGCTCTAAGATCATAGATGTCAGAGCTCCTATCATGTTGCTTGTAGTTGAGCCATCTGAATTGTGAATCATATCTCTTGCTTCATCTTTAAGCACTTCTGCTTCCATTTTTATCAATAGTGCTGGAGATGATTCAGTCTCCCACCACCTGAGTAGTGTTCCTATAAAACATTGAATAATAGTCTTGCATGCTTCTATTTCAGTTTTTCCTCTAAGACACATGAGTTTATATTCTGTGAAGATCATATCAATTAATTGTCTAATCTGACCAACACTCAGATTATCAATATTCCACTCTCTGTGTGATTCAGGGAAAAACGTATGAGCTCCAGGAAGCTTTCCTTTGCCTTCAAGATCACGTGCAGGATATTTATTGAACCTACTTTCAAGTGGTTTATATATGGGAAAGATCTGAGACTCATATTCCTTCTTTTCATCTTCTTCTTCCTTGAATAAGGAAGCAATCGTGACTTTTTCTGTAGCCTCTGGTTTTTCTACTAAGGATGTGGCTACTTCTTTGGGAAATAGTGCCGGGAACCTATTGATTGGTTTAACAGGATCTTGAATCTTTGTATTTCTTTTGTAGAGAAAAGAGGTAGGAACTGGTTTATCAGTTTTTGATAGATTTATTTTTTCAACCTTCTCAGTTAAACCAAATATCAGACTTTTAGTAGTATCCATATGATCTACTATTTTCTCTTCCACTTCCTCTATTTTATTTAAATATTCTTTGGCATAAGATCTAATAATAGATGAAGTATATTGTATATCATTGAGGTTTCTGTTAACCTCATTCAATGACACTTGAACAATATCAAACTGTTCCTTTATTTATACAGCCTTTGCTGTATTTATCTCCAGACCCTTTATTGTTGTATTAGTCCAGTTGATTTGTTCACTAGTCTTTTGAATCCTTCCACCTATCCCCAATGAATTATCATCTTTTTGAACCAAAGGGATTGCCTTTGCTGCATTTTGATTTTCTCCAATGATAATTCCTCTGTATGGAGGAAAAGTAGATGGAGTCTCTACTCTACTACCATTTAAAGCAGTCGAAGCATGTTTGGTGGATGATGAAGAGGATGATCCTGTCAACACAACTTCAGGGGAAACATTTTTCTTCCATTCATAAAAGGAAATCCAAGAATTTGTGACTTCCATATAATGTTTCCAATCTTCAGATAATTTAATCTTCTCCTCAATAGTATGACTAAGGCCAAACTGCTCTACTTCTGGATTGGTAAATAAGTCCCAGTTCAACATGGCTTTCATCCATTTAGAACTTATTTCTGATTTCAAGCAGCCATTCATCAGAGTAAAGAACTTGTGCATTTCCATGACTGCAGGCTTTTTACAGTCATCTGGAATAGGACCAAATATACATGAAGGAATCAGGCCTTTTGCTTGCTCAAGATAGCCTAGTCCATATTTGGGCTTGGTTGGCCTCATTATACTGAACATTTATGTCAATATGGGATCTTCCCCTTCTAGAGTGATAATCTCATGCATCATTAGAACATGGTTAGACTCTGGCTCATGGGGAAAGGGATGTCTGAACATTTTGGGTTCGGGCATGGATTAACTGATGTGGAAGGAGGAGCTTCTCCAGTTCTTGGATGGTGATTCTCATGGATGACAAATTCAACAAGGGTACATAAATTTATAGCAACTTTACATTCAGGACATGTAACTTCTAGGGAATTGAAATTGACTAGCTGGGCAAATTCAAATAAAGAAATATGTTTACAAGAAATTGAGCTAGAACAAGCCGAATGAACAATGGATGGATCTCTATAAAATCTGGAACTTTTGCAGGTTCTTTCAATTCCTTTGTAATCAATAGTAGATATTCTAGGGAAAGACAAAACAGCAGAGGATTCGTTCTCTTGGATATTAGTAGAGGTTATTCTTTTAAGTGTTGGAGGCTTGGGATTAGAAAATACCTAGTGTTCAGGGAATGTAAGATCTTCCCATCGAATTGTCTGATGTTTTATTTTTTGATTCTTTGAACCTGTTAGAACAACGACACTTTCTTTTGAATCCCGACTTGGTGTATGGCGTATGGCTGGCCATAAGGTATTTGTGTGCCGGAAACATCCTCTGGATTGTATGGCTATGTTATGTCTTTTCTAGTGCATATCAAACCCTGAAGTTTGGATCTACAACTGCAGGATCTGATCTATTGTTTCGTCAAAGACATAGACTGAAAAATTAGGATAACATTCAAAGTATACTGGGCCATGCGACAGAGGGGAAACTATACCTCCTATTAAGGAATCGGTATACTTATTATGAGTCAGATCTCGGACTGTGGCTAGAACAAAAGTATTTAACCCTTGATGAGTCAAAGGGTTGATCTCGATCCTTATGCATCCCAAGTGTAAATATTTTGTTTTTAACCTTTTAGCTTCAGCCTGTAAAGTTTTTGGATCCAGAAGAGAGATAGACTAAATATTGTCAGAATTCTCCTGAATCTGACTAATAGACTCCTTTATACTAATTCTAGTGGCGGCTTTTAAAAGGAATATAGACAAATCATCATAAAATTATGATGCAGAGATACTAGGTAATTGCCATCGAGCAGATGGTTGTGGCTCTTTATTCAAGTTATGTTTGATTTAAGACTCGACTAGAACTTGATGCAAACATATCCCTAAGGGGATCTCTGTAGTGGATGACTCTCTGTCTTCTAATTCACGGAAGGATACAGACTTCCTGAATCGATCCATTAATATGAGTGATGATTTAGAATACCAACCTCTTGAACCAGACATTACTGGCTCTGATACCAATTTTCAGCAGGGGCTTCGGGCTTCCACAAAGCTTGCTACAGTGCTGCGCACTCTTGGCGCTATGCTATCACACTCTGCTATCTTGGCCTTGCTGTGTCTCTTCGTTTGTCTTCATTGATCGACCTCTGGTGAACTTAGTGCGAACCTACTCGGATCTTTCACGCTCTGCGACCTTACACACGGCTTCCTCGCCTTTCAACAGTCTGGCATCCCTTCGAACCTTTGGCGAACCCCTAATGAACTTCGAGTGAAGATTATGAGACAACTACTACACAACAAATGATTTATAAAAGCGCACAGGTATTCAAATGTGAAAAATGCCTTCTCATATTATTTCTCAAAAATGGATATAGATTACAGATTACAGAGAATATTCTTTATCATAGATAGACTTGTTACATTTATCATAATTTTGCTTTTCACAAAGGAATAAGCATTACCGAAGGCTTCCTCGCAACAGATAGGCTCTGCCTCAGAATATACAGACTCGACTGATATACAAACTTGACTAACTTTAGACTACTAATAGATCTGGCCACTTTAGGTTCTTACTAGTGCCGAGCACACTGATACGCAGGCTTCTCAGATCTCTAAGACTCTAAGACTCTAAGACTCTCCAAATGTGAATGCCTCAAGAATGAGCCTTACCCTCAATTTATAACAAATGAGAGGGGACAAACATTCCTGTAGAGTATCAAACAACTGGATGGAATCATTGCTTTCGGGTAACACCGAGGTGACATCCGCACAAAGATTCTAGTCTGGAAAAGTAAATCCTACGGGAAAATATGTTGTCTATATTGTTTACATAGTGGATGCTTTTGTCAGTCAAGACCATGAGAACCGTCAGAACACAGTGATTTCAGGGAATCTATGCTTTTTGTATAATAATTTGTCCCATGCTTTGGTAAAAATTCTCCGAACAATCATAGGTTTCCCCAAAATGATTTGATGCTTAACCTTGGTTAAAACTAACCATTCATAATGATGGGTCATATATTCTCTTAGAGTTTTATTGTCATCATGAAAAGGTGACCATTCTCCTGCTGTCATTTCTTTGACAGTTTTGTATGGGATGTGGAAGCAATCTGGGATGTTATGTTCAAAACATATGTCACAATGGAATCTACAGTGTGACTCATGATAGAGTGGATCCATTGTTGTCCTGTTAATGCTAAAATCAGTCCACCAATTTTGCAGCCATTCACATTGTTGATTTCTTTGCATTATTCCCGTTGTACTAAATTTTAATTTAGTATAATGGGTTTCTTCCTTGTCATCTACAATCAGAAAATCCCACCATAGCTTTTTATATGCTGCAAAATCATACACTGTGTTTGGAAAGATTAGCTTAGGATCTCCTCCTGGCCATAATGCAGAAGTCTAAGTAGGCATAGGCCATGCCAAATTCCTGGTTCGGTTGATTCAGAAATATTTTTCATAAATTCCTCGGTGGATACCTCCATGACACCAAATTCCTGAAATATCATGAAAGTCTCTTTGAAGAGTGTCTTCTGCATATAATGCATCCCTTTTGGCTTTTTTGTAGATCATGTCATGTATCCATTTACTCCCTTTCGGATACACCCTTCTTTCTAGTACAAGATGTTGAATGTCAATATGTGCTTGCCGATTAGCATCTAACACCTTGGTATTTCTCAACCGCCATGTTGGCTTCCACTTGTCCCTGTATTCTTCCCAGTCCTGATTGTTTGGAATGGTGCGCAGGACTTCTTGTTTCTGATTTTGGTCCCATTCTGTGACTATGACCATGATATGTTCTTGTGGTTGGATAAAGTCCCTACTAAGAAAATCTAGGAGACAGTTCTTTGTGCCCTTTATATGTTCGACTTGAAAGTCGAAGTTTGCAAAGACTGCTTGCCATCTGGCAAATTTGGCCTCTTCTAGCTTCTTGATGACCTTAGTTAAGACTTTCTACAAGGCTGAAGCATCAGTTTGAAGCAAGAACTGTTTGTTTATTAAATGAATATCAAATTTGTTGATACAGTTCCACGCAGCTTTTACTTCTTTCTCAATCGTGGAATAATTTTGTTCAGCAGGATTCCAGGTGCCTGATGCAAACTGGACGACTTGTTCAGTGTCATCTTTTCTTTGTTTTAGGATACCTCCCCATCCTATATTACTGGCATCTGTTTCAACAATCTTGAATGCACTATCATCATAGACATATAAAATGGGAAGAGACTTTACCTTGGCTTTGATGTTTTGAACAACCTTGGTGTGTTCTCCTGTCCACTGAGGTGGCTCCTTTATTAGTCTTTGATTTAGAACACTTCTGTCTGCGGCACAATCTTTGTAAAAATTACTGACATAATTCAAACACCCCAAGAATCTCTGAAGCTAATTCTTGTCTATAATAACATCTGGGAATTTGTTAGCGAACTCAAGCGCATGCTTTTGTAGAGATATTTGACCATTGAATATGGCATGGCCAAGAAATTTGATAGTAGTCTAAAAGGCTTCTATCCTTTTCTTACTCAAAACTAGACCATTATGTTTTACCAGCTGTTTAAATGTATGAACATGCTTAAAATGGTCTTGGATGTTCTTGGAGAAGATTAGAACATCATCAATGTAAACTATAAGCCAATCAAAATATGGCTTAAAAATTTTATCCATTACCTTCTGGAATTTTGATGGAGCATTCTTTAAACCAAAAGGCATGACATTCCACTCATAGTGGCCTACTGGAATATTGAAAGCAGTTTTGAACTTATCTTTTTCTGAAATGGCAACTTGCCAAAATCCTGCCTTCAAATCAAACTTTGAAAATATTTTAGCTCCAGCTATCCTACTCATTAGGTCTCCTTTGTGAGGAATCAGATAGGTGTCATCTGCAAGAACAAAATTTAGAGGTTTGAAATTTATTACCAGCCTTGGGATACCTCTGATTTGTTCTGCTCTTTTGTTGACATAGAATCCATAACAGTTCCAGGGACTGTCAGATTCTCTGATGAGCTTTCTATCTAAGAGCTATTTGATCTCTTTTTCGTAGAGATCTCTATATTCCTTGTTCATAGGAATAGCTCTACTTTTACAGGGCTTACCTGTATATCCTTCTTTGTATGGGAGCTCAATAGTATGCTGCTTTTGGTGCCAGAATGCATTTGGTTCTTCTGAGCAACATTCATCTTCAATTTGTTTCTTCAGTTCCCCAATTTTCCTCTTAACCTGAGGATCCTTTAGCTGTTCTTCTACCTTAAGTGTAGATTTCAGATCTTTCAGATCTGTTAGTTTGGCTTCTGCTTTGTCCAAATCTTGGATAGTCTGGACCATTGTAGAGACTCTAGGATTTGAGATATAAGGCAACTCAATCCTTTTTGTTATTCCTTTCGAAGTAGGAACAGAAATAAAATAACCAGCTTTGTTTTCTTTTAATCTGGTTGACCCATGTGGCTCAACAGCTGCTAGGAATATATTTCCTAGAATACAGTCAACTGGGATGTCTGCTACTGCAAATTTCAAATTGATGCAGTGATGTTCAAAACAAATAGAAGCCTTAGGAACTTCATACTTGAGCGTTTTATTACCCAATCCTACAACATTTCTTTTTGCAGAAACCCAATATTTTGCTGGTATCACTTTCTTATTTAAAATGTTCACATTAGCTCCTGAGTCAAGGAGTGTTGTGAGTTCAAACATTTCTCCCTTTATGCAGATGTTCACTTTTACATGATGTTGCTGGTAGGAGATAGCGAGAATTCTCATTTCTTGAAATCCAAAGACAGGGTCTTTCTTTCCTTCAACAATTTCAAGATTTGGATTAAGATTTTTGGCATATTCTGCTGTGTCCCATGAATGAGAATTTTCTTCTACAGCTTGCTTACCTTTCTTTATTTCAGCAATTTGGGATTTCAAAGCAGAGATTTCAGATTTAATATTATGGATCTCTCTACTTACTTCTCCCAAGGTGAGTGAACGCACCTTGTCTGGCTTCTCTTGATGTCGCTGGAAGGATCTGGTATTCCTTTCAAAAGAAGCATCAACAAATAATGGCTTTTTACCTGTATTTCTGGAAGAACTGGATTTGAGCTGGTCCATGAATGCCTCTGTTAGCCGATTCTTCATTTCTCCATCTTCCATTGCTCGAATCTGAGAAAGAATTTTTATCTCATCTTCTTCTGTGGCAGCCATTAAGATTTTCTCTTTCTGTGGTCTGAAGGATATTTCTTCAGAGCTGGAATCACTATATGATTCTGAATCAGAATCATAATGCATCTGACAAGCACATTCTTCCGATTCAAGACAAGAACAAGATGTTGTTTCAGAATCTAAACAGTCTTGCATATGTGCTTGTAATTCTTCTTGAGACGAAGAACTAAAAGAATCAAAAGATGATTCTTCAAGTTGTTGCTGCTGAATTTGGTCTTTAATTACCACATTTGGGCAGCATTCTGTTCTGTGAGAGCGAGCACCACACTTCATGCATTGTATATGTCCCTCTTGCTTGATATTTTTACCTCTCTGAAAAGAGGCTTGGGACTTCTCCCCTCTATTTTTCTTAGATTCTTCTCCTTATGGACATCTTGAGGACGTATGTCTAGTTTTGCCACACAACCAACAAGTGAGATTGTTCCATTTCTCTTGTTTGGATGTATGCACATGAATGTCAAAGGGTCTATACTAATGTGTCCTGGAGACATACCTATAGTAGCCCTTTCTAGCTTTGGAGGAGTGACCTTTAGATCACTGGGAATGTTGTCTTCTGTCTTTATAGCCTTTAGCATTTTGTTTATACTCCCTTTTAGCCCTTTCCTTTGATTTTCTTCTCTTGACCAAAGGGTCATCGACTGTGAGTCCATATTTGCTGCAAATGGACTTCTTGTCTGGGAGCTTTGAAAGTTTTTCCAAAGATTTGTTTACTTTGGAACTTGTGCATAAGCTCACTAATGTTTTTGTAATGTGAGAATAAATCTCACCCCAAGTATATGATTCAAATGGCAACTAAAAAATCTCTTGCAACCTGATATAATCAACAAACCTGGATGGAAGAGCAACAAGATAAACCTGTTTCCATAGCAGATTTTTTGAATCTTTCACTTCATAGATTCTTTGCATTTAATCCCTGTGAAAGTCTTCATATTGTGACATCTTGTGACACTTGAGATTCATGAGAATAACTTCATTCTTATCTGCAATCTCTGTTTCACTACCACACCAGTGCTCCAAGATCATAGATGTTAGAGCTCCTATCATGTTGCTTATAGTTGAGCCATCTGAATTGTGAATCACATCTCCTTCTTCATCTTTAAGCACTTCTGCTTCAATTTTTATCAATAGTGTTGGAGATGATTCAGTCTCTCAACACCTGAGCAGTGTTCCTGTAAAACACTGAATAATAGTCTTGCATGCTTCTATTTCAGTTTTTCCTCTAAGACACGAGTTTATATTCTGTGAAGATCATATCAATTAATTGTCTAATCTGACCAACACTCAGATTATCAATATTCCACTCTCTGTGTGATTCAGGGAAAAATGTATGAGCTTCAGGAAGCTTGCCTTTGCCTTCAAGATCAGGTGCAGGATATTTATTAAACCTACTTTCAAGTGGTTCATATATGGGAAAGATCTGAGACTCAGATTCTTTCTTTTCATCTTCTTCTTCCTTGAATAAGGAAGCAATGGTGACTTTTTCTGTAGCCTCTGGATTTTTTGCTGAAGATGTGGCTACTTCCTTGGGAAATAGTGCCAGGAACCTATTGATTGGTTTAACAGGATCTTGAATCTTTATATTTCTTTTGTAGAGAAAAGAGGTAGGAACTGGTTTATCAGTTTTTGACAGATTTACTTTTTCAACCTTCTCAGTTAAACTAGATATCATATTTTTAGTAGCATCCATATGATCTACTATTTTCCCTTCCACTTCCTCTATTTTATTTAAATATTCTTTGGCATAAGATCTAACAATAGATGAACTATATTGTACATCATTGAGGTTTCTGTTAACCTCATTCTGTGAGACTTGAACAGTATCAATCTGTTCCTTTATTTCTACAGCCTTTGTTGTATTTATCTCCAGACCCTTTATTGTTGTATTACTCCAGTTGATTTGTTCACTGGCCTTTTGAATCCTTTCATCTATCCCCAATGCACTATCATCTTTTTGAACCAAAGGAATTGCCTTTGCTGCATTTTGATTTTCTCCGATGATAATTCCTCTGTATGGAGGAAAAGTAGACGGAGTCTCTACTCTACTATCATCTAAAGCAGTCGAAGCATGTTTGGTGGATGATGAAGAGGATGATCCTATCAAAACAACTTCAGGGGAAACATTTTCCTTCCATTCATAAAAGGAAATCCAAGAATTTGTGACTTCAATATAATGTTTCTAATCTTCAGATAATTTAATCTTCTCCTCAATAGTATGACTAAGGCCAAACTGCTCTGCTTCTGGATTGGTAAATAAGTCCCAGTTCAACATGGCTTTCATCCATTTAGATCTTATTTCTGATTTCAAGCAGCGATTCATCAGAGTAAAGAACTTTTGCATTTCCATGACTGCAGGCTTTTTACAGTCATCTGGAACAAGACCAAATCTACATGAAGGAATTAGGCATTTTGCTTGCTCAAGATAGCCTAGTCCATATTTGGGCTTGGCTGGCCTCATTATACTGAACATTTCTGTCAATATGGGATCTTCCCCTTCTAGAGTAATAATCTCATGCATCATTAGAACATGGTCAGACTCTAGCTCATGGGGAAAATGGATGTCTGAACATTTTGGGTTCGGGCATGGATTAACTGATGTGGGAGGAGCTTCTCCAGTTCTTGGATGGTGATTCTCATGGATGACAGATTCAGCAAGGGTACATAAATTTATAGCAGCTTTACATTCAAGACATGTAACTTCTAGGGAATTGAAATGGTTCACAAATTGATTATTGTGCAATAATATTTGATTGTTTAATGTATAAATGGTTTTCGTTTTCGTTTTCTCTCTAGTTGATAATGTTGGGGAGTCTTATCTAAATGATTTTATATTCATATAATATTATCAATTTCTATGATTTTTTTAATTACTTTTGTTTATATAAATGTAAAATGTATTTAAAAAATTATATATATAAATATTTTCCAGAGTATAAATATTTGTTTAAAAAAGAAGTTTCATGTTTATTTGAGAAGTGTAAAGTCTTTTTTTAATATATGAATATAAAATGTATTTAAAAAGAATTTTAATATTTAGATAAAATGTATTTAAAAAGAAGTTTAATATTTATATGGCATTACAATTTTTGAAGCTTTTTTTTAATAAGAATATATTGAGTTATTTAAACAAAAAGTTTAAAATTTATTTGAAAGGTGTAAACAATTAAGCAAGGGAGTTTTGAAGTTTCAATTTTTTTTAAAGTGTAAAGAGTAAATATGAAAATTTGTTTATTAATTTTTTTAAATTTAATATTAGGTAAAAATAAATAAAAAAATTAAATATGGAATTTTTTATAATTTAAAAAAATTATTAAAAAAAAAATATGATTGGAGCTTTATTATATAATTTTAATGAAATTATATTTTTGAAAGTATAAATATATTAAATATTTTTAAAAACTATTATTTTTAGATTGTGCAATTTCAATTATTAATTTTACAATTCTAACTAATTTTTGAATATTTTAATTGAATTTTGAACAAAAATAACTAAGAAAAATTCAAATCATAACAAGTTTAAATTAGGTTGATTTTTTTAAAAAATTTAATGAGTGTAAATGTATCTAATATATCTTAGTTTATTGATTGTGAGGAATGGTTGTTATTCTTCTCACCTAAATTTAGTTTACTTGATAACATAAATGAACTTTGTTGTAATAAGACCTAATTAGGCATCTCAACCATTGACATTTGCAATTTTAATAACTCTTTCTTTTAATGTTTTTAATTCTCAATATCTTAATTTTTTAACTTACCGAGACATCATATATCATAAATAAGATTTGAATTTGGATAGAGATCCTAACAATTTATCCTTTATCTCAACAACTGATCTTTACAATTCCAATAATTCTTTTTCTTTTAATGTTTTTAATTATTAATATTTTAAATTCTTGACTTATGGGATCATCATGAATATTAGTCATGTCATAAATAAGAAATGAACTTACAAAGATCATAAAAAATTATTCTTTCTACCATTTGAGCTAGACCAAAAGAAATTTGAAAGTTGAACTGATTATATGAATTTTTTAAAAATCTTTTAAACCCTTTCTTTCTCCATTTTAAGAAATTTTCATGATGATGTACATAAAATTTTAAAAATAATGATAAAATTGAAATCAATTTATTATATCTTCACTATAATAACAATGAATACATCGAAATAATCATGTAACCATCTCCGTCCCTTTATCATCACATTTCAGAAGGGGTACATTTTTCGTCTTTTCTCATTGACTTGATCCTTCATGGATGGTTCCATTTTCACATTTGCATCTAGCCCTTTTGAAAGTTAGATAAACATGACATTCAAATATTATTCATATGATACGCATAAATACAAAATCTTATGTCACTTGGTTTGATATTCGAAGAGGTCTCTTGGACTTCTCATAACTCTTCATGTTCACTTGTGGCTTTTTTATTTCCACACAAGTGAATATTACAATTTACATAATCTCCTAAGGATTATGTTTCCAAGATTCACCAATCTGAAGGACGTATGTGAGTCCAAGAAGAGAGCTTAAATATGAAGGTAAATAAAAACCAATGGCTAGATGTGAACACTAAATCTAGTGGTTTAAGGAAGACCACAAACTAAATGGGGTAGAAAAATTCAAAGTGTTCTATCAATGGTGGTTTAAGGAAGACCACAAACCAAAATGGTAGCAGAAGTCGAAGTCTTCTATCAACATGTGTTGAAGAATGTAACTATTGTCGGTCTTCATATGTAATGCCCCATGATACATAAGTTACTATGGTTACTTTTATTTTAATTATCTTAGTACTTTTGATTTTCGTATGTTGTTTGGAACTTGTGGTTTGATGGAAGACCCTAGTGGAACTTTTTAATAAACTTTGTTAATTATAAATACAAAAAGTTGTATTTGAAAAATATTAAAAAAGACCAAGGGTAACGAACTCCAAATCTCCAGACAGTTGGAAACAATTATCACTTGCTCTCTTCCTAGAGAAAGGGAAAAGAAGGAAAACCCGATCTCAGTGGGGAAATCTAGGGGATGGCTAAAAGTTAGCTAGAGGATTGAGAGAATGGAGAAGTGAAAAACTTGAGGAATAGAATCCCTATAGAAGTTTTAGTAAGGGTACATAGTTCTGCCAGGTTTGAGGCGTTTTTGACCTGGACATTAAGCCAGTGGAACCCTCGAACAAGAGACCTTGACAAAGGGTAATTCTGAGCCGGACTAATAAGTTTTCAGGTTCAAAATGGATTAACTTAGTAGTTGAATACTATAATTGTTTGGAGAAAGGAAGCTCGAGGGAGAGTCTGGACGTCATTGCCAGACTCGTGGTTGGGCGGCTTGGTCTAATTAGGTGCTAAACAACCAGTCAAGATAGACACAGATAAGTTTCTTACGAGTTTTGTATATATTAATAGTGAACTTTTTGCAATAGTGTTAGTTTTGGTTTAATTTTATTCTTGGATTACAGGTTGTGCAGCAGTTAATAGTTTGTCTTTCTTTATTATAGCCAATGTTGATAAAGGCACGTGGAAAGAATAATTCTCCTGTATCATGAGCATGTGCATGAAATAATTATTATGTGTTGTATGTAACATGGTTCTGCTCAGTAAAAATGTCGAGTAATAAAGTAGTTATTTAAAAAAAAAATTACAGAGGCAAAAAAGAAAACCAGTATACTTCTTAACCTTCATAGAAGATTCATAACAAAGATTCAAGGGGAACCTGGTTAGCAGGAGTTGATGATCCAGAGCTCCACCTAGGCAGTCTAGATTATAAGTAACCTAACTAAATACCCTAAGGGTCAAGAAACTAGTCCCGAAATACCTAAGACGTTTTCTCAATCAGGCATCAATAATTTTTAGCCATCGAGGAAAGGGAAAAGTAAAAATAAATGCATGTAGTGATTAAAAGCATTGTGCCATCTTCATTGGCATAGATACAAGGGAAAAATAGAGCTCTAGACCTAGTAATGATTAAATATATATAAAACAAAATAATATACATGTACTTGCAGGTAATGATTGTATACATAAAATAAATTAAATACATTTGCATGCACCACGCATGTGGAGACAAATACAATACTGGAAGCTAACGTTGCTAAAGCATAAACGAGGACAAAATTATAGTAAACCCACAAGTATCGGATCAAGGCCAAAACCTTACTGTACAATGACTTATATTCAAGACAGAAAACTATGAGAATAAACAACCTTCAGGAATCTCGTCCAAGGTAAAAGGCCTTGTTTTCATTTATAGTTGCATACATAAAATTAGAAGGAGAACTGATAAGAAATTTGCATAACTTAAACAAATGTCTAGTTTCATTTTGTTTAGACTTGTTTCAAAAGAAACTATAGTCAACCCCGTGATTATGCCTGATAATTAAAACAATATGACCATATTACCAAGAAAGAAAAAAGAAAAAGAATTTCTTATCTAACCCCGTTGGGTCAGGGCCTGGTAAGCCCTGTATCTCCATGGCTACAATTAACCAGTTCTTCCCCATAAACTACACTGGTAATTAGGGAGAAGAGCGAGGGTTTTGAAGTAACCCTCACCGGAGGATAAGGTTCGAGAAAAAAACCTGGAATCGAAAATGAAGAAACCCTAGTGAGAAATTGGAATCGATGTTCGATCTAAGCTTGAGATTCCCAATCCAGTACCTAGAACTGAAGAACTCACCTGTAATCAAGGGATGGAGAAACCAGCGAGCTCCTAAGAGTGATGAAAATATTTTGAAATAAAAATGGAGTTGGAGTCGAACAACAAATCATAATATAAATTACCTATTTCAGAATGAATCTATTCGACAAAGTAATGTTTAGGGCTTGTAGTTCAAAATATGCTAATTGAGCTTCTCAAGAACTATAAGGAAAATTCTATCGACATAGTTGAACTCAGAAAAAGAGGTAAACCTCACTAAGCACGACCATAAACCTTTTTCCCCCTCGTTGACCGATGGAAAACCTAGTTCAATGAACACCTGTGAACAGATAAATTCAATGGAATCAGAGTTTAAGTTGTGGGAGAGAAAATTCACGTTGTAAGTCTGGAATAACATGGCAGAATAACTGCAAACCTTACCTAGAAAGAGACCATGAGGATGGATTGAAACCCCAATGCCAGAAGGGTGGGGAGCAAAGCCCAAACCCTAGCAACTGATGACATAATGGGGAACCGGGCACAGAACGGGAGCAATCCGTTAGTTACGAAAATGAATTTCAACATTTCCACCATCAGATGATGCTTTGAACACATGGGAGAAGGGTTTGCATGATATCATTCAACCTCATAACTCGCCCGAGAACATTATAGCATGGATGGACGAAATTTATTTGATATGACAATCATTAAAGCTATGTACTGTAGATTAGACTATAGCTCGTGGAAGAATTCGATAATTAATGTAAAACTAACACTTGTGCAGTATGAATTAATTTTAGCCATATGTAAATCTTGACTGTGCATATTGCGAGGGGTGTATTCACCTCCTTTCGATAATAACATTCATAAATGATTAATGCATAAATTCTTTACTCCCTAATCCTACACTGACACCATATAATTTCTTATGGTAAGTAAATTATTTTTGCTATATATATATATATTGAACAAGTGTTAAGGATGAGACATGTGACATGTGGTATCAGAGCGTAAGGTTTCTACACTGCGGCCAACATGGGAAACTAAGAAAACCATTATATGTTTTGTACACAAAGAGGTAGAATCGAAATAAGATGCAAAGAGGAGTTGGACCACCAACTCGGCCAAAGGCATCACATGTCAAAGCCAATCCGAAAATGTGGGTATAGTTAGGGGAAGAGTCCCACCAAGGTAATGTTGTACTGCTGGAAATTGTTCAGCAGTTGCGAACTGAAATGATTAATTTGAGGGATAATAATGAAAAATTAAGGCAAGAACAGGAAATAATTTTGAAGAGGTTATCCGATAAGAAAAATTAGCAAGTGCCAAACACGAGTTCCACTGATGGGAACAAGACTGATGTGTTTCGACAAAAGGAAGATCATGGATAATCTAAAGGAGGACGAAATGAAGATGAAGGAAGATCCGACAATGTTTCCAGGGACAAAGGAATTAAGAGGCAGAAAACCAAACTTCAAGGGAAGTTCAAAAAGATAAAACCCCCGAACTTTGATAGCGAGGTTGACGAAGCAATTGAAGCGTGGCTGATTAATATGTACAAGTACTTTCAAATCTACGAGTATGGTGAAAACCTTAAAGCCAGATTGGAAATATACCAACTATAGGGTAAAGCCACCCTGGGGTGGGAAGAAATCAAAATTGTCCAGAAAATTGAGGAACAAGAAGTAACTTTTACGGACTTCCAAAAGCATTTCAAAGATAACTATATGATGTAATGATTATATGATAAAAAGGTGAGGGAGTTTCATGACTTGAGGTTGGGTCAATTAACAATGGATGAGTTCATAACAAGGTTCACCTCCTTGTTGAGATACATTCCATAGATTCAGGAGGAGAAGGCTAAGGTGTAACATTTTACCAGTAGTCTACCTGCCTTTATGAGGGAAAAGTTGGAGTTTGATAATCCAAAAACAATGGATGAAGAGATTCAGAAAGCTAGAATATGTTATCAACAAATGAAACAAAAAGGAGAAGGAAATCAGAATGGGCCCTTCAAAAATGGATAGAAAGGCTTTCCGAACAGTAGAAATGTGAAAATTGTTGGTGGAAGGAATGTGAACTGAAAACAACAAACCAAGTTTGCTGGAATAAATCCGCATAAACTTGGATTAGAAACTGATAATAAGCAAACAAAGGTGGTAAGAAAACCAGAAAACAACTAGCAAAAGAAACCTTCTCTGCAATGTTGGGGATTTGGAGAGCCCCATTACTATAAAAATTTCCCTCATCGTACTCAAACAGAGCAGGCTGCTAATGTGCAAGAAGCATCTACAGTGGGAGAGGTGGCTAGAAGCATACCTAGAATAAATGTAGCTTTGGATGATAATAAAGTAGAATATCGACCCACCATAGTAGAAATAGAAGGTAATATATCTAGCCACTATGTTTCTATTTTGGTAGATCTAGGTGCAAGTCTGAGTTACGTTAGTCGAAAAATAGTGAAAAAATGTCCTTCACAAATGGTTAAATTTAGAAATCCGTGGTTGGTGCAATTAGTTACAGGAGCTAAGCAGAGAATGAATGCTAAGATTGAAAATTGTTTTATTAAAATAGGAGAACAACAAATTCAAGTGGATTTGAATATATTACTCCTAGGCTCATATGATGAATTGATTGGAATGGATTGCTTAGAGAAACATTGGTCTCTAGTGGATTGTAAAATAGGAAATAATTAGGGGGAATTAGGCAAGAAATTCAAGGGATTAAAATACATTTTAAATTGTGACCAATCACAACCAACCAGTTAGGAAAATGTATTCGGAATGGTTTTCAAATCTATGTTGTGCAAGTGGGTTATTCTAACTCTAAAAATAAGACTCTTTCCCCAGAAAATATGCCAATTATACAAGTATTTACTTATGTGTTTCTAGAGGAAATACTTGGGCTCCCACCTAAATGAGACATCAATTTCACCATTGAATTAGTTCCATGAGTATCTCATTTGTCTAGAACCCCTTATTGTATGAGTATACCTGAGTTAACGAAACTCAAAATGCAGTTGCAAAAGCTCCTAGATAAAGGTTATATTTGACCAAGTGTGTCACCATGGGGAGCTCTTATACTATTTGTGAGGAAAAATGATGGTATGCTACAACTATGTATTGATTATAGACAATTAAATAATCTTACCATTAAGAATAAATACCTTGTGCCCTGTATTGGCGATCTATTTGATCAGGCCAGAGGAGCTAGTGTGTTCTCAAAAATAGATTTGCGTTTAGGGTATCATCATATTTGTATTAAAGACGAAGAAACTTGCAAAACATCGTTTTGAACTCGCTATGGTCATTACAAGTTTTTGGTATTTCCCTTCGGGCTTACCAACGCCCCTGCCACTTTCATGAGCCTTATGAATGGTATATTTCACCCATATTTAGATAAGTTTGTCTTGATTTCCATTAATGATATTCTAATCTACTAAAGGAACATGGACGAACATAAGGAACATTTGAGGATAGAACTGCAAACATTGTGTGACAATCAACTTTATTCCAAATATAGCAAATGTGATTTCTACAAAGTTCATATTCAATATTTAGGACAGAATATCTAATCAGAAGGTATAGCGGTAGACCCTGAAAATATTAAAACCATCATGGAGTGGTAGTTTCCTAAAAATGCTGTGGATATTCAGTCTTTTATGGGGTTGGCAAGATATTACCATTATTTTATAGAGGGGTTCTCTAAGATTGCATATCCTATAGCTTCACTTCAGAAAAAGGGAAATGTTTTTAAATGGACAACCAAATGCCAGCAAAGCTTTGAGAGACTAAAACATGCATTGACCACAACTCCTATGTTGAAGGTAGCGGATCCAGAAAAAGAGTACATTGTGCACTAATGCTTGTTAAGAGGGAGTTGGAGGAGTGTTGATGCAGGAAGGAAATATGATAGCTTATGAATCTCGTAAGCTAAAGGATCATGAGCAGTAATACTTTTCCTATGATTTGGAACTGACTACAATAGTTCACCCTTTAAAGGTTTGGCGACATTACATATTGGGAAAGAAATTCCTTTTAATGACTTATGACAGTAGCCTAACGAGTTTTTTTAATCAGCGTAATTTGAATGCTCTCCAAGTTAGGTGGACTGCTTTTCTGAAAGAATTTGATTTCGAAATAAGACACCTTAAGGGAAAAAAAATCGGGTGGTTAATGCATTAAGAAGAAAGACACATTGTATGTATGAGATTTCTTATAGTCGAATACAAACTAATTTGACTACAAAAATTAAAAAACCTGCCCATAAAGACCCTAAATATAAATTCCTATGGAAGCAAGCAAGTCCAGCACAAAAATCTAATCAACAGTCTAATTATGGCATAAATAACACTGACATGTTAACCTTCAGGGGTAGGATATATGTTCCTAACCAAACCTCCATCAAGTAATTTATGCTAGATTAATTTCATAAAAGCCCATATGTTGCCCACCTAGGCTATCAAAAATTGTTTTCTGCAATTAAATAAGAATAATTTTGGCCAGGAATGAGAAAATACATTACAAAACATCTGGCAAGGTGCCTAGAATGCCAGCAGGTGAAGGTGGAGCACCAACATCCTGTTGGATTACTCCATCCCCTACTTATACCTGAATGGAAGTGGGACACAATCACTCTGGACTTCGTTATAGGTTTACCCAAAACAAAGAAACAAAATGAATCTATCTTAGTTGTGGTGGACAAGCTGAGAAAAACAACCCATTTTATACTAGTTAAATCTACATTCAACGCTGTTGAAATTGCCATTAAGGGAATTTTGAGGTCTAAAATGGGCCTCCTAAGAAAAATGTACAACCAAAATAAACTTTATAAGAACCAGTAGGATTCAAGATGATGATGTTAACCATGAGAGATGATTCACCATTTTTGGAGTAAAAAAGTAAAAAGATTAAAAAATAATAAAATAATAAAACTACTTTTTCAACTTGTATTTTCAACTTACCTCTCTAAGTTGTTACTTCAATTTCAAGTGGGAGTACTCATTGGATGAAAAATTTAATTCCTCATCTAAAGAGTACCCATGTTGCATACTTTCGATGGACCCTGCTACACAAAAAATGAGAAATACATGAAAAACATGATTGCAATAATGTTTTTCATGTATTTCTCATTTTTTGTGTAGCAGAATCCATCGAAAGTATACAACACAGGTACTCCTTATATGAGGAATCAAATTCTGCATTAAACAAGTGTTTCTGCTTGAAATTTGAGTAAACTCGTAGGGGAGATAAGTTGAAAATACGAGTTGAAAAATTAGTTTTTTGTTTTTTCCCTCTAAAATTTGATGATGTAATCTAATCTTATTTTATTATTTCCATTATTATTTTATAATTTCCTTAGAAGGCCCATTTTAGACCTCAAAATTCCCCTAATGTATATATATTCATGAAAGAGGTATTATGATTACATGAGATACCACGGGTGTTGATTTTTGACAGAGATGTAAAATTTACATCAACATTCTGAAAGACTCTTTTTATGGGTTTGGGTACACAAATTCTATTCAGTACCGCATACCACCCTCAAACTAATGGACAAACTGAATGTGTTAATCAGGTAATGGAAGATATGTTGTGAATGTATGTAATGAAACAACCAACTAAGTGGGAGGAATACCTCCACTTAGTTTACTTTTCTTATAATAACAACTACCATGAATCCTTGGGAACGAGTCCTTTTGAAGTGTTGTACGGGAGAAAATGTAGAATACCAATCAACTAGTATAACCTTGAAGATAAATTGATGTTGGGGCCTGACATGTTAACTGAAATGGAGCAAAAAGTGAGGATAGTTCGCTAGAATTTAAAGGCTGCTTAGGATAGGAAAAAAGCATATGCTGATAGGAAAAAGACCTATAAAGAATTCCATGTAGGAGATCATGTTTACATCAAATTCAAACCAAATGGAAGTACTTTGTGGTGGGGTAGTTGCATCAAATTAGAACCTAGATATTTTGGACCTTTCCAAATCTTGGAAAGAATTGGACCAGTAGCCAATTAGTTGGCATTACCTAGTCACATTCGGGTTCATAATGTGTTCCACATATACTTATTAAAAAAATATGTGTATGATCCTATACATGTGCTTAACTGGAAAGAGGTGCAGGTAATTAAGAAAGATAATCTCTTATTTAACCACACACACACACACACATATATATAATTGTCATAGACTAATGCTAGATTGAAATTGTGGTACAGGTCAAATCAGATGACGAATTTCTTGTAGAGCCTCTACATATTCTCGAGTAGAGAGAAATAATGTTACTGAGGTGAGCTGTCACCCAGGTTAAGGTGCAATGGAAGCACTTTAGCCCAGAGGATGCCACCTGGGAGGATAAGGACTTCATCCTTAAAGCTATTCCTTATTTGTTCCAAAGGGCTGGATTAAACACCAAGGAAAATGTTGCGCAAAAAGGGGGAGGGAGATATAACACCCCAAGATGCATAAGTTAATATAGTTACTTTTATTTTAATTATTTTAGTACTTCTAATTTTTTAATGTTGCTTGGAACTTGTGGCTCAGTGGAAGAGCCTAGTGGAAATTTTAATAAACATTGTTGATTACAAATAAAAAAAAGGCGCGTTTGAAAAATATTAAAAGAGACCAAGGGTAACGAAATCCAAACCTTCAAACAGTTGGAAATAGTTTGAAACAGTTACCACTTTCTCTCTTCCTAGAGAAAGGGAAAAGAAGGAAAGCCCGATCTCGGTGGGGAAAATCCAGGGTGATGGATGAAAGTTAGCTAGAGGATTGAGAAGTAAAAACTTGAGGAATATAATCCCTGCAGAAGTTTCTGTAAGGAGGAGGAGTTCTACTAGGCTTGAGGTGTTTTTGAGTTGGACACCAAACCAATGGAACCCTCAAACAAGAAACCTTGAGAAAGGGTAATCCTAAGCTGGACTAGTAAGTCTTGAGGTTCAGAATGGATTAAGTCAGTGGTTGAATACTGTAACTGTTTAGAGCAAGGAAGCTCGGGGGAGAGTCTAGACGTCATTGTCACGATCGTGGTTGGGCAGCTTGGTCTTCTTAGGTGCTAAACAACCAATCAAGACAGACACATATAAGTTTTTTATGAGTTCTGTATATATTAAAATTGAACTTTGTGCAATAGTGTTACTTTCAGTTTAATTTTATTCTTGGATTACAGGTTGTGTAGCAGTTAATAATTGGTTTTTATTTATTATAGCCAACAATGATAAAGGCATGTGGAAAGAATAATTCTTGTGTATAGTGATCTTGTCCATGAAACAATTAGTATGTGACGTATGTAATGTGGTTCTGTTCAGTAAAAATATCGGGTAATGAAGTAATTATTTCAAAATAAAAAATTACAAAGACAAAAAAAAAACCAATAAACTTCTTAACCTTCACAGAAGGTTCATAACAAAGATTCAAGGGGAGCCTGGTTAGATGGAGGTGACGAGCCAGAGCTCCACCTAGGCAGTCCAGATTCTAAGTAACCTAACTAAATACCTTAAGGGTCAAGATACTAGTCCCGGAATACTGCAAACCTATTCTTGGTCGGGCATCAATAACTTTTAGCTGTCGAGGAAAGGGAAAAGTAAAAAAAAATGCATGTAGTAATTAAAATCATTGCTCCATCTTCATTCATAGATACAGGGGCTAGATAGAGCTCTAGATCTAGTAATGATTAAATATATATGAAACAAAATAATAACATGTATTTGCAGGTAATGATTGTATATATAAAATAAATTAAATACATTTTCATGCACCACACATGTGAAGACAAAGAAAATACTCAAAACTAACACTGCTAAAGCATATACCAGGATAGAATTATAGTGAACCCACAAGTATCGATTCTGGGCCAAAACCTTACTATACAATGACTTATATTCCAGATATAAAACAATGCGAATAAACAACATGCATTAAAATCCTGACCATGGTAAAAGGCCCAATTTTAAATTACAGTATCATACATAAAATTAGAAGTTGAACTGATAACAAGTTTGCATAACTTAAACAAATGTCTGGTTACATTTTGTTTAGCCTTGTTTCAAAAGAAACTACAATCAAACCTGTGACTGCGCCTGATAATTAAGACAATATGACCATATTGCAAAAAAAGAAAAAAAAAGAATTTCTTATCTAACCATGTTGGGTTAGGGCCTAGTAAGCCCTATCTCCACAACCAAACTTAGCCAATCCTTTGCCATAAACTAGACTGATAATTAGGGAGCAGAGAAAGGCTTTTGAAGTAACTCTGATCGAAGGATGAGGATGAGGTTCTCACGATGTACCTAGTCCATTCATAGTGGAAAAATAGAAGGCTATTCCCTTTGTTAACATTTCCCATCCATATCTGGAATATCTTCATGAGCTAACGGCAAAGAATGGCCTAATCTACCACTTCAATGGGCTATGACCTCAAACAACAAATCTTTACGAATGGATACAATCTAATTGGACTAGATCTTGCAAGGTTCTCTTCTATTCTAAGGGCTTCTTCATAGTTGTGTTTGCCCATCGGGAAGATTATCAGAGTGCTCTATCTAAGGGCCCATGGTTCTAGGGAAAAGGGGGGATTTTCATGATCCCTTGGTTGCTATACTTTGACCACTCTATGACAGTAATCATAGAGCTCCC
Source organism: Pinus tabuliformis (assembly GCA_031772625.1). NCBI lineage: Eukaryota > Viridiplantae > Streptophyta > Pinopsida > Pinales > Pinaceae > Pinus > Pinus tabuliformis. Next base: position 889,851,237 of record CM062816.1, on the reverse strand, counting down.
CATGTAGGTTCGTCTTCCAAACTTTTTGGCACATCTATCTCATGATTCAGTGATTACAAGCATCAGAAACACCTTGGGTCACTCGCTAGCCACATATCTTACACAAGGCCAAAGTGGAATTTATACTCATGGTAGGATTTACGTAGAAATCGACATTAGTAAATGCTTTCCTGACAAAATCATCCTGAAAATATGTGATTTCCACTGGAGCTAGCTCCTAGACTATGAGAACGGGACTTTTCATTGTCGCCTCTACCATCAAGCATGACACCTACATAATTCTTACACTCGAAAGCCAGTAAAACAAAAGACTAAATCTAAGGCTTGGAAGCCATGCAATCTGCCCCTTATGGAGGAATAGGACTCCTCATCTTCAAATCAGGAGGATAGTGAATCAAATGATGAAATGTTCTCTTCGAATGAGGACTGCGGGGAGAGTAAGGAGAATAAAATTTTAACAATTTGCAAAGAAATAGACAATACTACTATTTTGTTGGGAGCGGTAAAATGAGCCCGTGAATTAGTTTCCTATGAACCTGAGAAGGACACAGTAGTAGCCTATCAGGGAATTCTTCAAGAAGTCGTGGTTACTCCTTCGATGAATGGGTGGGTGAAAGTAACCAAAAGGTAAAGGAAAAAAAAGTAAATATGAAAACAAGCCCCAAGTTGGGTGATACTTTTGTTTTTGTTACTCTATTTACCTAGATGTCTCCTTACAGTTTGGTTTTGGTCTCTCTATAAAAATCCCGCCTTCAGGTAGGTATTGTAAACTCCTTTTGATTAATGAAACTCTATTCACAAATTTACAAAAAAAATGAATTAGATATTGAAATAAATTGGTTAATATAGAAATTTTACCTATATTGAAATATTTTAAAAAAATATAAGATATATATATATATATATATATAGATATATATAATCACTTTTAAAAGTTGATGTAAATCATGTTGTTCCACATTAATATCTAATATTTATGGTTGAGAGAGAGCATTTTTTTTTAATATCTTCTAGGTTGTAATGTCAACAACAAATTGAGCGAGCAATATGATTATTGATATTTTATAATGCATTTAAATAAAACTAACCAAATAGATATAGTCAATTTTGTTTTTAACAACAAACCTAATGAACATAATGAAAGTTGGATAATTGCCATTTTATAAGGCTTTTAATTAAAACTTATCACATAGGTATATTTATATTTGTTTTTAACAATATTTGACATTTCTTTACTCAAGCTTCTCTGATCCATAATGAATTAAACAAAGTCTTTCAGTAGAAATCACATAAGAGAATTTTTTGGCCGACACGTTTTGAACCAACAAGTGTGGTTCATCATCAAGACTAGATGAAGAGACAAACCATGGCAAAGGCTTAAATAGAGAGCAATGTAGAGACATAATTCCAAGTAAGGGCTATATTTGAACAATAACGTTTAAATTATAATATTAATTTATTAATATATTAAAAACAAATATTTTTAAGTAACGACTATATTAAACGGCTAGTTTTTGAAAAAATATTTAAATAATGATATCATTTCATTAATTTATTAAAAATATTAATAGGTAACGACTATATTAAACGGCTAGTTTTTGAAAAATAATATTTAAATAATGATATTAGTTTATTAATTTATTAAAATATTAATATGTAATGACTATATTAAACTGCTAGTTTTTGAAAAAAATATTTAAATAATGATATTATTTCATTAATTTATTAAACATAATAATAGGTAATGGCTATATTAAATGGCTAGTTTTTGAAAAATAATATTTAAATTAATTTATTAAAACCAAATATTACTAGTTCTTGAAAAGAATTATTTAAATAATGATATTAGTTTATTAATTTATTAAAATATTAATATGTAACGGCTATATTAAACGGCTCATTTTTAAAAAATAATATTTAAACTATGATATTCGTTTATTAATTTATTAAAAACAAATATTAATAAGTAACTGTTATATTAAAAAACTAGTTTTTAAATTAAATAAATAAATAATCAAAGCCAAACTTTAAAAGAGGGGAGTAAAAAATTATAAAAACGAGTGAAGACCCTAATCAAGACAAGATCATTTGATAAATAAAATAACTAATGGAAATAAAATAAAATTAATTAAAATATAATTAAAAAAATATACATAAATAAATAAACAAAATATATATATATATATAATATAAATATAATATAAATATAAATATATATATATATATATATATATATACATATATATATATATATATATAAAAGAAAAAATAATCAATAAATAAAATGGGGTCAACAATAAAATATGGGGCTCAGGCCCATTAAACAAATAACAAAAATACTAAAAGGAGTTAAGAATGAATAAGATGATAAAATACATAAAAAACATGAAGTATCAAGAAAATAAACTCTAATGAAGAATAAATCAACAACAAATACTATAAAAATGATGCCAATACCTACATAGACAAAAAAAAAAACAAAAAACAAAAAAACAAAAACAAAAAAAACTTTAAAAATTATGAGGAGGACAGGGACCCAACTTCTAGTAATATTCCAACCATCATCTCTATTTTTATTTAAAAACGATATCATTTTAATTTTTAAAACGAAATATGTCAACTCAAAATTTTTAATTAAAACTAATCACATAAATATATTCATTTTTGTTTTTAATAATATTTGAAATTGTCTTTATTTAAAAACTATTTAAGACACATGTTCACTCAAGATTGAGCAGAAAGGAATCTCACATCTTAGAATGCATCTTAAAAAACAATAACTATATATATATATATATATATATATATATATATATAATGGAAAATAATATTCAAAATAATATTAGCTTTATATAATAATTTTTTATTCTTTTAAATTTTCTAAAATATTATTTTGTTTAAATAAAATTTCTTAAATAATAATTAATAAAAATCACAATATTCCTAATAATTAAAATTTTAAATAATATTAATATTTATAATTTATTTTTAAATCTAACTTTTCGACTACTCATCTTTATTTAAATTTTGAGTAAATATTCCACTCAATAAAAATGAATAAAAAAATCACTAATTTAGTAACCATCAGTGAGTGAAAAAATTAAAATTAAAATATTTATGGTTGAGAGAGAGCATTTTTTTTAATATCTTCTATGTTGTAATGTCATCAACAAATTGAGTGAGCAATATGATTATTGATATTTTATAATGTATTTAATTAAAACTAACCAAATAGATATAGTCAATTTTGTTTTTAACAACAAACCTAATAAACATAATGAAAGTTGGATAATTGATATTTTATAAGGCTTTTAATTAAAACTTATCACATAAATATATTCATTTTTGTTTTTAATAATATTTGACATTTTTTTATTTAAAAACTATTTCATTTTAATTTTATAAAGAACATATCTCAAGATCTTTAATTAAAACTAATCACATAAATATATTCATTTCTTGTTTCTTTATTTCTACAGCCTTTGCTGTATTTATCTCCAGACCCTTTATTGTTGTATTACTCCAGTTGATTTGTTCACTGGCATTTTGAATCCTTTCATCTATACCCAATGCATTATCATCTTTTTGAAGCAAAGGAATTGCCTTTGCTGCATTTTGATTTTCTCCGATGATAATTCCTCTGTATGGAGGAAAAGTAGATGGAGTCTCTACTCTACTGTCATCTAAAGCAATCCGAGCATGTTTGGTGGATGATGAAGAGGATGATCCTATCAAAACAACTTCAGGGGAAACATTTTTCTTCCATTCATACAAGGAAATCCAAGAATTTGTGACTTCAATATAATGTTTCCAATCTCCAGATAATTTAATCTTCTCCTCAATAGTATGACTAAGGCCAAACTGCTCTACTTCTGGATTGGTAAATAAGTCCTAGTTCAACATGGCTTTCATCCATTTAGATCTTATTTCTAATTTCAAGCAGCCATTCATCAGAGTAAAGAACTTTTGCATTTCCATGACTGCAGGCTTTTTACAGTCATCTAGAACAAGACCAAATCTACATCAAGGAATCAGGCATTTTTCTTGCTCAAGATAGCCTAGTCCATATTTGGGCTCGGCTGGCCTCATTATACTGAACATTTCTGTCAATATGGGATCTTCCCCTTCTAGAGTGATAATCTCATGCATCATTAGAACATGGTCAGACTCTGGCTCATGGGGAAAATGGATGTCTGAACATTTTGGGTTCGGGCATGGATTAACTGATGTGGAAGGAGGTGCTTCTCCAGTTCTTGGATGGTGATTCTCATGGTTGACAGATTCAGCAAGGGTACATAAATTTACAGCAGCTTTATATTCAGGACATGTAACTTCTAGGGAATTGAAATGGTGCACAAATTGATTATTGTGCAATAATATTCGATCATTCAATGTATCAATGGTTTTGGTTTGCTTTTTCTCTCTGGTTGATAATGTTGGGGAGTCTTATCTAAATGATTTTATATTCATATAATATTATCAATTTCTATGATTTTTTTAATTACTTTTGTTTATATAAATGTAAAATGTATTTAAAAAATGATAGATATACATATTTTCCAAAGTATAAATATTTGTTTAAAAAAGAAGTTTCATGTTTATTTGAGAAGTGTAAAGTCTTATCTAAATTTTTAATATATAATATAAAATGATTTTTAATAATTTTTATATATGTAAAATGTATTTAAAAAGAATTTTAATATTTATATGGTATTACAATTTTTTAAGTTTTTTTTAATAAGAATATATTGAGTTATTTAAACAAAAAGTTTAAAATTTATTTGAAAGGTGTAAACAATTAAGCAAGGGAGTTTTGAAGTTTCAATTTTTTTTTAAGTGTAAAGAGTAAATATGAAAAGTTGTTTATTAATTTTTTTAAATTTAATATTAGGTAAAAAAAAAATATATGGAAATTTTTATAATTTAAAAAAATTATTAAAAAAAAAATATGATTGGAGCTTTATTATATAATTTTAATGAAATTATATTTTTGAAAGTATAAATATATTGAATATTTTTAAAAACTATTATTTCTAGATTGTGCAATTTCAATCATTAATTTTACAATTCTAACTAATTTTTGAATATTTTAATTGAATTTTGAATAAAAATAACTAAGAAAAATTCAAATCATAACAAGTTTAAATTAGGTTGATTTTTTTAAAAATTCTAATGAGTGTAAATGTATCTAATATATCTTAGTTTATTGATTGTGAGGAATGGTTGTTATTCTTCTCACCTAAATTTAGTTTACTTAATAACATCAATGAACTTTGTTGTAATAAGATCTAATTAGGCATCTCAACCATTGATATTTGCAATTTTAATAATTCTTTCTTTTAATGTTTTTAATTCTCAATATCTTAATTTTTTAACTTACCGAGACATCATATATCATAAATAAGATTTGAATTTGGATAGAGATCCTAACAATTTATCCTTTATCTCAACAACTAATCTTTACAATTCCAATAATTCTTTTTCTTTTAATGTTTTTAATTATTAATATTTTAAATTCTTGACTTATGGGATCATCATGAATATTAGTCATGTCATAAATAAGAAATGAACTTACAGAGATCATAAAAAATTATTCTTTCTACCATTTGAGCTAGACCAAAAGAAATTTCAAAGTTGAACTGATTATATGAATTTTTTAAAAATCTTTTAAACCCTTTCTTTCTGCATTTTAAGAAATTTTCATGATGATGTACATAAAATTTTAAAAATAATGATAAAATTGAAATCAATTTATTATATCTTCACTATAATAACAATGAATACATCGAAATTATCATGTAACCATCTCCGTCCCTTTATCATCACATTTCAGAAGGGGTACATTTTTAGTCTTTTATCATTGACTTGATCCTTCATGGATGGTTCCATTTTCACGTTTGCATCTGGCCCTTTTGAAAGTTTAGATAAACATGACATTCAAATATTATTCATATGATACACATAAATACCAAAGCTTATGTCACTTGGTTTGATATTCGAAGAGGTCTCTTGGACTTCTCATAACTCTTCATGTTCACTTGTGGCCTTTTTATTTCCACACAAGTGAATTTACATAATCTCCTAAGGATTATGTTGCCAAGATTCACCAATCTGAAGGGCGTATGTGAGTCCAAGACGAGAGCTAAAATATGAAGGAAAATAAAAACCATTGGCTAGATGTGAACACTAAATCTAGTGGTTTAAGGAAGACCACAAACTAAATGGGGTAGAAAAATTCAAAGTGTTCTATCAATGGTGGTTTAAGGAAGACCACAAACCAAAATGGTAGCAGAAGTCGAAGTCTTCTATCAACATGTGTTGAAGAATGTAACTACTATCGGTCTTCATATGTAATGCCCCATGATACATAAGTTACTATGGTTACTTTTATTTTAACTATCTTAGTACTTTTGATTTTCGTATGTTGTTTGGAACTTGTGGCTCGATGGAAGACCCTAGTGGAACTTTTTAATAAACTTTGTTAATTATAAATACAAAAAGTTGTATTTGAAAAATATTAAAAGAGACCAAGGGTAATGAACTCCAAATCTCCAGACAGTTGGAAACAATTATCACTTGCTCTCTTCCTAGAGAAAGGGAAAAGAAGGAAAACCCGATCTCAGTGGGGAAATCCGGGGGATGGCTAAAAGTTAGCTAGAGGATTGAGAGAATGGAGAAGTGAAAAACTTGAGGAATAGAATCCCTATAGAAGTTTTAGTAAGGGTACATAATTCTGCCAGGTTTGAGGTGTTTTTGACCTGGACACTAAGCTAGTTGAACCCTCGAACAAGAAACCTTAACAAAGGGTAATTCTGAGCCAGACTAATAAGTTTTGAGGTTCAAAATGGATTAACTTAGTAGTTGAATACTGTAATTGTCTGGAGAAAGGAAGCTCGAGAGAGAGTCTAGATGTCATTGCCAGACTCGTGGTTGGGCGGCTTGGTCTAATTAGGTGCTAAACAACCAGTCAAGACAGACACAGATAAGTTTCTTATGAGTTTTGTATATATTAATAGTGAACTTTTTGCAATAGTGTTACTTTCGGTTTAATTTTATTCTTGGATTACAGGTTGTGTAGCAGTTAAGAGTTTGTATTTCTTTATTATAGCCAATGTTGATCAAGGCGCGTGGAAAGAATAATTCTCATGTATCATGAGCATGTGCATGAAATAATTACTATGTGATGTATGTAACATGGTTCTGCTCAGTAAAAATGTCGAGTAATGAAGTAGTCATTTAAAAAAAAAAATTACAGAGGCAAAAAAGAAAACCAGTATACTTCTTAACCTTCACAGAAGATTCATAACAAAGATTCAAGGGGAACCTGGTTAGCAGGAGTTGACGATACAGAGCTCCACCTAGTGATGGCGAGGGTGCAGGTGTTAGAGACAATTTCCCTAATCTGCCAGCGAGCTCTTCAATGTCTTAATCAACTTCCCCTTCTTCTGATCTGGGTGCATCAGTCATTAAACTGATATTTCATTTCTTTAAAATAATACTCTACTATCAGGCTTTATTAACAAACCGCAGCTTTTCGGGAGTTCTTAAAAGAACTATCCAAATGGGTGTTACTTACGCAACACAATATATATATATGCCACGTTATGGTTTCCCTTTGCTCCTTGGCATGATGCGAGATCGCATCGCTATGGGTATAGGTGGGACCTTACCGTAGACAAAGGCTCGTATACGTATATCACACCGGCTATGGTTATATGCGAGACTTTATCATGGACAAAGGCTTGGATGCTATAGACTGACGGCTATAAATCTCTGTTCCCTATGATGTTTGGTTCGATATATATATATAATTCGGCGATCGCTCAAACAATGGTCTTCTTTCTTCCGGAACCGATACACTTATATGCGGCATTTAATACTTCGGTGGTTCCGCTATTCGGTGGTTGACTCAATTAACAATTTCTCCACCTCCGAAATGACGGACCCGATGCTATGTATATATCGTGGTTTATATTATTTCGGCTCCTGATTCAGAACTCGCCCTTGTTGCGCTATGCTCCCTTCAAACCGAAAGGCTTTGTAAGCCGAACACACAACCGATGTTCCAAAAGTCCTCTCGACGCCGATATGGCCTCGGACCAATATGGTTAAGAACTTCCAGTTATACAGTCTCAAATACACTACGGCCACTTAATGCAAATTTGCAAGAGTTCTTGGTATAACCAGAATAAATGCGCAACTGTAAAATAAGAGTTAAAGTCGATATAGACATGAATGAAAGGAAAGGTGACTTCAATGGTAGTGTGCGGAACCCAGTCACCGATTCAACATTATTAAAGCGCCACACAATAATCTACACATGCATATTACAGAGTTATTTATAAGAGACACCGAGAGAACAATTTTTCAAAATAATACTATGGCACTCGCCCCTCTCCTCTATCTGATGAGAGCTTCGCTGCCTTTTTATTTATAACTAAGGATAGGCCCTCTCGGTCCTTATCCGATACAAAGAAAAGCACGCTTTACAGAATGATTTAAAGCTTGAAAAGCTCTATTACAAATAGCATGATTTATTGCTAGAATTTATTCTATTTTTAACTAAGAAAGCATAGAAATTGCAAGCTAAAGGATCCCACTCCCTTGCCTGTAGATTTTTTTTTGGATTTTTGGAATAATTTGGAAGATTTTTCCCTCTGAGTCACATGCTCCCGCATCAGACTCCTGAGGACAAAATTCTTCATGGGCTCCTGTCCATGAGCTCATCTACAGATTTGCCCAATTTCTGTAGAATGTCCTCTATAACCCAAGTAGCTTCAGCAATCGGTTGTCCCTTCCATTTCACCAGATACTGGAAATATTCTCGTCCCCTTGTCTTTTTATATACTTTCTTATCCAGAATTCTTTCTGGTTGTAAATCCTTGGCTGTGGGTAACTGTTTTACCCAGTCAATCTCTGGAGTCTCTTGATCCTGTGCTGTATCATCTGCAGCTTCATTCTCATACTTGTACAAGTCTGCAACATTAAAAATTGGTGATATTCCCACACCAGGTGGTAATTCAATCTCATAAGCATTTGCAGAGAATTTCCTCAGTATTCTGCATGGTCCAATTTTCTTGGATTTTAACTTATTATATGCTCCCTTTGGAAATATCTCCTTTCTGAGGTGTGCCAAAACCAAGTCTCCAACTTCAAAGTTCATTTCTCTTCTCCTCATGTCTGCTCTGGTTTTATATTGAATGTTGCTGTCTTGTAGCTGTTGTTTCACCTGTTCATGTATCGCCTGCATTCTTGAAGCAAAGTCTTCACCTTCTGCACTTCTCACTTCTTCCTTTCCCAAATTCCTTAATTCAGATATTCCCCTTGGGTGCATTCCATACACAATATGGAATGGGCTCTGTCCTGTGCTCCTGTTTGGTGAGTCATTATATGCATATTCAACTTGTGGTAACACTTGATCCCATTGCTTTAGATGTCCTGCAGTAAAGCTCCTCAAAAGATTGCCTAAACTTCTGTTCACAACTTCAGTCTGTCCATCAGTTTGTGGATGATAGGCAGAACTGAAACTTAATTTAGTTCCCAACTTCTTCCATAGTGTTCTCCAGAAATGTCCAACAAACTTTGAATCCCTGTCTGAAACAATGCTTTTGGGCAATCCATGTAATCTTACAATTTCTTTAAAAAACAAGTTAGCAATATGAGAAGCATCACTAGTTTTATAACATGGAATAAAGTGTGCCATTTTTGAAAATCTGTCCACTACAACAAAAATTGAATCATAGCCTCTTTGAGTCTTTGGCAATCCTAGCACAAAATCCATACTTACCATATCCCAAGGCCTATCTGGAATTGGCAATGGAATATACAACCCTGTGTTCTGGCTTCTTCCTTTTGCATACTGGCAGACTTTACAATTTCTTACATATTTCTCTACTTCAGATTTCATTTTCGGCCAGAAGTAAAATCTGTTGAGCTGTTCAAAGGTCTTCTCTCTACCAAAATGTCCTGCAAGTCCTCCACTATGCTTCTCTTTGATTAAATTCTCTCTCATTGAACAGTTGGGTATACACAGCTGATTTTTCTTAAATAACAGTCCATCTTGTATAAAATAATCCAACCACTTGCTCCTGTCTGCCAAAATAGGATTTTTACAAGCCTCAAATGCCTCTTTAAAATCTGAATCGGTCTCATATAATTCCTTAAGAAAATCAAACCCTAGCACTTGGATTTGACTTTCTTGCAGCAATACACTTCTCCTACTTAAGGCATCTGCAACTTTGTTTGACTGTCCAGTTATATGCTTTAACACAAAATGAAAGCCTTGAAGATACTCTACCCATTTAGCATGTCTCTGGCTGAGTTTTGGCTGCTGCATTATAAACTGCAATGCATGGTTATCTAAATAAAGAATAAATTCTTTCGACATTAAATAATGCCTCCACTTCTTTAGTGCCTGCACAACTGCGTAAAACTCCTTATTATAAGAAGAATACTTCCTTTTTGCATCATTTAGCTTTTCACTGAAATAAGCTATTGGTCTATCTTCTTGGCTTAAAACTCCTCCAATTGCTTCTGCGCTGGCATCACACTTAACTTGAAAAGTTTTGTTAAAATCAAGAAGAACCAAAACAGGTTTTTCAGTTATTTTCCTCTTCAACAGTTGAAAATTTCTCTCTGCTTCAGCAGTCCACTTAAATGGTTGTTTGTCTTTCTTTATGGTCTCAATAATAGGTGCATTAATCTTACTAAAATTCTTAATGAATTTTCTGTAAAAACTAGCAAAACCATGAAAACTCCTTACCTCAAAAATACTCTTGGGTGAAGGCCACTCCACAATTGCTTTGATCTTTTCTGGATCCATCTTCAATCCTTCAGCTGAGATAACAAATCCCAAGTACACCAGCTCCTCTTTCATAAATAAACACTTCTTCAGATTCAACAATAATTTTTCTTGCTGCAGCTTCTGTAAAACATAATTTAAATGCCTCAAGTGTTCCTCCTTGGATCTGCTATAGACTAATATGTCGTCCAGATATACTATTACAAATTTACCAATGAATTCTTTAAGAACTTCATTCATCAGCCTCATGAATGTACTTGGTGCATTGGACAACCCAAAAGGCATCACTCTCCACTCATATAATCCTTCATTGGTCTTAAAAGCAGTTTTCCATTCATCCCCTTCTCTTATCCTTATCTGATGATAGCCACTTTTAAGATCTAACTTTGAAAAATATTTTGCACCAGACAAGTAATCCATTAGATCTTCAATTCTGGGTAATGGAAATCTGTACCTGATTGTAATCTTATTGATGGCTCTTGAATCTGTACACATTCTCCAGCCTCCATCTTTCTTTGGGCTCAGCACTGTTGGCACTGCACAAGGACTCAGGCTTTCTTTGATCAACCCTTTGTCAAGCAATTCTTGCACCTATTTCTTAACTTCTTCATTTTCTGCAGGAGTCATTCTATATGCTGCTTTGTTAGGTAGGCTTGCTCTAGGAATCAAGTCTATATGATGACTGATTTTTCGAATTGGCGGTAATTCATTAGGCAAATCATCAACAATAATATCATAATAATTCTCCAGCATTTCTTGAATTTCAATGGGTAATTCAGAAATTTTAGTAAAAGTCAATATTACCTTGGGCTTGCAAATTACAGCAAAATTTACCTCATTTTCTTCAATCTGCTTCAAGTATTCCTTCCATCCAAGTAACAGAGTTTTTGGACCAGTCTTCTGTCCTGATACATCTTCTTCTTGCAGAGGCAACAATGTATGATTAACACCATCTTTTCCAAACTTGTAGGTGTTTCTCTTCCCGTCATGTATGGCTCTTCTGTCATATTGCCAAGGCCTTCCAAGCAATATGTGACACACGTCCATAGGCATCACATCGCAAACAATTTTATCTTTGTACTTGCCCACTTGAAATTCCACTTCACACTGTTCACTTACCAACAGTTGATGTCCCTTTTGTAACCATGACACCTTATAAGGTGTTGGATGCTTCATTGTCTTCAGCTTCAATTTCTCCACTACTTCTGTAGAGGCCAAATTATCAGTGCTGCCACTATCAATGATCATCTGGCAACATTTCCATTCGACTTTGGCGGTTCAGCCACCTCTTTTACTGGTTTAAGTAAGACTTTATTAACCACCAGAGATTCTCCTCTTTCTGGTGTATTTTCTTCTTCTGCTACCGCTGCCGCTGGTGCTTCTTCTTCAGCTGGAGCAACAATTGCATTCCTCTGCTTTATGTCTGCATTCTTTGGGCACTCAAAAGCTCTGTGTCCCAGCTTGTTACATCTGTAACATCTTATTTCTCTGCCTCTTCCTCTGCCTCCTCTTCCTCTGGAAAAACTCCCTCTACCTCTTGCATCACCTTCTCTGGGTGCATGCTGGGTTGAGCTACTGCTAGCTCCATCTCTAGGTGCTGTAGTTCTTCCTCTACCACCTTGACTTCCTTTTCCTCTGAAAGTCCCTCTCCCTTTGGCAGACTGCTTCCTTATGAGTTTTTTCTCAGCTTTCAGCGCTATCTGATAAGCTTCCTCTACTGTTTTTGGAGACAACAGACTTATCTCATCCTGAATGTCCATCCTGAGGCAATTCATATATCTAGCCACCTTCTCATCTGTGTCTTGGGCTTCTCCAGCTCTTATGCTTACTTTATAAAACTCTTCTGTATATTCTTTTACTGTTAAAGCTCTCTGTCTAAGATTTTGCATCTGTCTAAACAATGTTTGCTGATAATTACTTGGCAAGAACTTACCTCTTAACTTTGCTACCATTCGGCTCCAGTTCTTGATTGGCTGCTTACCAAGTCTCTTCCTTTCCGCCTGCACACCATCCCACCAGAGTGCTGCGTGGCCTTTTAACTTGGTGACAACAAACTTTACTTTCTTCTCATCCTTTGTTTCCTCGTAATCGAATAATTTCTCCATGTTGTTAATCTAGTCGATCAATTCTTCTGGATTCAGTCCTCCTTGATATACCGGTACTAATTGGTTCCATGGCCTGGCTGTAGATTTTAACACTGACTGAAAGAACCTCATCTCAGGAGTAACCTGTACAACTTCCTCCTCTTTAGCAGCTTCAATTTCGGGCTCACTGACATCTCCATCATCTATATTTCTATCTGAAGTTAATGCATCCACTCTAGCTCGCAGCTCTTCTACTGTTTCCATTAGTTCATCATTTGCAGCAGGTCGTCCTCTTCCAACTCTGAAAGCCATCCTTCTTCTGCTCCTGAGATTCAATTCAATGTCAGTTGATGGCTCTGATACCACTAATGATGGAGAGGGTGCAGGCGTTAGAGACAATTTCCCTAATCTGCCAGCGAGCTCTTCAATGTCTTGATCAACTTCCCCTTCTTCTGATCTGGGCGCATCAGTCATTAAACTGATATTTCATTTCTTTAAAATAATACTCTACTATCAGGCTTTATTAACAAACCGTAGCTTTTCGGGAGTTCTTAAAAGAACTATCCAAATGGGTGGACTTACGCAACACAATATATATATATATATATATATATATATATATATATATATATATAGATATATATATATATATGTCACGTTATGGTTTCCCTTTGCTCCTTGGCATGATGCGAGATCGCATCGCTATGGGTATAGGTGGGACCTTACCGTAGACAAAGGCTCGTATATGTATATCGCACCGGCTATGGTTATATGCGAGACTTTATCATGGACAAAGGCTTGGATGCTATAGACTGATGGCTATAAATCTCTGTTCCCTATGATGTTCGGTTCGATATATATATATATATATATATATATATATATATATATATATATATATATAATTCGGCGATCGCTCAAACAATGGTCTTCTTTCTTCCGGAACCGATACACTTATATGCGGCATTTAATACTTCGGTGGTTGACTCAATTAACAATTTCTCCACCTTCGAAATGACGGACCCGATTCTATGTATATATCGTGGTTTATATTATTTCGGCTCCTGATTCAAAACTCGCCCTTGTTGCGCTATGCTCCCTTCGAACCGAAAGGCTTTGTAAGCCGAACACACAACCGATGTTCCAAAAGTCCTCTCGACGCCGATATGGCCTCGGACCAATATGGTTAAGAACTTCCAATTATACAGTCTCAAATACACTACGGCCACTTAATGCAAATTTGCAAGAGTTCTTGGTATAACCAGAATAAATGCGCAACTGTAAAATAAGAGTTAAAGTCGATATAGACATGAATGAAAGGAAAGGTGACTTCAATGGTAGCGTGCGGAACCCAGTCACCGATTCAACATTATTAAAGCGCCACACAATAATCTACACATGCATATTACATAGTTATTTATAAGAGACACCGAGAGAACAATTTTTCAAAATAATACTATGGCACTCGCCCCTCTCCTCTGTCTGATGAGAGCTTCGCTGCCTTTTTATTTATAACTAAGGATAGGCCCTCTCGGTCCTTATCCAATGCAAAGAAAAGCACGCTTTACAGAATGATTTAAAGCTTGAAAAGCTCTGTTACAAATAGCATGATTTATTGCTAGAATTTATTCTATTTTTAACTAAGAAAGCATAGAAATTGCAGGCTAAAGGATCCCACTCCCTTGCCTGTAGATTTTTTTTTGGATTTTTGGAATAATTTGGAAGATTTTTCCCTCTGAGTCACATGCTCCCGCATCAGACTCCTAAGGACAAAATTCTTCATGGGCTCCTGTCCATGAGCTCATCTACAGATTTGCCCAATTTCTGTAGAATGTCTTCTATAACCCAAGTAGCTTCAGCAATCGGCTGTCCCTTCCATTTCACCAGATACTGGAAATATTCTCGCCCCCTTGTCTTTTTATATACTTTCTTATCCAGAATTCTTTCTGGCTGTAAATCCTTGGCTGTGGGTAACTGGTTTACCCAGTCAATCTCTGGAGTCTCTTGATCCTATGCTGTATCATCTGCAGCTTCATTCTCATACTTGTACAAGTCTGCAACATTAAAAATTGGTGATATTCCCACACCAGGTGGTAATTCAATCTCATAAGCATTTGCAGAGAATTTCCTCAGTATTCTGCATGGTCCAATTTTCTTGGATTTTAATTTATTATATGCTCCCTTTGGAAATCTCTCCTTTCTGAGGTGTGCCAAAACCAAGTCTCCAACTTCAAAGTTCATTTCTCTTCTCCTCATGTCTGCTCTTACCGTAGACAAAGGCTCGTATATGTATATCGCACCGGCTATGGTTATATGCGAGACTTTATCATGGACAAAGGCTCGGATGCTATAGACTGACGGCTATAAATCTCTGTTCCCTATGCTGTTCGGTTCGATATATATATATATATATATATATATATAATTCGGCGATCACTCAAACAATGGTCTTCTTTCTTCCGGAACCGATACACTTATATGCGGCGTTTAATACTTCGGTGGTTCTGCTATTCAGTGGTTGACTCAATTAACAATTTCTCCACCTCCAAAATGACGGACCCAATGCTATGTATATATCGTGGTTTATATTATTTCGTCTCCTGATTCAGAACTCACCCTTGTTGCGCTATGCTCCCTTCGAACCGAAAGGCTTTGTAAGCCGAACACACAACCGATGTTCCAAAAGTCCTCTCGATGCCGATATGTCCTCGAACCAATATGGTTAAGAACTTCCAATTATACAGTCTCAAATACACTACAGCCACTTAATGCAAATTTGCAAGAGTTCTTGGTATAACTAGAATAAATGCGCAACTGTAAAATAAGAGTTAAAGTCGATATAGACATGAATGAAAGGAAAGGTGACTTCAATGGTAGCGTGCGGAACCCAGTCACCGATTCAACATTATTAAAGCACCACACAATAATCTACACATGCATATTACAGAGTTATTTATAAGAGACACCGAGAGAACAATTTTTCAAAATAATACTATGGCACTCGCCCCTCTCCTCTGTCTGATGAGAGCTTCGCTGCCTTTTTATTTATAACTAAGGATAGGCCCTCTCGGTCCTTATCCGATACAAAGAAAAGCATGCTTTACAGAATGATTTAAAGCTTGAAAAGCTCTGTTACAAATAGCATGATTTATTGCTAGAATTTATTCTATTTTTAACTAAGAAAGCATAGAAATTGCAGGCTAAAGGATCCCACTCCCTTGCCTGTAGATTTTTTTTTGGATTTTTGGAATAATTTGGAAGATTTTTCCCTCTAAGTCACATGCTCCCGCATCACCTAGGCAGTCTAGATTATAAGTAACCTAACTAAATACCCTAAGGGTCGAGAAACTAGTCCCGAATACCTAAGACGTTTTCTCAGTTGGGCATCAATAATTTTTAGCCATCGAGGAAAGGGAAAAGTAAAAATAAATGCATGTAGTGATTAAAAGCATTGTGCCATCTTCATTGGCATAGATACAAGGGGAAAGATAGAGCTCTAGACCTAGTAATGATTAAATATATATGAAACAATTAATATACATGTACTTGCAGGTAATGATTGTATACATAAAATAAATTAAATACATTTGCATGCACCACACATGTGGAGACAAATACAATACTGGAAGCTAACATTGCTAAAGCATAAACGAGGACAAAATTATAGTAAACCCACAAGTATCGGATCTAGGCCAAAACCTTACTGTACAATGACTTATATTCAAGACAGAAAACTATGAGAATAAACAACCTTCATGAATCTCGTCCAAGGTAAAAGGCCTTGTTTTCAATTATAGTTGCATACATGAAATTAGAAGGAGAACTGATAAGAAATTTGCATAACTTAAACAAATGTCTAGATTCATTTTGTTTAGACTTGTTTCAAAAGAAACTATAGTCAACCCCATGATTGTGCCTGATAATTAAAACAATATGACCATATTACCAAGAAAGAAAAAAGAAAAAGAATTTCTTATCTAACCCCGTTGGGTCAGGGCCTGGTAAGCCCTGTATCTCCATAGCTAGAATTAACCAGTCCTTCCCCATAAACTAGACTGATAATTAGGGAGAAGAGCGAGGATTTTGAGGTAACCCTCACCGGAGGATAAAGTTCGAGAAAAAAACCTGGAATTGAAAATGAAGAAACCCTAGTGAGAAATTGGAATCGATGTTCGATCTAAGCTTGAGATTCCCAATCCAGTACCTGGAACTGAAGAACTCACCTGTAATCAAGGGATGGAGAAACTAGCGAGCTCCTAGGAGTGATGAAAATATTTTGAAATAAAAATGGAGTTGGAGTCGAACAACAAATCATAATATAAATTACCTATTTCAGAAGGAATCTATTCGACAAAGTAATTTTGAGGGCTTGTAGTTCAAAATATGCTAATTGAGCTTCTCGAGAACTATAAGGAAAATTTTATCGACATAGTTGAACTCAGAAAAAGAGGTAAACCTGACTAAGCACGACCATAAACCTTTTTCCCCCTCACTGAATGATGGGAAACCTAGTTCAATGAACACCTGTGAACAGATAAATTCAATGGAATCAGAGTGTAAGTTGTGAGAGAGAAAATTCACATTGTAAGTCTGGAATAACATGGTGGAATAACTGCAAACATTACCTAGAAAGAGACCATGAGGATGGATTGAAACCCGAGGGCTGGAAGGGCGGGGAGCATGTTATAGACATTTTTGTGCCTTGCAACTCCGAGCATGAAATGTCCATAAACCAAGGGCTCCTAAGTCCCTAAAAGTGTTGTTCTAACCCCTAAAGGAACAAGGTCAACAGATTACAGCTTCTCCTAGAAGTTCTCCACCAGAAACTGCTCAGAATTGGTCAAAACAGGATCATTGCAGCTGCTCCACTGGCTAGGTGCGTTGCATCTCACCCAAATGCACTGTGAGGGTGCGTTGCATTTCAAAACTCCCTTCTGTGGGGTGCGATGGGCGAGAAATGACAAATGGCAGTGTCATTCCGCGAGGTGGAGAGGCAATGGAAGCTTCCAAAATCTTCTCCTCTGACACTTGCCTCACTGAATTCGACCAAGGATGAGTAAGAGGCCCTCAGTCTCCAAGTGGAAGCAAGAACTGACAGAGAGAAGACATTAATCAAATCACAAGCTGACTCATCCTCCTTACAGATATCTATATATGGATCCCTCATCCTAGAGATCCAGAGGCTGGAATTTTGCATATTGTAAGGAATTGTTGTTGGTTTCTAGAGACAAACATCAGATTGTTGGGTGATTTATGCTTTGTTTGAGGTGAAGAGGGGCTTCTTTGCTGGGAGGTTGATGCTGGGTTGGAACCACTGGTTGTAACTCCTCCTGGATCTTTTCTTGTTTATCAATAAAAACTATTTGAGTTCTCCTCCATGCTTTTGTATCATTGATGCTTGTTACGCTTGTATGGTTAACTTAAATCTGATCCTAAGTTGTTTATGAATATAGATCCATGTCTTTGTATAGTGCTCTCCTTCTGTGATCTTACAGGTACTTTGTGAAGCTGGCCATGCAAGGGAGCAGGTAGCTGGAGACTATCAAAGAAGAGAGGGATTGGATCAAAGGATTAGCGCAAGACACATGTTGGTTCTTTCTATTCCTCTCTATCTATAATTCATAAAGGAAATACAAAAGTAGTTTTTCTCTGTTTGTTTCTAAGGCAGCTGTCACACCTTAGTGGGATAGAGCAGTTCTAAATAAACACTTTTCCCTGTAACAAAATGGCGACCATACTGGGGAATGTCTAATTAGTTTGTTTGTGTATCATTCTTTGTTGTTTGTTTCATAAACTTATAAGTAGCTTTCGAACTGCATTTGCCATAACAAATGCAAAGTAGATAACTGCTACTTAAATCCATTCACTGGATCTGTTTATGATTTAAATAGCTGATTCACAAACTATCTGATTTCCCTTGTGATAGCTCTTAGATCCTCCTTAGATCTACCCCTGATTGTTGCATTACTGATTGCTTTTTACTCAGCCAAAAACCAAGGACTGAACTACAAACTGTGACCCGGAACCCGGACAGAGTCTCGTTTCTGGCCCAGCGTAGGTACTGTTCAGAGATCCTAAATTTTAGCGCACTTCCCGAAGGGGCAACCTGCGCTGCATTTCAGATTCTCTGTGTTACAGGTGCGCTGATCAGATTAGCTCTGTGCAGCTGTGGTTCTTGTGCTTCATTCTTTCTAGTTCTATCCCTGAATTTTGCTGCCTGTGATCAGTATATGTCTGTTTGAAACCTCTTTTCCTTGTTGTTATTCTGCCTCCTTTGTACAAAAGAACTGTAGATGTTTTTATGTGTTTGTTGAGTCATTTACAGTTTTCCTTTGCAAAAGTAGAATAGTCGTACTGTCATCCTTTGATTTGAATCTGTCGCAAGTGTCGATTTCGATCATAGGAGAAAGTTTGATTGCTGTTGATGGTCGATTATACTGTTACTATTGCCTTTGGTCTGAATTTGTAATTTTCTAGTGTCAAGAACGAGTGTTCATTTCAAAATCGTAAGGTGTCGTAATCATCTCTGTTTTTGATTTCGAAAAAGAGCTTGTTTATATTTGTCGCTTGAAAAGAAATTCAGATTTGTACATCAACTTTCTTTTTAGCATCAATACTAAGAAAGTCGAAAACAAATACATGCATGTGCATTTGCATATAGACAGTCTGTTTGGCTTGATTTAGGAAAGTGCATTTACAGTGTGCTCTTTGCTCTTTGTGAAAAGATTCTGTCTTTCTTTTCCCCTAGTAGCTAGGATTTTCATTGCACAAAAGAGATAAAAATTTTGTTTATCATCTTTAGATTGCATTTTAGGAATTACATCTACATCTCGTGGTGAACCCGAAAGGCAAACTTCATAAACAAGATCAACTTAAAATAAATTCAATGAATCTAACAATGCTTTGGAACTTAACGCACAACATTTAGAGGTCTAGGCTAGAGACGTATTCCGGCGTCGTAAAGCCTGGTAACTGTTGTTCTCACTGATGGTTGGGTGATTCCTCCACTTTGAGACGATAAGTGCCAGTACGGACTTGTGCTCCCACGTACCGTCGAGTATATTTTCGGAGACCCCTATAGGCTTAAATCCTTTATCCTTAGGAAGCCGTGTCTGCCGCCCTATCGATCGCAATGCACTGAACACAGCATTCGGGAAGATTGACTGCCGTACCGTAAAAAGTATTCTGTAGTTTTGCGATTGGTTTGGTACTCCCTCTACCTAGATCTCCAGAGTAGTCCCTTTCGTTCCTTTTCAAACTCCTTAACGGAAAAGGTCCATTTGAGCACTTGTCACTTCAGGCTCATTAAAAATCGAAGGCGACTAGAGTCATCTTTTGTTTTTTCTCGACTCTTAAAAACTGAAAAAACAAGTTGTGTCAAAGCGTCTAAAAATTTATTTTAAACGGAATATTCATTACCCCTTTCCTACGTTGATCTTGGGTTGAGAAAATGGAGTCCACCAACCAAGGAATTCCCCTTGGAGGAAATCCTAGTCCTTTCTCCTCTTGGGGAGATGTTGCTGCACCCCATATGGCCACATTGTCGCTTCCAGGACTAACAATTGGTTTGCCTGTATGGCTCTTCTCAACCTCTGTCGTTCAGAACACCACTATTCCTGAACAATCGAATCATCAATCAAACGAGACCAGAGTTACCCACCAACCTTCTACTTCCTCTAATTCTTCCTTTCCTCCTTCCTCTTCGCTTGATGGGGCTGGTAAAGCCAAAAGTCAAGCTCCTAAGGAGAAGAAGGAAAAGAAGAAGAAAGAGAAGAAGAAGAAGGAGCCGAAAGCGAATGGGGGCAAACGAGTGTTGTCTAACGAAAATCCACACACTGCACCGACCAAGCCTAAATCGCCATGTGTCATTTGCAAAGGAGACCATTTTCACATAGATTGTCCTTGCATCCCTCGGATCTTAAAGGACTGGTCTCCTCGTTTGCACAACCCGGTGTCGTCAACCTCTGATGATCATGTTGAAAACACACCATCAACTAGCAAAAGTGAAGCCCCAGGACAAAAAGGAAAATATAGATTTCCTTGTAAACTGTGCGAAGGCGATCATGCCGTCCACCGTTGTCCCTTCTTAGACGAAGCTAAAAGAGTTTTGGATGATCATCCGGTTTCACTGTTACGACTTCCTCCTAGATATAAAAAAATCTTGCCAAGTCCGTCACTAGTTGAAAATCTGGCTGACCCGCTCAGGTGGTCGGTCGATGCATCTATCATTGAAGATGAACCATCTGAATCCATACCAGACGAAAGTCAAAAGGTCGAGGCGGCAGTTGACCCGGTCTTTCCTTCGGAGGTTCCATCTTCAGATGATACAATCACTGAAGAGAACAAGGATGACACCGTCCAAATTCTTTTCATAAGCACAGACTCCAACAGACATGGGGACAATTTACCCGTTCCTTTACCGCAGGAAGGAAGTTCGTCAGAGTCGTACCCGGCCGTCTATTCGGTCCCACCTCCAAGCAACCTAGTTGTCTCCTTTGACTGGAATCAACTAGGCAGACCCCGTTTACCGGCCAGTATACCATTCCGGATTATTGTTCAAATATATAGAATGGTTATGGCTGGTACCATCATAGATGAGGGGACTTCTGTGAGTATCCTTTCCTCAACTGCTTGGAAAGCGCTTGGTTCGCCATCGCTTTTGCCTGAGATGAGAAATCTAACAGGCTTTGATAAAGGAACCAATCGACCGTTAGGGATCCTTCCTGATGTGCCCATAACATTGAGAGGGAAAACCGTTCACATGAACGTGATGGTAGTTCAAGGACCCCTGGATTACAATCTACTCCTTGGACGAGACTATATTTATTGCATGAGAGCCATTGTCTCATCACTCTTTAGAGTGATGTGTTTTCCGCACGAAGGAAGAGTGGTCAAGCTCGTGGACCAGCTTTCATTTCCCGGATCACGCATAGCAAATAGTCATATACCATCCCTAAATGGTCTTTTCACGCAAGAAATGTCTCAATCTCCAGTCCGTCCACCCGATGAGCGCGAGTGATTCAGGGGGACATGACTGAAACCCAGGGGGCATGCACCCTGGTCTGCTTCGGCAGGAAAAACTTCGGGTATAGGGTAGGTTTCCACGGGAGAATATGACCAGTCTGTACCCCCGTCCGTGATTGGAAGAGGGGGTTATTCTAGAACAAGATTCTCTCGTCAAAGTTATGTGAGTTGGCGGGCATCGCCGCTCACCTTTGTTTATTTCGGTAGACATCGCTAGAGAAGTGTTTTGTTTACGCCGTAAATAGAACTATCTTTGGTAACCTGTAAGAGGTAGGCCTCTCTCGGTAAAACAAATGTTTTAATGGACTAAAGAAGGGGTAACCTTGAAACTCTGTTTTATACCTGGGGGCATGCAAACCTTTTGGAGTGCAAGCGAAGAGCGACTATTTATTTTTTAAATTTATAGGACCTCTAACCCTTTAAACTCGTAGGATTGGTCATTTCCTAACTTGCATAAAGAAAGGATGTGGGGCAAATCTCTAAAATTTGCCGTTTTTATATGAGACATTCTTATCACACGACTGGATTAATCGAGCAGTTTTAGCACATAGTTCAAGCTCGTTAAAAAATAAACATAAGACATGAGCAAATGTTTCCACCCGCATTTAAGCTCATTAAAAAATGAACTATTCCCCGGTAAATAACCATCGTGAATGTAGTACTTCAGCCGTTAAAGCCTTGGTCGTGTTTGCACCGTCACCTCCACTTTTCATTGGCCGATCATTCACCTCCATTTGATTGTTTACCCATTTTGAGGAACAGCTGCGAAGAGTGATCTCACTAGCCATCCTTGTGACACTGCCGTGATTGGAAAATTCCAAACCTTACCTGGAATCAACCGCTACCCGTTTTATCACTCGTTCCTCAAAAGACGAGTCTCCTTTAAGCTCTTTTCAACTGACTCGTAAAATATGAAAAGATTGCCGAGCCATTGGCCTCTCCAGCTCGTTAAAGGGACGGGAAGTGCTATCCCTCCTCTAGATTTTAATCTTTTTGGACCTGAGGGATTATTACACAAAAAGATCGAGCGCTTGTTTTGTTCGGCTCATTAAAACTATCGAAAATTCATCCCTTCTGTATTGTTTTATACTTTTTCGGACTTAAGGGATTAGATGACGAAAAAGGAATTTTGGAGTTACCTTTATGTTCCTTTTCAGACTCTCTAAAATTGAAAAGGACCGAGTTATCTTTGTCGTTAAACTCGTTAAAAAGATTAATAGCGACAAACTTGTCTTTAGACGAGAACGAGTTTCACTATCGCTAGGCTCGTTAAAACATAGCGATGGGTTTGCCTAAAGGGCAAATTATAGAACAAGCATATGTTATCCTCCTCAAGCTTGACAAAAATAAAGAGGTACTAGTCAGCAATGACTGGGGAAAAATTGGGAAGAAAACTCAAATAAACTTTGTTGGTAGCAAGTCGCTCTTGAACATGACACTTCCGCTCCGTGTCCGAGTCGGGTTGGGTTGTTTCATTCACCGGTCACATCACCATGGTCACGCCATACCATCCACATTTGGGGTTAATGCTACCAATCCATCACATCAGTGTCGCCGATATTTTCAAGAGAAGTCATCTAGAGAAGTCACCTGTGTCTCACCCACTACCGTACATTATACTCCATTCTTTCATGACCGTCACCCTGAACCTTATATCACCAGATCGTTTTCACCTCCATCAAAATCATTTGCTCCGTTTCGTGTCATTGATGTGGGATTCATTAAGGCCCTCCTGTGACAGATCACTTCTTGTTGACATCAGCTCATTATCCAAGAAGTTGATCTAGGAACACCCCATTCAGTACTTTGAAGCTTGCATGCCTCAATGGCAAGTTTCTCACTTCCGGCGACAGGTTTACATCAATGGCCTTCGACCGAAAGATTTTGCGTGGTGTTCGACGCCAAGTCCTTTATTCACACCACGTGAATTGTACTACAGTACCTTGAGGATCATTATCATTATCGATGATTCCTCTCGCGCTTGTTAACAGTTTACATCATTGACTGGTAATCAAGCGATGTCTTTCCATGTTCGACTTCAGAACATTTCTCACATGGATCGACTTGTACTTCGAGTGAAGATCAGATGAGATTGAAGACCCTGGATCTAGTTTCATCCATTCGGGCTGCGATGTATATTCAGGGAAATAAAGACATTTAATGTACAGCATTGCACAGCACAGATAATCATCCTACCAAAAGGATGATGGCTCTATCAGAATCATCAGTCTACACTCAGACAATTGTCTATCCTATGTACATGAAAATGAATTTATAAAGCTGAGCATGGGAACGCCTGCCTCAACTAGATCATGAAAACAGTATGAAGATAATGTATTGTATTGTATCTTATTATAGGTCTCCTCCCAGCATTGAAAGAACTTCGGATCCTCATAATAAAGCATTTCACCCGACACCAAAAGGTTAACGGCCTCATACTTTAGGGGGCAACTGTTATAGACATTTTTGTGCCTTGCAACTCCGAGCATGAAATGTCCATAAACCAAGGGCTCCTAAGTCCCTAAAAGTGTTGTTCTAACCCCTAAAGGAACAAGGTCAATAGATTACAGCTTCTCCCAGAAGTTCTCCACCAGAAACTGCTCAGAATTGGTCAAAACAGGATCATTGCAGCTGCTCCACTGGCTAGGTGCATTGCATCTCACTCAAATGCACTGTGAGGGTGCATTGCATTTCAAAACTCCCTTCTGTGGGGTGCGATGGGCGAGAAATGACAAATGGCAGTGTCATTCCGCGAGGTGGAGAGGCAATGGAAGCTTCCAGAATCTTCTCCTGTGACACTTGCCTCACTGAATTCGACCAAGGATGAGTAAGAGGCCCTCAGTCTCCAAGTGGAAGAAAGAACTAACAGAGAGAAGACACTAATGAAATCACAAGCTGACTCATCCTCCTTACAGATATCTATATATGGATCCCTCATCCCAGAGATCCAGAGGCTGGAATTTTGCATATTGTAAGGAATTGTTGTTGGTTTCTAGAGACAAACATCAGATTGTTAGGTGATTTATGCTTTGTTTGAGGTGAAGAGGGGCTTCTTTGCTAGGAGGTTGATGCTGGGTCGGAACCACTGGTTGTAACTCCTCCTAGATCTTTTCTTGTTTATCAATAAAAACTATTTGAGTTCTCCTCCATGCTTTTGTATCATTGATGCTTGTTACACTTGTATGGTTAACTTAAATCTGATCCTAAGTTGTTTATGAATATAGATCCATGTCTTTGTATAGTGCTCTCCTTCTGTGATCTTACAGGTACTTTGTGAAGCTGGGCATGCAAGGGAGCAGGTAGTTGGAGACTATCAAAGAAGAGAGGGATTGGATCAAAGGATTAGCGCAAGACACAGGTTGGTTCTTTCTATTCCTCTCTATCTATAATTCATAAAGGAAATACAAAATTATTTTTTCTCTGTTTGTTTCTAAGGCAGCTGTCACACCTTAGTGGGATAGAGCAGTTCTAAATAGACACTTTTCCCTGTAACAGAGCAGAGCCCAAACCCTAGCAACCGATGACATAATGGGGAACCGGGCACAGAATGGGAGCAATCCGTTAGTTATGAAAATGAATTTCAACATTTCCACCATTGGATGATGCTTTGAACACATGGGAGAAGGGTTTGCATGATATCATTCAACCTCATAACTCGCACGAGAACATTATAACATGGATGGACGAAATTTATTTGATATGACAATCATTAAAGCTATGTACTGTAGATTAGACTATAGCCCGTGGAATAATTCGATAATTAATGTAAAACTAACACTTGTGCAGTATGAATTAATTTTAGCCATATGTAAATCCTGGTTGTGCATATTGCAAGGGGTGTATTCACCTCCTTTCTATAATAACATTCATAAATGATTAATGCATAAATTCTTTACTCCCTAATCCTACACTGACACCATATAATTTCTTATGGTAAGTAAATTATTTTTACTATATATATATATATATATTGAACAAGTGTTAAGGATGAGACATGTGACATGTGGTATCAAAGCGTAAGGTTTCTACATTGTGGCCAACATGGGAAACTAAGAAAACCATTATTATGTTTTGTACACAAAGAGGTAGAATCGAAATAAGATGAGGAGAGGAGTTGGACCACCAACTCGGCTAAAGGCAACATATGTCGAAGCCAATCCGAAAATGTGGGTATAGTTAGGGGAAGAGTCCCGCCAAGCTAATGTTGTACTACTGGAAACTGTTCAGCAGTTGCGAACTAAAATGATTAATTTGAGGGCTAATAATGAAAAATTAAGGCAAAAACAGGAAATAATTTTGAAGAGCTTATTCGATAAGAAAAATTAGCAGGAGCCAAACACGAATTCCGCTGATGGGAACAAGACTGATGTGTTTCGACAAAATGAAGATCATGCATAATCTAAAGGAGGACGAAATGAAGACGAAGGAAGATCTGACAATGTTTCCGAGGACAAAGAAATTAAGAGGCAGAAAACCAAACTTCAAGGGAAGTTCAAAAAGATAAAACCCCTGAACTTTGATAGTGAGGCTGAGGAAGCAATTGAAGCATGGCTGATTAATATGAACAAGTACTTTCAAATCTACGAGTATGATGAAAACCTTAAAGCCAGATTGGAAATATACCAACTACAGGGTAAAGCCACCTTGGGGTGGCAAGAAATCAAAATTGTCCAGAAAATTGAGGAACAAGAAGTAACTTTTACATACTTCCAAAAGCATTTCAAAGATAACTATATGACATAATGATTCTATGATAAAAAGGTGAGGGAGTTTCATGACTTGAGGTTGGGTTAGTTAACAATGGATGAGTTCATAACAAGGTTCACCTCCTTGTTGAGATACATTCCATAGATTCAGGAGGAGAAGGCTAAGGTGTAACGTTTTACCAGTAGTCTACCTGCCTTTATGAGGGAAAAGTTGGAGTTTGATAATCCAAAAACAATGGACGAAGCGATTCAGAAAGCTAGAATATGTTATCAACAAATGAAACAAAAAGGAGAAGGAAATCAGAATGGGCCCTTCAAAAAGGGATAGAAAGGCTTTCTGAATAGTAGAAATGTGAAAATTGTTGGTGGAAGGAATGTGCACCGAAAACAACAGACCAAGTTTGCTGGAATAAATCCGCAGAAACTTGGATTAGAAACTGATAATAGGCAGACAAAGGTGGTAAGAAAACCAGAAAACAACTAGCAAAAGAAACCTCCTCTGCAATGTTGGGGATTTGGAGAGCCCCATTACTATAAAAATTTCCCTCATCGTACTCAAATAGAGCAGGCTGCTAATGTGCAAGAAGCATCTACAGTGGGAGAGGTGGCTAGAAGCATACCTAGAATAAATGTAGCTTTGGATGATAATCAAGTAGAATATCGACCCACCATGGTAGAAATAGAAGGTAATATATCTAGCCACTATGTTTCTATTTTGGTAGATCCAGGTGCAAGTCTGAGTTAAGTTAGTGGAAAAATGTCCTCTACAAATGGTTAAATTTAGAAATCCCTGGTTGGTGCAATTAGTTACAGGAGCTAAGCAGAGAATGAATGCTAAGATTGAAAATTGTTTTATTAAAATAGGAGAACAACAAATTCAAGTGGATTTGAATATATTACTCCTAGGCTCATATGATGTATTGATTGGAATGGATTGCTTAGAGAAACATTGGTCTCTAGTGGATTGTAAAACAGGAAATAATTAGGGGGAATTAGGCAAGAAATTCAAGGGATTAAAATACAATTTAAATTATGACCAATCACAACCAACTAGTTAGGAAAATGTATTCGAAATGGTTTTTAAATCTATGTTGTGCAAGTGGGTTATTCTAACTCTAAAAATAAGACTCTTTCCCTGGAAAATATGCCAATTATACAAGTATTTACTTATGTGTTTCCAAAGGAAATACTTGGGCTGCCACCTAAATGAGACATCAATTTCAGCATTGAATTAGTTCCATGAGCATCTCATGTGTCTAGAACCCCTTATCGTATGAGTATACCTGAGTTAACAAAACTCAAAATGCAATTGCAAAAGCTCCTAGATAAAGGTTATATTTGACCAAGTGTGTCACCATGGGGAGCTCTTATACTATTTGTGAGGAAAAATGATGGTACGCTATGACTATGTATTGATTATAGACAATTAAATAATCTTACCATTAAGAATAAATACCATGTGCCTTGTATTGGCGATCTATTTGATCAGGCTAGAGGAGCTAGTGTGTTCTCAAAAATAGATTTTCATTTAGGGTATCATCATATTTGTATTAAAGACGAAGAAACTTGCAAAACATTGTTTCGAACTCGCTATGGTCATTACAAGTTTTTGGTATTTCCCTTCGAGCTTACCAACGCCCCTGCCACTTTCATGAGCCTTATGAATGGTATATTTCACCCATATTTAGATAAGTTTGTCTTGATTTCCATTGATGATATTCTAATCTACTGAAGGAACATGGAGGAACATAAGGAACATTTGAGGATAGAACTGCAAACATTGTGTGACAATCAACTTTATTCCAAATACAGAAAATGTGATTTCTACAAAGTTTAGATTCAATATTTAGGACACAATATCTAATCAGAAGGTATAGTGGTAGATCCTGAAAATATTAAAACCATCATGGAGTGGTATTTTCCTAAAAATGTTGCGGATATTCAGTCTTTTATGGGGTTGGCAAGATATTACCATTATTTTATATAGGGGTTCTCTAGGATTGCATATCCTATAGCTTCACTTCAGAAAAATGGAAATGTTTTTAAATGGACAACCAAATGCCAGCAAAGCTTTGAGAAACTGAAACATGCATTGACCACAACTCCTATGTTGAAGGTAGCGGATCCGGAAAAAGAGCACATTGTGTACTAATGCTTGTCAAGAGGGAGTTGGAGGAGTGTTGATGCAGGAAGGAAAGATGATAGCTTACGAATTTCGTAAGCTAAAGGATCATGAGCAGCGATACTTTTCCTATGATTTGGAACTAACTACAGTAGTTCACCCTTTAAAGGTTTGGCGACATTACATATTGGGAAAGAAATTCCTTTTAATTACTTATGACAGTAGCTTAACGAGTTTTTTTAATCAGCGTAATTTGAATGCTCTCCATGTTAGGTGGACTACTTTTCTGAGAGAATTTGATTTCGAAATAAGAGACCTTAAGGGAAAAAAATCAGGTGGCTAATGCATTAAGAAGAAAGACATATTGTATGTACGAGATTTATTATAGTCGAATACAAACTAATTTCACTACAAAAATTAAAAATCTGCCCATAAAGACCCTAAATATAAATTCCTATGGAAGCAAGCAAGTCTAGCACAAAAATCTAATCAACAGTCTAATTATGGCGTAAATAACACTGACATGTTAACCTTCAGGGGTAGGATATATGTTCCTAAACAAACCCCCATCAAGTAATTTATGCTAGATTAATTTCATAAAAGCTCATATGTTGCCAGTCTGGGCTATCAAAAATTGTTTTCTGCAATTAAACAAGAATAATTTTGGCCAAGAATAAGAAAATACATTACAAAACATCTGGCAAGGTGCCTAAAACGCCAGTAGGTGAAGGTGGAGCACCAACATCTTGCTGGATTACTCCATCCCATACTTATACTTGAATGGAAGTCGAACACAATCACTCTGGACTTCGTTATAGGTTTACCCAAAACAAAGAAACAAAATGAATCTATCTTAGTTGTGGTGGACAAGCTGAGAAAAACAACCCATTTTATACTAGTTAAATCGACATTCAGAGTTGTTGAAATTGCCATTAGGGGACTTTTGAGGTTTAAAATGGGCCTCCTAAGAAAAATGTACAACCAAAATAAACTTTATAAGAACCAGTAGGATTCAAGATGATGATGTCAACCATGAGAGATGATTCACCATTTTTGGAGTAAAAAAGTAAAAAGATTAAAAAATAATAAAATAATAAAACTACTATTTCAACTTGTATTTTCAACTTACCCCTCTAAGTTGTTACTTAAATTTCAAGTGGGAGTACTCATTGGATGAAAAATTTAATTCATCATCTAAAGAGTACCCACGTTGCATACTTTCGATGGACCCTGCTACACGAAAAATGAGAAATACATGAAAAACATGATTGCAATAATGTTTTTTATGTATTTCTCATTTTTCGTGTAGCAGCGTCCATCGAAAGTATACAACACTGGTACTCCTTATATGAGGAATCAAATTCTGCACTAAACAAGTGTTTCTACTTGAAATTTGAGTAAACTCGTAGGGGAGATAAGTTGAAAATACGAGTTGAAAAATTAGTTTTTTGTTTTTTCCCTCTAAAATTTGATGATGTAATCTAATCTTATTTTATTATTTCCATTATTTTCTTATAATTTCCTTAGAAGGCCCATTTTAGACCTCAAAATTCCCCTAATGTATATATATTCATGAAAGAGGTATTATGATTACATGAGATACCACGGGTGTTGATTTCTGACAGAGATGTAAAATTTACATCAACATTCTGGAAGACTCTTTTTATGGGTTTGGGTACACAAATTCTATTCAATACCACATACCACCCTCAGACTGATGGACAAACTGAATGTGTTAATCAGGTAATGGAATATATGTTGTGAATGTATGTAATGCAACAACCAACTGAGTGGGAGGAATACCTCCACTTAGTTTACTTTTCTTATAATAACAAAAAGGATAGGAAAAAGGCATATGCTGATAGGAAAAAGACCTATAAATAATTCCAAGTAGGAGATCACGTTTACATCAAAGTCAAACCAAATGGAAGTACTTTGTGGTGGGGTAGTTGCATCAAATTAGAACCTAGATATTTTGGACCTTTCCGAATCTTGGAAAGAATTGGACTAGTAGCCAATCAGTTGGCATTACCTAGTCACATTCGAGTTCATAATGTGTTCCACATATACTTATTAAAAAGATATGTGTATGATCCTAGACATGTGCTTAACTGGAAAGAGGTGTGGGTAATTAAGAAAGATAATTTCTTATTTCAGCACACACACACACACACACACATATATATATAATTTTCATAGACTAGTGCTAGATTGAAATTGTGGTACAGGTCAAATCAGACGACGAATTTCTGGTAGAGCCTCTACGTATTCTCGAGCAGAGAGAAATAATGTTACTAAGGTGTGCTGTCACCCAGGTTAAGGTGCAATGGAAGCACTTTAGCCCAAAGGAGGCCACCTGGGAGGATAAGGACTTCATGCTTAAATCTATTCCTGATTTGTTCGAAAGGGCTGGATTAGACACCAAGGAAAATGTTGCGCAAAACGGGGAGGGAGATGTAACACCCCAAGATGCATACGTTAATATAGTTACTTTTATTTTAATTATTTTAGTACTTCTAATTTTTGTATGTTGGTTGGAACTTGTGGCTCAGTGGAAGAGCCTAGTGGAAATTTTTAATAAACTTTGTTGATTAGAAATAAAAAAAAGGCGTGTTTGAAAAATATTAAAAGAGACCATGGGTAACGGAATCCAAACCTTCAAACAGTTGGAAATAGTTTGAAATAGTTACCACTTTCTCTCTTCCTAGAGAAAGGGAAAAGAAGGAAAGCCCGATCTTAGTGGGGAAAATCTGGGGGATGGATGAAAGTTAGCTAGAGGATTGAGAAGTGAAAAAATTAAGGAATATAATCCCTGCAGAAGTTTCTGTAAGGATGAGGAGTTCTACTAGGTTTGAGGTGTTTTTGAGCTAGACACCAAACCAATGGAACCCTCAAACAAGATACCTTGAGAAAGGGTAATCCTAAGCTGGACTAGTAAGTCTTGAGGTTCATAATGGATTAAGTCAGTGGTTGAATACTGTAACTATTTAGAGCAAGGAAGCTTGGGTGAGAGTCTGGACGTCATTGTCACGTTCGTGGTTGGGCAGCTTGGTCTTCTTAGGTGCTAAACAAACAATCAAGACAGACACATATAAGTTTTTTATGAGTTCTGTATATATTAAAAGTGAACTTTGTGCATTAGTGTTACTTTCAGTTTAATTTTATTCTTGGATTACAGGTTGTGTAGCAGTTAATAATTGGTTTTTATTTATTATAGCCAACGATGATAAAGGCGTGTGGAAAAAATAATTCTTGTGTATAGTGATCCTGTCCATGAAACAATTACTATGTGACGTATGTAATGTGGTTCTGTTCAGTAAAAATATCGGGTAATGAAGTAATTATTTTAAAATAAAAAATTACAAAGACAAAAAGAAGAACCAATAAACTTCTTAACCTTCACAGAAGGTTCATAACAAAGATTCAAGGGGAGCCTGGTTAGATGGAGGTGACGAGCCAGAGCTCCACCTACTCTGTCCAGATTCTAAGTAACCTAACTAAATACCTTAAGGGTCAAGATACTAGTCCTGGAATACTGCAAACCTATTCTCAGTCGGGCATCAATAACTTTTAGCCGTCGAGGAAAGGGAAAAGTAAAAAAAAAAGCATGTAGTAATTAAAATCATTGTGCCATCTTCATTCATAGATACAGGGGCTAGACAGAGCTCTAGACCTAGTAATGATTAAATATATATGAAACAAAATAATATACATGTATTTGTAGGTAATGATTGTATATAGAAAATAAATTAAATACATTTTCATGCACCACACATGTGGAGACAAAGACAATACTCAAAACTAAAGCTGCTAAAGCATATACCAGGACAGAATTATAGTAAACCCACAAGTATCCATTCTGGGCCAAAACCTTACTATACAATGACTTATATTCAAGATATAAAACAATGCGAGTAAACAACATGCATTAAAATCTCGACCATGATAAAAGGCCCGATTTTAAATTACGGTATCATGCATAAAATTAGAAGTTGAACTGATAACAGGTTTGCATAACTTAAACAAATGTTTGGTTACATTTTGTTTAGCCTTGTTTCAAAAGAAACTACAATCAAACCTATGACTGTGCCTGATAATTAAGACAATATGATCATATTGCAAAAAAGGAAAAAAAAAAGGAATTTCTTATCTAACCTTGTTGGGTTAGGGCCTAGTAAGCCCTATCTCCACAACCATACTTAGCCAATCCTTTGCCATAAACTAGACTGATAATTAGGGAGCAGAGAAAGGCTTTTGAAGTAACTCTGATCGAAGGATGAGGATGAGGTTCTCACGATGTACCTAGTCCATTCATAGTGAAAAAATAGAAGGTTATTCCCTTTGTTAACATTTCCCATCCATATCTGGAAGATCTTCATGAGCTAATGGCAAAGAATGGCCTAATCTACCACTTCAATGGGCTATGACCTCAAACAACAGATTTTTACAAATGGATACAATCTAATTGGACTAGATCTTGCAAGGTTCTCTTCTGTTCTAAGGGCTTCTTCATAGTTGTGTTTGCCCATCAGGAAGATTATCAAAGTGCTCTATCTAAGGGCCCATGGTTCTAGGGAAAAGGGGGGATTTTCATGATCCCTTGGTTGCTATACTTTGACCACTCTATGACAGTAATCATAGAGCTCCCCATGTAGGTTCTTCTTCCAAACTTTTTAGCACATCTATCTCATGATTCAGTGATTACAAGCATCAGAAACACCTTGGGTCACTTGCTAGCCACATATCTTAAGCAAGGCCAAAGTGGAATTTATACTCATGGTAGGATCTTCATAGAAATTGACATTAGTAAACGCTTGCCTGACAAAATCATCCTGAAAATATGTGATTTCCAATGGAGCTAGCTCCTAGACTATGAGAACAGGACTTTTCGTTGTTTCCTCTACCATCAAGCATGACACCTACATAATTCTTACACTCGAAAGCCAGTAAAACAAAAGACTAAATCTAAGGCTTGGAAGCCATGCAATCCGCCCCTTATGGAGGAAGAGGACTCCTCATCTTCAGATCAGGAGGATAGTGAATCAAATGATGAAATGTTCTCTTCGAATGAGGACTACAGGGAGAGTAAGGAGAATAAAATTTTAACAATTTGCAAAGAAATAGACAATACTATTGTTGTGGGGAAAAATGCTTATGCAGGACGATCCTATCCACCTAAGGTGTGACAGTGCCTTAGCAACAAACAGAGACAGCTATTCTAGTTTTCTTCCTTTATGAAATGTGAAAGAAGAGAGATCAATAGACTTACCGGTGTCTTCCGTTTGTCCCTCGATCCAGTCTCTCTTCTCTTTGGGAGTTCACAGCTACTTGCCTTCTCACTCGCCCAGCTTCAACAGGTTCATGCAAGATCACAAGAGAACAGCTACTTGCCTTCTTGCTTGTCCAGCTTCAACGGGTTCCTGCAAGATCACAAGAGAACAGCTACTTGCGACAAGAGAAGAACTCTACACAAAGACATATATTCACATTCATAACTAGTTTAGGATTAGAAATAAACCAAATACACTAATGCAATCATACATCAAAGACACATCAGTATATAGGGGAAACCAAGATAGCTTTATTGATGAATAACAAGGTTCAGGAAGAGATACAACCCAGAGGGCTCCAATCCAGCATCTCCTTCCCAGCAAATGGAATTCCTATCTTCACCCCCTTCAAAGCATTAATCACCCAATGATTCCAATCTCAAACCAACAGCAATTCTTTGCAATAACAAAATTCCAGCCTCCAGATCTCATGGAGGAGAGATCCATATATAGATGTTTGGAGAGAGGATGAGTCAGCTTGAGATCTGACTAGTGTCCTCTCCCTCTATCAGTTCTTGGTTCCACTTGGAGGTTCTTGCTTCCACTTGGAGATTTGGAACCTCTTACTCATCACCAGTCGAATTCCCTGAGGCAAGTGTCATTTTGGAAGCTTCCTGGGTTTTGACACCTTGAGGAATGAACTTGCCACATGTCCAATCTCACTCAGCGCAGGTAGCCAGTGTTGGCTTTGACATTCAGCGCAGGTAGCCAGTGGAGCCATTGACATTCAGCGCAGACATCCAGTGGAGCCATTGACATGATCCTGAATTGACTTGTTTTTGAGCAGTTTCAGGTGGAGAACTTCTGTGAATTGTTGTGGTTTGTTAGCCTTGTTCCTCTAGGGGTAGGAACAACATGTTTAGGGACTTTGGATCCCTTAGATTATGGACATTTCATGCTCAATGCTGTAAGGCACAAAAATGTCTATAACAGTTGCCCCCTAAAGTATGAGGCTGTTTATCGGGTGAAATGCTTTATCAGGGGGATCCGAAGTTCATCCAATGCTGGGAGGAGACCTGTAATACAATACAGTACAATACATTATTTTTCATACTGCTTTCATGATCTAGCTTAAGCGGGCATTCCCATGCTCAGCTTTATAAATTCATTTTTCTGTACATAGAACAGACAATCGTCTGATGGTAGATTGATAATTTTGATGAAATTATCATCCTTTGAGTAAGATGATTATCTGCTGCAATGATGTACATGTCAATGTCTTTATCTTTCCTGAATATATATCGCAGCCCGGATGGATGAAACTAGATCCGGGGTCTTCAAACTCGTTCGATCTTCACTCTAAGTACAAGTCGATCCATGTGAGAATTGTTCTGAAGTCGAACATGGAAAGACATCGCTTGATTACCAGTCAATGAGGTAAATCGTTAACAAGCGCGAGAGGAATCACCGATAATGATAATGACCCTCAAGGTACTGCAGTACAATTCACGTGGTGTGAATAAAGGACTTGGTGTCGAACACCACGCAAAATCTTTCGGTCGAAGGTCATTAATGTATACCTGTCGCCGGAAGTGAGAAACTTGCCATTGAGGCATGCAAGCTTCAAAGTACTGAAGGGGTTGTTCCTAGATCAACTTCTTGGGTAATGAGCTGATGTCGACAAGAAGCGATCCGTCAAAGGAGGGCCTTAATGAATCCCACATCAGTGACACGGAACGGAGCTAATGATTTTAATGGAGGTGAAAACGATCTGTGACATATGATTCAGGGTGGTGGTCATGAAAGGATGAAGGATAATGTATGGCAGTGGATGGGACACGGTTGACTTTTCTGAACGACTTCTCTTGAACATGTGGCGACACTGATGCGATGGATCGGTAGCATTACCCCAAATATGGATGGTATGGCGAGACCATGGATGTGACCGGTGAATGAAACAACCCAACCCGATTGTGGTACGGAGGAAAAGTGTCATGTTCAAGAGCGACTTGCTACCATCAAAGTTTTCTTTAGTTTCTCCCAATTTTTCCTCGGTCATTGCTGACCAGTACCTCTTTATTTTTGTCAAGCTTGAGAAGGATAACATATGCTTGTTCTATAACCTGCCCTTCGGGCAAGCCCATCGCTATGTTTTAACGAGCCTAGCGATAGTGAAACTCGTTCTCGTCTAAAGACAAGTTTGTCGTTATTTAGTGATTTTAACGAGTCTAACGACAAGGATAACTCGGTCCTTTTCATTTTTAGAGAGTCTGAAAAGGTACATAAAGTTAACTCCAAAATTCCTTTTTCGTCATCTAATCCCTTAGGTCCGAAAAAGTATAAAACAATACAGAAGGGATGAGTTTTCGATAGTTTTAACGAGCCGAACAAAACAAGCGCTCGATCTTTTTGTGCAATAATCCCTCAGGTCCAAAAAGATTAAAATCTAGAGGAGGGATAGCACTTCCTGTCCCTTTAACGAGCTGGAAGGCCAAGGACTCGGCAATCTTTTCATATTTTACGAGTCAGTTGAAAAGAGCTTAAAGAAGACTCGTCTTTTGAGGAACGAGTGATAAACAGGGTTAGCAGCTGATTCCAGGCACAGGTTGGAATTTTCCAATCACGGCAGTGTCACAAGGATGGCTAGGTGAAATCACTCTTCGCAGATGTTCCTCAAAATGGGTAAACGATCATATGGAGGTGAACGATCGGCCAAATGAAAAGTGGAGGTGACGGTGCAAACACGACCAAGGCTTTAATGGCTGATGATATTTCATTCACAGTGGTTATTTACCGGGTAGTTCATTTTTTAACGAGCTTAAACGCGGGTTGAAACACTTGCTCGATCTTATGTTTATTTTTTAACGAGCATGAACTATGTGCTAAAACTGCTCGGATCTTGTGTTTATTTTTTAACGAGCATGAACTGTGTGCTAAAACTGCTCGATTATACCAGTCATATGATAAGAGTGTCTCATCAAGATTCTATTTTTTATGGAGCTTCATCTTACTAAGCTTTGCTCCACATCCTTTCTTTATGCAAGTTAGGAAACGGCTAGCCCAAAAAAAACAGATAAATAACCGCTCTTTGCTTGCACTCCAAAAGGTTTGCATGCCCCCAGGTATAAAGTACGGTTTCAAGGTTACCTCTACTTCTTTTCTGTCAAAACATTTGTTTTAACGAGAGAGGCTTACCTCTTTCAGGTTACCCAAAGATTGTCTCGTTAATCTTTCAAACAAAACACTTCCTCGGCAATGTCTATCGAAATAGGAAAAGGTGAGTGATGTAGCCCGTCAACTCACATAACTTTGACAAAAGAATCTTATTCTAGAACAACCCTCTTCGTAGACGGACGGGGTACGGACTAGTCATATTCTCCCGCAGAAACCTACTCTATACCCAAAGTTTCTCTGCCGAAGCAGACCAGGACGCATGCCCCCTGGGTTCCAGTCATATCCTCCCGGATTACTCGCGCTCATCAGGAGGACGGACCGTGGGTTGAGACACTTCTTGCGTGAATAGACCATTTAGGGATGGTATATGACTATTTGTGATGCGTGATCTAGGGAATGAAAGTTGGTCCACGAGCTTGACCATTCTTCCTTCATGCGGAAAACACATTACTCTAAAGAGTGATGAGACGATGGCTCCCATGCAATATATATAGTCTCGTCCAAGGAGTAGGTTATAATCCAAGGGTCCTTGAACGACCATCACATTCATTTGAACGGTCTTCCCTTTCAATGTTATGGGCACATTGGGGAGGATCCCTAAAGGTCGACTGGTTCCTTTATCGAAGCCTGATAGATTTCTCATTTCAGGCAAAAGCGCTGGCGAACCAAGCGCTTTCCAAGCAATAGAGGAAAGGATACTCACAGATGTCCCCTCATCAATAACTGTGCCAGCCATTACCATTCTGTATATTTGAACGATAATTCTGAATGGTATGCTAGCTGGCAAGCGGGGTCTGCCTAGTTGGTTCCAGTCGAACGAGACAACTAGGTTGCTTGGTGGTGGGACCGAATAGACGGCCGGGTATGACCCTGACGAAGTTCCTTCCTGCGATAAAGGAATGGGCAAATTGCCCCCTTGTTCGTCAGAGTCTGTGTTGATGAAGAGAACTTGGACGGTGTCGTCTTTATTCTCCTCTGTGATGGTATCATTCGAAGATAGAGCCTCTGAAGGCAAAACCGGGTCAACTGCCGCCTCAACCTTTTGACTTTCATCAGGTATGGATTCAGACGGTTCATCTTCAATGATAGGTGCTTCGGCTGACCACCTGAGCGGGCCAGCCGGGTTCTCAACTAGTGAAGGACTTGGCAGGAGTTTTTGATATCCAGGAGGAAGTTGCACTAGTAAAACCGGGCGATCTTCCAAAACTCTTTTAGCCTCGTCTAAGAAGGGACAACGGTGGATGGCATGGTCGCCTTCACACAGTTTGCAGGGAAATCTGGCTTTCCCTCTCTGTCCTGTGGCTTCACTTTCACTAGTTGACGGTGTGCTGTCAACATGGCTATCAGAGGTTGACGCCACCGAATTGTGCAAACGGGGAGACCAGTCCCTTAGTATCCGAGGGATGCAGGGACAATCTCTGTGGAAGTGGTCTCCCTTGCATATGACGCATGGCGATTTAGGCCTTGCTAGTGCTGTGTGTGGATTTTTGTCAGACGACACTTGTTTGCCCCCAGTCGCTTTTGGCTCCTTCTTCTTCTTCTCTTTCTTCTTCTTTTCCTTCTTCTCTTTAGGAACTTGGTTTTTTGTTTTACCAGTTCCGTTAAGCGAAGAGGAAGGAGGAGAGGAAGAATTATATGAAGTCGAAGGCTGGTGGGCAACTCTGGTCTGGTCTAACTGTTGACTCGACTGTTCAGGAATAGTGGTGTTCTGAACGACATTGGTTGAAAAGAGCCAGAATGGCAGGCCAATTGTCAATCCTGGAAGTGACAAAGTGGCCATGTGGGGTGCACCAACATCTCCCCAAGAGGAGAAGGGACTAGGATTTCCACCAAGGAGAATTCCTTGGTTGGTGGGCTCCATCTTTTCAACCTAAATATCAACGCAGGAATAAAGGGGTGATTGTTCCGTTTAAAATAAATTTTTAACGACTTTTAGACACAACTTGCTTTTTCAATTTTAGAGAGTCGAGAAAAAGCTAAATATGACTCTAGTCTCCTTCGATGTTTTAACGAGCCCGAAGTGACAAATGCTCGGATGGACTTTTTCCGTTATAGAGTCTGAAAAAGGCCAAAAGGAACTGCTCTGGAGTTCTAGGTAGAGGGTATGCCAAACTTTTCGCAAAACCGCAGAATACTTTTTAGGGTACGGGCGGTCGATCTTCCTGAATGCTGTGTTCAGTGCATTGCGATCAGTAGGGCGGCCGACACGGCTTCCTAAGGATAAAGGTTTTATGCGTATAGGGGTCTCCCAATATATACGCGACGGTACGTGGGAGCACAATCCGTACTGGCGCTATCGTCCCTCAGGAGGAATCACCCACCTTCAACGAGATCGACAGTCACCAGGCTTTACGACGCCGGAACACGTCTCTAGCCTAGACCTCTATGTTGTGCGTTATGTTGCAAAGCGTTGTTAAGTTCATTCAATTTATTTTAAGTTGATCTTTTTAGAAGTTTGCCTTTCTGGATCACCACGAGATGTATGATACAATTCCTAAATGCAGTCTAAAGATGATAAGCAAGCTTTATATCTTTTCAACTTTGAAAATCCTAGCTACTAAGGGAAAAGAAAGACACCATCTTTTCTCAAAGAGCAATCAGCACACTCTAATGCACTTTTCCTAAATCAAGCATGCAAACTATCAAGATGCAAATGCACAATGCAGGTGTTTGTTTTCCGCTTACTTAGTATTGATGCCTACAAAGAAAGCTTTTTGTACAACTTTGAATTTGCTTTTAAATGACAAATACAAACAAGTTTACTTTTTCGAAATCAGAGAGGGTAGGAGAGGTTACAACACTTAACGATTTTCGAAATGAACACTTGTTTCGACACTTAAAAGAAACAAACTCAAACCAAATGCAAAAGTAAATGTATAATCAACTGCAAACAGCCAATGAACTCTCTCCTAAGATCACAATGAACAGATCTGAATCAAGGGCTACAGGATGACTATTTCGCTCTTGCAAAGGAAAACTGCAAATGATGCCACAAACACATAAAAACACTCACAGTCTTTTTGTACAAAAGGAGGCGGAATTTAAGCAGAGAAAAGGAGTTATCAGACTGGTACCTATGCTTGTTACAGGCTGCAAAAATCAGAGATCAAAACAAGGCAAAACAGAGCAGAGAACCCCAGCTGCACAAGGCCAAACTGGTTCAACGCAACCTCAACACAGGGGTTTTGACATTCAACGCAGGTAGCCTTCACGGGACCTACGTTGAAATGCAGAATCCCTTCACTGGATCTGCGCTGAAGGAGAAACTCTCGTTTCTCACTGGTTCTGGGTCACAGATTGCTATTTAATCTACAGTTTCAGGCCAAATCAAAGCAACAAGCAAGGTGTAATCAAAGGGATGCTTTGAGGGGGTACTAAGATCTATCACAAAGGATCATCAAATCATTTGTGAGTCCATTGTTCAGATCATAGACAAATCCAGTGATTGGATCAAGGCAGCAACTGTCTACTTTGCATCTGAGAGTAGCAGAAGCAGTTCGATTGTTGCTGTTGAGTCTATGAAGCAAACAATGATAGAAACACAAATAAAATGACTAAACAGATCTCCCCAGTATGGTCGCCAATTTGTTGTGGGGAAAAATGCCTATGCAGGACGATCCTATCCACCTAAGGTGTGACAGTGCCTTAGCAACAAACAAAGACAGCTATTCTAGTTTTCTTCCTTTATGAAATGTGAAAGAAGAGAGATCAATAGGCCTACCGGTGTCTTCCGTTTGTCCCTCGATCCGGTCTCTCTTCTCTTTGGGAGTTCACAGCTACTTGCCTTCTCACTCGCCCAGCTTCAACAGGTTCATGCAAGATCACAAGAGAACAGCTACTTGCCTTCTTGCTTGTCCAGCTTCAACGGGTTCCTGCAAGATCACAAGAGAACAGCTATTTGTGACAAGAGAAGAACTCTACACAAAGACAGATATTCACATTCATAACTAGTTTAGGATTAGAAATAAACCAAATACACTAATGCAATCATACATCAAAGACACATCAGTATATAGGAGAAACCAAGATAGCTTTATTGATGAATAACAAGGTTCAGGAAGAGATACAACCCAGAGGGCTCCAATCCAGCATCTCCTTCCCAGCAAATGGAATTCCTATCTTCACCCCCTTCAAAGCATTAAGCACCCAATGATTCCAATCTCAAACCAACAGCAATTCTTTGCAATAACAAAATTCCAGCCTCCAGATCTCATGGAGGAGAGATCCATATATAGATGTTTGGAGAGAGGATGAGTCAGCTTGAGATCTGACTAGTGTCCTCTCCCTCTGTCAGTTCTTGGTTCCACTTGGAGGTTCTTACTTCCACTTGGAGATTTGGAACCTCTTACTCATCACCAGTCGAATTCCCTGAGGCAAGTGTCATTTTGGAAGCTTCCTGGGTTTTGACACCTTGAGGAATGAACTTGCCACATGTCCAATCTCACTCAGCGCAGGTAGCCAGTGTTGGCTTTGACATTCAACGCAGGTAGCCAGTGGAGCCATTGACATTCAGCACAGACAGCCAGTGGAGCCATTGACATGATCCTGAATTGACTTGTTTTTGAGCAGTTTCAGGTGGAGAACTTCTGTGAATTGCTGTGGTTTGTTAGCCTTGTTCCTCTAGGGGTAGGAACAACATGTTTAGGGACTTTGGATCCCTTAGATTATGGACATTTCATGCTCAATGTTGTAAGGCACAAAAATGTCTATAACAACTACTATTTTGTTGGGAGCGGTAAAGCGAGCCCGTGAATTAGTTTCCTATGAATCTGATAAGGACACAGTAGTAGCCTGTCAGGGAATTCTTCAAGAAGTCGTGGTTACTCCTTCGACAAATGGGTGGGTGACAATAATCAAAAAGTAAAGGAAAAAAAGTAAATATGAAAACAAGCCCCAAGTTGGGTGATACTTTTGTTTTTGTTACTCTATTTACCTAGATGTCTCCTTACAGTTTGGTTTTGGTCTCTCTGTAAAAATCCCGCCTTCAGGCAGGTATTGTAAACTCCTTTTGATTAATGAAACTCTATGCACAAATTTACAAAAAAAAATAAAAAATGAATTTGATATTGAAATAAATTGGTTAATATAGATATTTTACCTATATTGAAATATTTTAAAAAAATATAAGAATTATATATATATATATATATAATCACTTTTAAAAGTTGATGTAAATCATGTTGTTCCACATTAATATCTAAATATTTATGGTTGAGAGAGAGCAATTTTTTTTAATATCTTCTAGGTTGTAATGTCAACAACAAATTGAGCGAGCAATATGCTTATTGATAATTTATAATGCATTTAGATAAAACTAACCAAATAGATATAGTCAATTTTGTTTTTAACAACAAACCTAATGAACATAATGAAAGTTGGATAATTGACATTTTATAAGGCTTTTAATTAAAACTTATCACATAGGTATATTTATATTTGTTTTTAACAATATTTGACTTTTCTTTACTCAAGCTTCTGTGATCCATAATGAATTAAACAAAGTCTTTCAGTAGAAATCACATGAGAGAATTTTTTGGCCGACACGTTTTGAACCAACAAGTGTGGTTCATCATCAAGACTAGATGAAGAGACAGACCATGGCAAAGGCTTAAATAGAGAGCAATGTAGAGACATAATTCCAAGTAAGGGCTATATTTGAACAATAATGTTTAAATTATAACATTAATTTACTAATATATTAAAAAAATATTATTAAGTAACGACTATATTAAACGGCTAGTTTTTGAAAAAAATATTTAAATAATGATATCATTTCATTAATTTATTAAAAATATTAATAGGCAACGACTATATTAAATGGCTAGTTATTGAAAAATAATATTTAAATAATGATATTAGTTTATTAATTCATTAAAATATTAATATGTAACGACTATATTAAACTACTAGTTTTTGAAAAAAATATTTAAATAATGATATTATTTCATTAATTTATTAAACATAATAATAGGTAATGGCTATATTAAACGGCTAGCTTTTGAAAAATAATATTTAAACTAATTTATTAAAACCAAATACTACTAGTTCTTGAAAAAAATTAGTTAAATAATGATATTAGTTTATTAATTTATTAAAATATTAATATGTAATGGCTATATTAAACGGCTAATTTTTGAAAAATAATATTTAAACTATGATATTTGTTTATTAATTTATTAAAAACAAATATTAATAAGTAATTGTTATATTAAACAACTAGTTTTTAAATTAAATAAATAAATAATCAAAGCCAAACTTTAAAAGAGGGGAGTAAAAAATTATAAAAACAAGTGAAGACCCTAGTCGAGACAAGATCATTTGATAAATAAAATAACTAATGGAAATAAAATAAAATAAAATAAAAATAATTAATGGAAAAATAAATAAAATAAAACAAAAATATACACAAGTCAATATATATATATATATATAAACAAATAAAAATAAATAATTAAATAAAAACATAAACATATATATATATATCCAAAGAACAAATAATCAATAAATAAAATGGCGTCAACAATAAAATATGGGGCTCAAACCCATTAGAACAAATAACAAAAATACTAAAAGGAGTTAAGAATGAATAAGATGATAAAATACATAAAAAAAACATGAAGTATCAAGAAAATAAACTCTAATGAAGAATAAATCAACAACAAATACTATAAAAATGATGCCAATACCTACATAGACAAAAAAAAAAAAAAAAAAAACAAAACAAAAACAAAAACAAAAACAAAAAAAAACTTAAAAAATTATGAGGAGGACACAGACCCAACTTCTAGTAATATTCCAACAATCATCTCTATTCAAATTATTGGGTCTTTTTCAATTTTAACATTGTTTTTTATTTAAAAACGATTTCATTAATATGTCAACTCAAAATTTTTAATTAAAAGTAATCACATAAATATATTCATTTTTGTTTTTTTAATTAAAACTAATCACATAAATATATTCATTTTTGTTTTTAATAATATT
This sequence comes from Pinus tabuliformis, assembly GCA_031772625.1. Lineage (NCBI taxonomy): Eukaryota > Viridiplantae > Streptophyta > Pinopsida > Pinales > Pinaceae > Pinus > Pinus tabuliformis. The sequence goes on along the minus strand of CM062816.1, from coordinate 889,807,072 downwards.
TGACATTGTCTTAATTTAAAAACTATTTCTTTTTTATTTTAAAAAGACACATGTTCACTCAAGATTGAGCAGGAAAGGAATCTCACATCTTAGAATGCATCTTAAAAAAAACAATAACTTTTAATATATATATATATATATATATATATATATATATATATATATATATATAATGGAAAATAATATTCAAAACAATATTAGCTTTATATAATAATTTTTTATTTTTTTTTTTTAATTTTCTAAAATATTATTTTGTTTAAATAAAATTTCTTAAATAATAATTAATAAAAATCACAATATTACACATAATTAAAATTTTAAATAATATTAATATTTATAATTTTATTTTTAAATCTAACTTTTGATTACTCATCTTTATTTAAATTTTGAGTAAATATTCCACTCAATAAAAATGAATAAAAAAATCACTAATTTAGTAACCATCAGTGAGTGAAAAGATTAAAATTAAAATATTTATGGTTGAGAGAGAGCATTTTTTTTTAATATCTTCTATGTTGTAATGTCATCAACAAATTGAGTGAGCAATATGATTATTGATATTTTATAATGCATTTAATTAAAACTAACCAAATAGATATAGTCAATTTTGTTTTTAACAACAAACCTAATAAACATAATGAAAGTTGGATAATTGATATTTTATAAGGCTTTTAATTAAAACTTATAACATAAATATATTCATTTTTGTTTTTAATAATATTTGACATTTTTTTATTTAAAAACTATTTCATTTTAATTTTATAAAGAACATATCTCAAGATTTTTAATTAAAACTAATCACATAAATATATTCATTTCTTGTTTTTAATAATATTTGACATTGTTTTTATTTAAAAACTATTCCATTTTTATTTTAAAAAAGACACATGTCAGCTCAAAGTTGTGCAAGAAAATGAATCACACATCTTCCTCAACCGAAAATGTAGAATGCATCTTAAAACTTTTAAAGTATTAAAAAAATATATATTTTATAAAAAATAATATTCAAAATAATATTACCTTTATAAACTAATAAGTTTTTATTTTTTTAAATTATTATTTTGTTTAAATAAAATTTCTTATAATAAAACTCACAATATTACTAATAATTAAATTTTTAAATAATATTAATATTTATAATTTTATTTTTAAATCTTACTTTTCCATTACTCATTTTTATTTAAATTTAAATTTAGTAGCCATCAATGATTGAAAACATTAAAATTAAAATAAAAGTGGCAGCCTACACATATCACCTTTGAGTGTCCCCATAAATTTTATAAAACATAAATAAATAATCACTAATTTAGTAACCATCAGTGAGCGAAAACATTAAGATTAAAATAAAGGTTGCTGCCAATGCATATCATCAGCTTTGAGTGTAGGAATAAATTTTATAAAACATATTTGCCTTCATTTTCAAAGATACGGCGGATGAAAATGGTGATCAGAAATATGATCTATATAAAATGTTTTTTTGCATTTCACTGTGCATTTGTCAGTGCGTACAGGTAGGGCCCACGGGGACGCTAATGCAAGGTACCTTGAATTTAATTCCATGCCTCGATCACCGCTGGACGGAGCGGGGACAATCAGTTTGTCAGACGTAACACACTATTGGTTTCGTGTTGCAAAAGTTTTCCGACGACAATCCCGTTAATGGATTTTAACGTCCGTTTCTATAAACGGATACAGAGAAGTGGGACCAAACAGCTACGTAAAAGTTTAGGAGAATCGAATATTTGCTTGTGAAAAAGTTTCCCGCCGAAATGATACCAGCTCGTCCACTCAAGCTGAGTTTGGACCATTGTGATGTTCGATGTCTATTTTATAAAACCGGAGAAGCAGGCCATAGCATCCTATCAGCTTTTGGTCAACGAATGAAAAGAAAACGGACGGATTCAGATTCGTCGTAGTCTAATAAGGCGGAGGAGAGAAAATCTGACAAGGATTTTTGTAAATTTAAGTTATAATTTTTAAACTTCAAAATTTTAGTTGTTTTAGACATTTTCGATGGTGCTGAATCCATTTCCACCATCAAAAACACTATTCAAACACTGCATCTACAAGATTTTTTGAAATTTTTTTACCCAAATTCCAACCACTTTTAACCATCCAAACAATTCCTCTCATTAAACGATTTCCCTGTTTGAGCCATATTGTGAATTTCTGTGGATCCAAATCCTGGTTAGCACGGCTGAAATCGGAAAATAATGTAAAGAGCGAACGTTATTGTTTTATAAAGAATGTTCTGTATGTTTATAAACGGTGTTACAGTAAAGTTATAAGTTTCATGATGAGTATCACACGTCATAAGTTTTAATATATATATATATATATATAAAAGAAATAAAATTGAAAATCATAATTCATTTGAATTATTGACACTAAAGCCTAAGTTTGGTCGGGTAGCAGAAGCATTGAGCCCAAGTTTTGTTGGGCAACAAAAAAGTTCTAATGCAAAAGCTATATCATTCTTTTTTTTTAATTTAAAAAATTAATAAATAAAATTGAAAATCATAACGCCATTTGATTTATTGAGGCTAGAACCTAAGTTTAGCGGGCTAGCATAAGCATTGTTTGTATATCAAATTAAAATTTTATACAAATAAAATGAACATATATATAAAATAATTTTACGGATTGGGCTTTGTTAAGGAAGAAAGTGAGCTTGAGTTTTTTTTAAGCCTCAAGTAGGAGAGAGGTCGTTAGTATGGTTTTTCTAAAGGAAGAAAGTGAGATTGAGCTTCTTTTTGAGCGAAAGCAAAAGAAAGATCATGAGTGCTAGACAAATCTATTAAGTATAGACTCATTTAAGAGCACAATATAGTTACTATATTTCCTACCATAAGCATGCCAACTTACAGAATTTGAATCTAGGTGGGGAAGATAACAACTATTCAACCCAACCACCCAAGTTAAACTCAATTGACTCAATCTGGTATCACTTTTTCTAGTCAAGCTGGGTGGTGGCAGAGAAAAAATGGGTGTCGTGGGAACAGTTGGGAACACATTCATAGACAGCAACCAGTGTTCTCCTTGTGCAAAAAAATCCTCACCCTATGAGCTTTGAAGGCAAAACATCTAGGGATTTTAAGAAGGTGGCAATAAGCTTCACCCCTACAATCGGTGATTCAAAAGCCTACACCATTTCTCGTGGCTTAGTTGCATCTCTCAAACCTATTGTCTCGAGTGACGATTTTCAACAATTCTAGATCTACCCTTTGCGTGTGTGTATTTTCTGCAGTGTGCAAACGTCTCAATTGAGGAGTGGCTAAGGTTTGTAACGAGAAAAACCCCAAGTAACCAACGATTCTATTGCTATGGCTCTAGAAGATGTGATGACCCTTGATCTCAAGTGCGATTGGGAGGTTGGGTTGTAGAATGATGAAATTTGGAATGTGAAAAGCCCTTTTAAAAGAGACAAGAAGTATATTAAGATTCTCAAGAGGTATAAGTGATGGCAGGCACAAGGGTTATGATCCACATGGAAGATTGGAATTAGGGAGTAGGTCAAAAGAAAAACACGAGCTTATCCCTAAGTCTAATTGCATTGAAAGTGACAAGTCCTTAGGGAAAAAGTTAGTAAATTGGTTTTCAGGGAAGGAAGCATGTAGTGTAGGGTTTCTGTAGAGTTGCACTTTGATCCCCAAGGAGGCTAGGGAAGGGGACCTAGATGCAGTTGTGGTAGCTAAAAAAAAATCCATCGGTGAAGGAAGACTTGTTGTTTGGGGGCTCAAGAAGGAAGGTTTGAATGTATGCTAGGGTTTGATCTTTTTGTTGATTTTTCCTTGGTTTTGCCTGAGGTTGGTCTCATTGGTAGATCTTTGGACAAGAAATTTAATAGGAAATGTTTGGGAGAATGGTTGGGAAAAATTTGGGTCCCTAGATTAGGTTATTTTTCACCTTTTAACAGTCTCCTAAAGCACGGCTCCTAAAGGAGTTCCTCTCTATAAAAGGTGGAGTGGAATGTGAATTTGAAGAAATTGAAGAATTGTTGAAATGTTTAGAATAGATGAATGTTGGAATCTCTCAGGCGATTGGAATTTCTGATCCAAATGAAGCTCAGATAATGTTTTATGGTAGCATAGCCTTCAAGACTCATTGAAGATTCCCCTTTCTAACACAAATGTCATCTCTAATGTTAACCCTCTACATTTTTTAGAAGCGATTAATAATTATACGGTGGGGGTTGATGTACAGGTTTCATCTCTAGTTATGCAAGGAAACAAAATGCCACAAAAAGACCCTGTAGTACCTAGTTATTAATAAGGATATCTAAATGAAGACAATTTAGTGGGCCTTTATAGGAATTGATTCGGGTCAGTGATGCTTTGGAGATGAGCATAAAGGATCCATTAGTAGACAATGATGTTATGGATATGGGGTATGGATCTAAGGGTGTTGAAGCAAACAATTCTAATGTGAAGAATGGTGAAGGAGAAATTTAGAATTTTGTATCATCATACTAGGGGGAAATATTGCAAGTATTATCCTCTTTAGTCCCAATTATGGAAAATAAAGGTGAGGCTAAGGAGGAATTATCATGCATCAGTAAGAGTCATATTTTCAAGCTGATGAAAGCAAAGATGAAATGAAATTCTCTTAAGCAAAAATAACCTAAAGGTGGTTTATCTGAGTCTTCTTTGTCTAGTGGATCTTTTCCAAATTTACTTTCTTCTATGGAAGCTAAGGGATCAAGGGTGGTTTCTCATAATTTAAAACCCTGTGCTTATAAAATAAGTCCTATAGAAGGGCTCAATCGAACCTCCATTCCAATGGGAAGTAGGGGAAGGGTTCTAAAGAAAAAGGATATGGTTTATTCTAAAAGGTCGAAATCATTCTCCCAACCCTTTTTTAGGCCCCTTAGAGCAGAATGCCTTGCTCCAAAGGTTACCTAATGAAGATCTTGTCCTTGAATGTGAGGGGGTTGGGGGGCTCCCCTAAGAGTAATGCTCCTAAGAATTTATTATTTGTTCATAATCCAACTATCATTCTCTTGCAAGAGACTATCTATGTACGCTTGAATTGTTGAATATTTATCCAACTTGTTGGTACACTGGAATTCCTTCTCTACTAATGCTAGTGGGAATTCAGGTGGTCTAATATGGTCGAGTTGGTCCCCCTCAGCTGGTCATTTTTATTTCTCTGACTGTGAGGGTGGAATTTTAATGGAAGGGTTTAGTTCTCCCCTATGGATGAATCTATCTCTCGTCAATTGTTATGGCCCCTATGACAACAAAATCATCTTTTGGTCGGATCTATTGGATCGGGTGAATGCATGAAGATGGGTTACACTTTTGGGTCAAATTTGACGATGAAATTTCCAAATTTTAGTCTTTCATCGAATTGAATCTCTCGTAATTAATATAATCAGTGTGAATTTTGATTCGAATAAAAAGACAAATTGTGGAGAATTATGTTTTTGTCCTAATGATTTTTTTTGCAAAAAAATTTAGTGTCATATAATCTGTCAATTTTCCATTATGAAATTCTTGTCCTTGCAAATTTTCACACATCTTAATAGGTGTGTGTGTTAAAGTACATAACTTAGTCTAAAATGTGTAATTTTTGAAAAAATATATATATGAGTGTGATCTACATAGAGGGAACTGGGGTATGCATATTAAAACTTTATTTTTCTATGCAAAATTATATTTATAAGTACAACTTCGGCGTAAATCACATATAGAAAGACCTTTGTCGACACGTTTCGAACCAACCAGTGTGGTTCATCATCAGGACAAGTTGAAGAAACAGATCCAGCAATTGCATGTTATATAGTCTTAGCAGAGCCTCCAATGGCTATCTTGACCAATGGCTAATTTTGACTTAGGGACTAGGGTCAAAAAGTCATTTTGATAATTTAAGGTAGTTAGTTATATTCGATGACCATACCTTAAATATATATATAAAATAATTTTAATTGGTATTAATAGTTAAAAAGGAATCATTTAATAATTAAAAATTATAAGTTATTTTAATTTAAATGGGATTTAGTTATATGGAAGACCTTACTTTTAATATATATAAGGTAATAGTTAGTTATAATAACTATATATTAGAACGAGAGATTACTAATAAGTTAAATAAATAAATAAATAAATAAAAATAAATTAATTAATTAATTAATAAAATAAATAAATTTAATAAAAAACGTAGCTCGAAAAGGTTAAAGTTAGTAAATAAAAAATAAAAAAATAATAATAATAAATAATAATTAATTAATTAATTAATTAATTAAAAATAATAAATAATAAAAATAATAATGATAATAATAATAAATTAAATAAAAAAATAAGTAAAAAAAGAAGAAGAAGAAAACAATACAAAATAAAAAGAAGGATAAGGACCGGAAGAAAGACCATTAAAAAACCTAGAGCAGGAAGGATAAACCCTAGGAGGAAGGAAGGCTCCAGGGGGAATAACGAAAGCTTGAAAAGGATAAAAGGCGAGGGGGTCCCACAAGAGCAAGGGATCAAGTAGACACCCTTAATGTCCTTCGGGTCAACGGGATCTTTCACCGATTGGAGGGAATCTCGAGGAAACAGGGCGCTCCATCCATCAGAGGATCAGTGAGCATGCAGCTGACCTAAGACATGGGAGAACCAAGTCTTCAGCGTTAGCAGAGCACGTGGAAAAGACCAAACATCAGGTTTGCATAGAGGAGGCCAAGGTTGTTGCCAAAGTTGCTCAGTTCCATCATCGTAAATTCAGGGAAGCTATTGAGATTGAAAGAAGTCCTAACAATCTCAATAGAGATGACGGCTGGAAGATCAGTAGTTGTTGGATCCCTGCCCTTTCGTCCTAGTCTTTCTTTTCCTCCCCCCTCCCCTTTTATCCTTTTCAAGCTTTCGTTATTCCCCCTGGAGCCTTCCTTCCTCCTAGGGTTTATCCTTCCTGCTCTGGGTTTTTTAATGGTCTTTCTTCCGGTCCTTCTCCTTCTTTTTATTTTGTGTCGTTTTTTTTTTTTTTTTTTTACTTACTTATTTATTTAATTTTTTATTATTATCATTATTATTTATTATTTTTAATTAATTAATTTTTTTTTCAAAAAAAATAAAAAATAAAATAAATAAAACAAATAAATAAATAAATAAATTTTATTATATATATATATATATATATATATATATATATATATATATATATATATACATATATATATATATATAATAAAATTTATTTATTTATTTTTATTATTATTTTTTATTTTATTTTATTATTTTATTTTTATTTATTTACTAACTTTAACCTTTTCCAGCTACGTTCTTTATTAAATTTATTTATTTATTTAATTAATTAATTAATTAATTTTTATTTATTTATTTATTTTTATTTTTTTTAACTTATTACTAATCTCTCGTTCTAATATATAGTTATTCTAACTAACTATTACCTTATATATATTAAAAGTAAGGTCTTCCATATAACTAAATCCCATTTAAATTAAAATAACTTATAATTTTTAATTATTAAATGATTCCTTTTTAACTATTAATACCAATTAAAATTATTTTATATATATATATATATTTAAGGTATGGTCACCGAATATAACTAACTTCCTTAAATTATCAAAATGACTTTTTGACCCTGGTCCCTAAGTCAAAATTAGCCGTTGGAGGCTCTGCTCAGACTATATAACATGCAATTGCTGGATCTGTTTCTTCAACTTGTCCTGACGATGAACCACACTGGTTGGTTCGAAACGCGTCGATAAAGGTCTTTCTATATGTGATTTACGCCGAAGTTCTACTTATAACTATTATGGATCACAGAAGCCTCAATTCAACAAAATTTTTTTTTTTATTATTTTTTGAAGTTGTCGTATTAATATTTCAATTGGATTTCTTAGACACATGTGTTCACATAATATTTTTCTACTGTTTAAATAAATTTAAAAACCAAGAGTACAATTTTGAAGAGGACTCGTAAATGAATAGACTGGTAGTTATAGATTTTTTTTTTCATTTTGTATCTTTTATGTTATTAAATTTTTATTCAGCCCCTTTGAAACTGTCTAAAAAACTTTCAAACATTATGTTTAAAATAAATTAGATGAATAATATCACATGAAGCCGAAAATGTCAAACTCATATGCCATTTAATAGAGGATTACTTCACGAATCCAACATGTTCAACTACATGAAGTTGAGTCACCTTCGCATGGATGAGTTAGAAAAATATGACTTGGTTAAGTCTGTTAAGCTAATGCATCAATGTAATAAAAAACATAAAAAATGAAGAAAAAATTAGAATAATAAAACAATAAGCTCTCTATAGGTATAGAAGAAGGAGAACCTTGGATGTTAATTCCTAAACTTGATGGATATATTTATCATTACTTTATTTAAACTATATTTCAATGTTACAAGTTAAATGAATAACCCCATTCCAGGAGGTTTTCTGGTTGAATCAATTGCATCATACCTCACATAGAGAGAATGTGGGTATATTTTTGGCTTTCAACATATATGTAAAGCAAAGCCTTCTAAACCCTAAACTAATTTATTTGGTGATGTAAGATTATATGGATTGATAAACCTTGTAAATCCTAGAGGATGATGTCTGTTAGATAGGCTTGGGGTCATTTAATCCACTAGAGGTGGTTGAGTCAAGCGTTGGACCTTGAGGGGCATCCCTCAAGAGGGGAGCACATCTAGTGAAAACTTTGATCTAGAGGGCACTTTTGAATATTCAACATATGCGAATGATATTGATGAGTCATGAGTCATGAATCGTGATTTATTGTGAAAATTTTGAGAAATATTTGATCAATGAAAATTCAAAAATTTCACCTCAAGAGTCAACCTTGAGGTTTCCTAGATCAATTTCCTATGAAGTTTCAGCCTTAGTGTTGAGTCTGAATTTATGAAACATATAATATAGCATTATATATATTTCATTTATGTCCAACCAAATACACAATGAAGCCCAAGAAAATAAACATTGTACAAACTTCAAGGGAGTTATGTTTCCATCCCTTAGGGCACATTCCTCAAGATATAACAGATCTGAAAATAACTTACTAACAGGTTTGTTACAGACACAATTTTTCCCTGTACGCTTCCATATACTTGTTTAATCACTCAACAAAATATGTTAACTGTTTATGATAAATCAATATGCCAAGCAACATTAGAAAATATTTGTTCACCATGGGAAATATGTTGAAAATCAGATCTACAAGTACACAATGTTTGGAGTCTAGGCAGCAAAGTGTGCATAAGAATTATGTTTGATGTACATATGGACAACTTATCACAAGGTAAAAGATATTTCTTCAATCTTATCAAAAGCTAGGAATCTCAAGTGCCTTCAAACCCTAGCTAGGGCATCCACCATTAATAGCAAACTGTAACTAGCAATACAAATGCCTAGCAAAGCATCCCACCAAGTTATCTAGTCACACCAAAGACTCCACAACAAGCTAGCATCAATACTAACATGTTCATCCTTGTTATTTCACCAAGCTTGCCTCACACAAGTTCTCCAAACAAAACGCTCCAGGTCTTTTCTATAGTTTATTTTCCACAAACCCCCGGTCCTTCAAATTTCCTTTAGGTTTTGCCTCACATAAATTGTAATGCCTTTCAGATTCCTTGTGTAAGATAATTCCATCTTCAAGATACACATGATGTAATGAAATATTGCATGCTTACTACATGAATACTACAACTAAATTTTATATCTTCCCAAATGTTCCAAAGAAAAACAAGCATAAACACCCAATTACATAATGAGAAATCATAATTTTGGGATTGGATGGCCCACCTTCAAACATACGATCTTGATAGATGAGCAAGGGTACATAATGGATGGCTCAAGTGGCGGAGAAAAGTAGCATGTAAAATCAATCAGGTGGCTGGCAAAGGGTTCCTAACTGCCGGCTAAAGACAAATCTAGGAGAAAAAATCTTCGATGGGGTCACCTAGTGGTGGTGGGTAACAAATACATAAGCAACCTAATATTTTCCTCAAGATAAGGTCTCCAAGTGAAGCACTCTCTCTCCAAGTTGTACATGTGTAAAGTTAAGGCTCCTCATGTGGTGTGCCCTTAAGCATAGGCTCCAAGTGTCAAGTGATCCTCATTTCAAGTCTTATTGATCAAGAATACAAGTATCCATTGCTCCAATGCTCCTTTTCAACATGTGTACCAGGTATACATACAACTCTAAGCAATTCACCCTCAACCATAGCTTCCTCAAGTCAAGCACTCATCCTCTTAAGGCATGCCAAGTGGTCCCAATGCCCCTGGTGGGTAGAATCATGGTTGAATTTCACCATACAAGATGCAAACATTATCCAGAAGCAAGAAAAAATCCATGATGTCGAATTTGTACCACCTGTTGGGCTTAGAAATGGGAAACCAGTACAAAATAGCTAAATTGATCAAGGATTTGGATTTAAAGTAGGTTCACTAGTCCAACTATTGCAAAGAATTCAAACTTGATCTTTACAAACAAGTGCATCTATGCAAACTACAAATGCAATATTTGATAGGCAGACCCATCCATCAAAAGGATGAAGTGCCCATAAGAGTGTAGCTTTAGCAACTCATTAAGATTCTTTATCAAAGGTAGGTGACGCTGCCACAGCTCAATTAAAAAGCTTGCAAGTGTTCCCTTTAGATAATCACCAAAATGTGTAAAAGAGAATTGTTGTAAAGATGGACAAACCTCCATACTTCACAGCCTCTGATATGCATCCTTCAACTCAATTAGAATATATTCAACACCTAAATGCCACTAGACAACTTATATCAATTCCTCAATCAACAGTTCCACGTGTAGTCACCCAAAGACATGCCAACATGCAGGGTAACATGATCACCACTCATCAATTTCAAGGCTCATAATGTAACAACCCCGAAATTAAAACATGCAACTAAATAGAAAAAATTATGCGATTTATAATCAACACACAATTTATCAACTATTTAACATAGAATTTCGGAAATATGAGCAGAGACAACTTACCTGTGGTGATGATATTCCTTACTTGTGATTTTAGAGTTGAACGTTATTTGAATCCTGCTAACCACAACAAAGTTTTGGGGACGACTCTCCACCCAACCGTAGGCTCAATTGCACAAAATCTTGCTACAACTGGCCACCCCCGAGCCCTCAATCAACGTACTACTGCCAGGGAATCCTTTGTCTCACAACACTTTTCTCCCAAGAGAATGGATGATGGAATCATGGAATGATCTCTCATCTTCCTCACCGTCTATTAAATAGAGCAAACATTGGAAGGGGAACCGCATGCACACATTCCATGTGTCAACATGCAACTTTTATTTTTTTTATTTTAAGATTTACTTAAGTTAAATTTTCTCTTAATTTATTTATTTCTTATTTTATTCATTTTTACTTTTTGATAACTTTACTTATTTTTACTATTTTTATAGTTCTTTTAGTTAACTCTTTCTTATTTTATTTTACTTTTTGTTAACTTTACTTTTTATTACTATTTTATAGTTTTACTTTTATATCTACTTATTTAGAACTTTAGTATTGTTATTTATTTGTTATTATTATATTTCTTTATTATTTATTATCTATTTACTGTTATTATCTTTTCTTTATTGTTTATTATTTATTTGCTTATAAATAATATTATATTATATTATATTATTTATTATTATTATTATTATTATTATTAGGGGACATTACACACTAAGTTGCCATTCAACAACACCATATACAGTGTCTTCCTTAAATTATGCTATCGAAAGGGAAACTAAGATGCATGGCTCTCTCACCCGATCAACTTGACTTTTTAGTTGAATCAATTATCAAAATGCTTTAGTTGTCTTCACGAGTGGGTGATAGAAATCATTTCAACCAAAAAATTTTGAATTTTATATTAATGTAGTTTTGGCCTCATACTAGTGAGAGACTCTTAGCCTTGCAAGTTGCTACCATCTATAAGAGTTTGGGTGAATTTGGAATGTCTGGAACTTTAAACTCTCAACAGGTTCCTTCAGGGGAGAGATCTTGAACATTTGTTCCCTGGCTCAGGGTTAGCACCACTAATTACCAGCCACACTAGTCAGTCAGACATGAAAGACATTGAATCTGAAATAACTGTGGGAACCCCAACAACCGTGTCATTGCTAATGATGGAGGGCCACATTGCATATCAACACCAATACTATTTATCTAAAGTAAACATTGGAGCTCTAGTTGCAATTCTTCCTAGTAAACATAAGAAATAAGTGCCACAACTCATTCCCTGGCATGTACATATTACTCAAGCTCGAGGGCATCTTCCCACTACAAGATTTTGAGCTACTACCTAGAAAATTCACTTCTTTTTATTGTTGTCAGTATTCTGTGAATTTATATCAATGGTGTTCTTTTTGTTTATTCCTTGTAGTTTGAAATGGTTTGCATTTATTTATGAAGACTAAGCCAATGTTCATGCTAGGGGAAAAAGTTCTAATTATTATTGACCATTTATTTTCAACAATGTTGTGATAGCATGGGCATCTACAACAAACCACTTCACAGAAAAGGTCTGGTTATATTTAAGGTCTTCCTATGACTATTTTACTAGTAGTTAAATATTGAAAATGCATCCTTTCAAATTTGAAGACATCATATGAATATCTTTATTCTTCTTGAACCCAAATTATTCCTATGTTGGCTGCAGGAGAAAGATGAGATTGATAAGCAAGAAGAAGGGGAAGGATCAATACATCAAGTAAAGAGAAGGTTGAAGTTGACAATTCAATTGATGTAGCAACTAATTCCTCCAATACCTGTTGCAATTGTTCATTGAAAAAAAAGTGTTGAATATAAGAATGCAACATATACTCTTGCTAAAACAACCTTGTGAGATGCATGCAAGTTAGCTTCTACCTCTAATAAAGATATGGGAAAGAAAGCTGAAAATGAAAAATTGTATGTATCTAGTTGGATTCACTTAAAATAATCAATCAACTGTATTGCAATTAGGATTTTATTAGTTCTACTTGTAATATTGACCATCTCCAGTGTTAGGATTTTGTGTAGTTTTATATCTATTGTATTGTTTTGTAATATTGACCATCTCTATTAAGCTATTTTTTCTATCCGAAATATGCAAGTTTTCCTTTTAACATGAATTATTTTAAGAAATATTTTACACAATTTCTTATTTGCTTGAATTGTCTATCACATGGTCAAACTATATTTTTTCAGTACCAGAAGCATTTTATGAAAATCATTTAAATTCACTGCTTCATTTGGCAAGGCCTTTGGGAAGCTTCAGAAACCTAAAAGATTGAATGCAAATTTTGTTTTGAGGATGACAAAAAGCTTCATGGATAGAGCAAAGAATTTGGAAGATGAGTTCTCTAGGTAGTATTTGTTTTTGAACAAGACGACTAATTGTAGTGATTTTTCAATATTTATGATTGTTTATCAAGCTTCAACAAAAAGCTTATCCTTTCTTGATTGATTATTAATTGATGGATTTGTTATTTCTACTTGTTGCTCTTTCTTGAAGTTTCTATGCTAACTGGTTTGAACTAATTGAAGATCAACCATTGGTGATATTGCTGTAATATGTTAAATTCTTGTTTGTCTTGAATCAAGTATTTGTTGTAAAATATCAATCAATGTGTTATATCTTGGAAATTACAAGTATGGTAAATATGGGAAAACTATTGGTGCTTTTCATGTAAATATGCAAAAACATATCAAAACTACTCTTATTTTGTCTTTTCATTATATTGATCAGTGATGTTTTGAGTTTGAGTGATTGAGGATGGCCATAAGTGTTCCCTCAAATTGAAATTTTGGTGTTGGAATCCAGTGTGGATTTTCCATTCAAGAATCATATAACATGTGGAATCTAAAAGTTACATTCCAAAATAATCCTATTTGGGGGATTACTAGTGGTGATTGCTACATATTTTCAATGTTGGAAATTTGATCCAAATCACAGCTAATATATTGTACCACGGGCCAGGAACACAATGGGAAGGGATTTTTCTTTTCAATTTATCCACTTATACTATAGTGATCCATAAATATAAGAAAAAAATTAATAATTTGATATAGACTTGTTGGCTTATTCATATGTGATAATGGACCCAAATAGTAGTTCTTATTTGAATAAATTCTCATAAGGCTTGGGCATTCTTGACATCATCGACCTCTGGCCCTGGACTTATTCACTTAGCATTCTACATTATCCGGTTATATTCATGTATACAAGGCTATTCTATTATTGTATCCTTTTTACTTCATTTCATTTTATTCTAGACTTAGCTTTGACATTTTCTAGGAGTTTTTTTTGCACTCCCACATTGTATAAGTAATCTACAACTTGATATTTTTAGCATGTATCTTAGTTGACATTATTGTGCCTAAGATTTCCTTGAAGGTTGAATAATAAGTTTACTAAGGTGTTATTTTATATGGTGAATTTTTATTTGTTTTGTTTATACAGGTCATCTGGCCACATACTATTCACTATTGCCCAACTAAAAAAAGTTCGAGTTTCTTGATTTTATGGAGAAAAATGGCATCGACAATATCGCTGATATTGAGGTATATCGTATAAATCCTTTATAGTCTACTTTAGCTTATATTCCATTGTTCATCGTCTTTCATGTCTTATACTCTGTATTGTATCTTTTTTTTTTTGGGAAAAGGAACTCAGTATTGATGGTAAGAAGCAAGAATTGAAGAAAGAGGAGAATAACAACATTGGAGCGACAAAATGCAAATTAAATAGAAAGAGCAGGAAATTAGTCTAGTGGTACTCATAGAGCCAATATCTTGCATAAAACACACACATAGAGACTGATGGTCAAGTCTTCAGAGTTGATGAATTCACTTGCAATGCCTTGGAAACATAATGAAAATGTTTTTGAAGTGATGCAACAATATTTCATGTGTAAATTGTACTCCAAACAATATTAAGTTGTAAACTCATATTGTAATACTTGACATTTTATATAATATAATTTATGTGGTTTAAATTATTTATAGTTGCACTTGATATTATTTATTATTGTAATTAACATATGTAACTTTGTGTTTTCATATTAGATGAACATGTACATTGTATGCCATTTTTTTTAAATTTAGTTGCAAAATCATACTAATTAATTTATGTTGATTAATAATGAACACATAAAATCCATTTAAAACTACTAAATTAGTAGTTTATGTTGATTAATGTTGAACACAAATAAAATGAATATGCGATTAAAGTAGTTTCTTATAATGATTGTTAATAAAAGTAACTGAAATAAATATAAACTACTAGAGTAGTCATTTATATAATGAATATCAAACTGCCAAAAAAAGATAAATAACTACTGCAAATGATAATTTTGTGATTACAAATAACGACTAAATTGTGCCTTATAACATGACCAAAATTTAGTCATATTTCTTTGGTCATTAATTGGTTTCAAACGATGACTAAAATTTACATATATACAAATATTGGTAGTTAATTTACAATATCTTATAGCACGTCCAATTTTTTGGTCATTAATTAATTTTCTTGGGCTATCATTTAGTAATATATTTTGTTGTATATTTGGCCATTAATTGTGGCAATTAGTGACTAAATAAAGGACTAAATTAATGATCAAATTTATGACTAAATATACTACTAGACAATAAAGTTGAGACAACCAATTAATGACTAAGCTAAAAATGACTAAAAGTTGGTTGCGTTATAACATACTGTAAATTTGCTACTATTGATCATGGACCGAAAAATAGTCGTTTATATGAAAATTTTAGTCTTTTTTTAGTAACTAATTAACCATTTTGTACTAGTGGAAAAATAAAAATAGATAGACATCACGCTATTGATTCTAGAAATTGAATGTGAAAGTACTTACCTAGAGTTTGTTTCCTTTTCTCCTAGTATTCTAGCATGATTAAATTGAACTGTGGAAGACATGGAAAGGTTGGATATAATTAACTCTACAAAATATCATTCACCTCATATTCTCTTGAAGTGTAGTTGCTTTAATTCTTGCACACCTCCCCTTAACTGTCAAGAAATCAATAGGAAACTTACAGGGATTGGAAAATTTTATGAATGCATGATTAAGCATCACATATACTGGATAGCATGGTCATCAAGTGTAGTAGAAAATATCATAGGAGATAAAGAAAATGACACACATCTCATGCTCTACTATTCAAACCATGAACAAGCAGAGATAATTAGTAAGGTAAGGTGTAAAAAATATACACCTCTTGCAATTTTAGAGAAATAGTTTTCAAATATTAAATTGAAAATATAGCTTTGGTTGCCTTTAGATATTTGCATTACAAATATTAGGGTCGTCCATTATTTTTAATATCCAATATGTAAATGGGAAGCCCTGTAGATTTTAGAAGGGAAAAATACTCAAATAATTGGATGGGAATCGAGTAATTCAATCTAGAGTATTTAACTAAATTTGTTCCCCTTAAGCTAATTTAACCAATGCATTTTAGGAAAGCTTCAAGAACAAACATTGGTACCTATATACCCATATTCATAAACTTTCCTTTATGATCTTCTTGAAAATGTGTAGAACAGTGATGGGAGAATCATTCTAGGAGATTACTTCGTCGTATACAGAAAATAAATTTCCATTAGTAAGGTGAGAAAGCTATAAAAAGAAAAGATCACTAGAACGAGATAGAGCTGTACAATTTTGTTGGTACCTACACAATGTCCAGGGATCATAAATTTTGGTCTTGTTTACATATAGTGGTTTCTGTACATATGTAATAGCCCCGATCACATTTCTCCTTTATCATAAACATTGTGAATAGAAATTATTAAATAAATAAAACAAGTTGAGTTAGGGTCATCAGATCCAAGGATGAGGTGGACATGCTTCCTAGGAAAGATAAAAATAAAGGGGAAAAGGGCCAAAGGCACGAGGATCATTGAACTACAAGACTTATCAGTGATGACTGGGCCAACCACCACAAAAATCAAAGGAGAAGGGACAGTTGGAACAGTTTTCAGTGGTCTTAAAAATGTGGAGAAGGTTGGGCTCTAACCACCAAAATGTAGAGTTCTAATCGCAAAAAAAGACTCCAAGGAGGGTGCATTAAGGGGGGGAAGGTTGTAATGATAATAATATCATTCTGCCAAAAGTAGTGGAGAAGGAAGAGAACACAGGCATTGAACTAAATTGAAGGTGAAGTTTCGATATAGATAGAGAAGGGAGTTGAGTAGCATATATGAGGTTCTTGTTCCCATAAGCAGTCTCCTCACGCCTAGGAACCTAGCTTGGGGGTGGCAGATGCACCAGAGGTAGACTGTAGCCATCTACAGTTCGAAGGAGAGTTTTTATAGCTTGGTTGTCCATTCCATCTAGGAACAAAATTTTGATATATATATATATATATATATATATATATATACTTACAAAAAAGTTTTGTGTCTTATTTACTTGTAAGGTTCCCTTGTCAGACTAAACACACACAATCATTCTTAAAATATTCAAATGAATTCTAGCTTCTTATGTGACTAAACACACACAATTTCTCTTAAATATTCAAATGAATTCTAGCTTCTAGCAACGCCAACACTCTAATTAGCTTCAATGTCATGCACCGAACAAAATAGAAATAAAAAAGATGTATCTCAAAAGGAAATTACTACTTGAAAAGAGCAAGTACAAGAACCTTCAATTAAGTGTATTCTGCCTCATCTTAGAAATCTAATAAGACCCATGTTCTAATAAAATAGGGGAGCTTCAAGTGAATTACACATAATGAAAAAGGAAGCATAAATGAACATATAACGACAAAAGCAAGGAAGTATGTTATTAAGAAGTATCAAGGTTGTTCTACAAGATAAATCAATGTAGAATAAGTCAATCCAATAACATTAAAATTAAAACACCAAAAATAGATGACAAAGCGATTCCAACACTGTAATTAGAAACCCAATAAAATTAAAATTAAAACACCAAAATAGATGAAAAAGCAATGCCAACACTCTAATTAGCTTCAATCTCATGCACCCAACAAAATAGAAATGAAAAATATGTATCTAAAAAATAAACTATTACTTGAAAAGAGAAATTACAAGAACCTTCAATTAAGTGTATTCTGCTTCATCTTAGAAATCTAATAAGACCCATGTTCCAAGCAAATAGGAAATCTTGAAGTGAATTACACATAATGAAAAAGGAAATATAAATGAACATATAACAACAAAATCAAGGAAAGTATGTTACCGAGAAGCATCAAGGTTGTTCTATGAGATAAATCAATGTAGAACAAGTGAACCCAATAACATTAAAATTAAAACACCAAAAATAGATGAAAAAAGAATGCCAACACTCTAATTAGCTTCAATCTCATGCACCCAGCAATAGGTGCAACAAATTTTTAATTACAATTTTGTAAAAATTTATTTTAAATAGGGTTTAAATACTTGATTTAGATATGAAAGACATTTATCAGTTTCAATTTTATTTATTCATTTATCAGTTTCAATTTCATTTAGTGAGATCAATTATGAGTTCGATTCTTGAGACTAATAACCAAGTACCACTTTTGGCTAGGTTCTCTTTTCCTCTAGCTCAACTTGGCACTTTACAGTGGTCAATGGTAGTCTTTACTAGGTTTACCTTCTACTGTTACCAACCCAAATTCGGGTGGTGTCTCAACCGAGGGCGGTTTAATGTTTTTCAAACTAAATGGAAATTTATTACTAATACTCTTAATACACATCAATACAATTATTGATAGTCTATCCATTATAAGTTTTGGAAAATTTTTCAACATATTTCTCTCTGGAATCAGATTTATTGAAATCACTTCACAACCCTAGATTTTCAGGTGTCTGAATTCATAAAGAAAAATAAATAAAAATAATCACAAAATTCATTTTTAAATTTCCTTAGAGATTTGTTCGACCTGATTCAGTCATGGTTCTCGACAGTATTTCTATGGATCCAATTCAGATCAGCAGGTAGCCACGGTATTTGAGTACCAAATGCTGCTCTGAATCCTTGATACCCAAATTTGTGTGAAGGGTATGGAAAAAATTGGTAAACTCCAGCACATCTTGGTCCCTTCCCTGCCGCAGCATGGTCCACTTTATGTATTAATCCTCGTAGCTTCCGATAGGGTAGTACTTCTCCTTGATGGCAGCCTGGAATGAATTCCAAGTGGGTGCGACTGAAAATAGTGAGGCCATACTTTCATCCTTCTGCTTGCAGCAGGTTTCCCACTAGTCCTTGACGTGGGGGGCGGCTTTGAGAAGAGTGAAAGTAATCTTTTCTCGACTAGAACAATCATGAACAACAAAATACCCTTCTAGCAGATTTAAGCATTTATCTATGGCGTCTGCATCTATCTGACCCTCAAATATGGGAATATCAAAGTTAACTTGTACCTTAAAGGGTTTGGCAGTTCCAGAATAGTTGTTGGAAGTAGATGTGTTGCCCCTGGGTAGCCGCTAAAGGATATGGGCAAAGTTGTCCATCATTGCATTCCTTTGTCGCTCGAGGGCCTCTTCGAACAAGATTTTGATAGGATCTCCTGCTCCCTCATCTTTCTTTTCACCTGCCATGGGAGGCCATCGAGATTTGTGAACCTGGTCTTGCAAAGGTTCGGCCAGTTCAAGCCCTAACTCCTTATATCCTGACCTCGTTGGGGACATGCAAAGAAAGACAGAGAAAGAGCAGACCACTCTGATACCACTGGTCTAGATTTAAACAGGAACACAACAAATTAGAGATATAACCATACATACCAAGATGTAGCAGAAAAAATACTTCATTTCATTACTGTAAAATATTGAAATATGCTTACAAACAGAAATGGAAATAAACTAACTAGGGTGATGGTAGGTTATCTCTGAGAAGAGATGTGGCGGCTACATGCCTCTGAATTGTCTTACAATCAGGCTCTAAGGCCTATTCATTGTTGAGAAACAATGGAAAACCATAAACATCCAAAAGCCTAACCCTAGGAGATGAAGCGCCAAACTATGGGCCCCATTTTGGATAAATTGGTACATCAACTTCCCAGGGTCGTAACATTGGCATATGATCTCCGTTTGATGTGCACAATACCTCATTAGAAAGATCTATCTGAGGACTACAACTTTGGGAAGAGAAAAATTGGTCCATGGGCCCCTTGAACCCATGTTGTTCCCAGTTTTCCCAAAAAAAGTCATTTAGGGGCTCAAAACAGTTCCAGAAGTTCAAGACCCGAAAAACTGCTAAAAATAGTAAATTGTGCTACAATTAAGGAAACTAAAAAACTAAAAGAAACAATGGTGGGGATCCAAGTGGAATTGGTGGGTGGACACCAATATCCACCTGGATCAGGTTTGGTCCTATTCCGAAGCTCTGTTGAGGCTTTTTTGGAAGGGAAATAACTGAATTATTTTCCTTCATAGTAAAGAACAAACCAGCCATAATCATTGTAGAAAGAATGTTCTCTACTTCAAAGCTAGAAGAAGGAAAGGTTTGGAGATATGACTCACACCATGTATTCTCTAATCTGAGAATTTCAAAGAAATCTAGTCCTTACCTGCGCTAATTTGGAGCTTTAAAGAGTTGTTAATAATGACAATTGGACTGAAGTACAAGAGATTTTGCAAGGTCATCACATACAATAAAAAAAACATGGTGAGGTCAAATATGATCCAGTTGAACAGAAATAAGGAACTCCAAAGTTATAGTGGTGAACCCAGAAAATCCCTCAAATGAAGTAGAGGTTGTGTCCAATTCAATGGCTTTAGTTGCAGTTAACCCTAAGAAAAAGAAACCAACAACAAACATGGAATGCAATGTTTAAACACCAAAGAAGCAGGAGTTTCTTAGTAAAATAATTGAGCCTTAAAAATCAAGTGATGTGGTGGAAATGGGATCTGAACAAGATCAGTTGGTTGAGCCACGTAAGAAGAGATTGAGGTTGGAAGCGCAGGGGAGTGGAAAAGATAATTCTTCAAAGATATTCTCTCAAGAGAGGTCTAAGGAGAAAACCCTCCAAGGCTCAATTGTAACTATCACCTATCCCACAGTAGCTAGAGTAGTTGAATAAGCCTAAAATCAAGGGAAGCTCCTCTAGAGTAATTACTGGAGATCGTCTAGAAAAGATGGAAATTAATGTTGTCTCATAAATATCCCAAATAAAGAAGTAAGATACCAAGTAGAAAATGGAATTGTCTCCCAAAGTATTCAACAAAGGGCCAACAATGCCTAAAATTCTTACTTCTATAGATCATGACAAAGGCAATTTTTATTTAGCTATCCTTCAACCAAAAGGAGATAAGAGTGAGGCTTAAATTAAGGACACTGAGTATGATGCTACCATGATCAAGCTGGACCTGAACATAATGCATGTGATAGACAAAATTGAATGGCATAGGCAGACAGAGGAGATGGTCTCTAGGGACCTAATCCAAGCTACTTCAAGCACAAATAAATTACAAGAAATGGTACAAAAGCATGAAAGGTAGCTAAAACAATAAAAGATAGACAACATGGCCATATTAGTCAAATTACATGACTTGGAACTGAAAGTAGTCTCTTTGGGCACAGATCCTGGAAATGAATAAATTGTTAAGGTTTTGATTAAATAAAAATATGCTTAAATTCAAGTTCTTAAATCTAAACTCAATATCCCTAGCACTTACTAGATTCAAACACCATACTTATTGGAAGCTCAAAGAGAAGTGGATTGGCTTACTTGTGAAATTGGGATTTTGAAACAACTGAATGATAGTTTTAGTTTCATGATATAAACCTTGAAGGAAGAAGAAAAAGATAAAGAAGCGGAAGTTACAACCCAATCTCATCCTGTTCAAACAAAAGAAGTGGCAAATAAAGGAGATGTCAAGGAGAAAAATATAGCACAGGAATCTGCTTCAGCTAAGAAAATAGCAGATCTTTCGAAAGAGCTAGTCAAGGTGAATAAAAACAAAGTATTCTCCCTTCCTAGCTATCCGTTGCTATCTATTAGTTGGGTGCTCCCTAGTATCTAGGTTAGTGCTCTCCTGGTACCTAGGTTAGTGCATAAATTCAAGAAGAAGGGAAAGTTTCGATTTGAAATAAGCCAAGTTTGATATGAAATGGGTCGAGTTCTTTTGGACTGATCTTGTGCCACAAAAACAAGTCTAATTCCATAATATAGAGCAGATAAGAATACCAAAACCCTTAGACCAAAAAAACAAAAAGAAACAATCCCAAGTAAACTTGCTTTGACTTGTCTTCAAGAACCTTAGGTTGTTCCACAGGTGTGAATTTCTTCTTGTATGAGTTTCTGAATTGGATGACTGAAATGGGAAGGCTAGGTTCTTATTTATACTTGTTTGATCATGTCAAAAAGATGTGTCTTTTGGGGAGGGGTCGACAAGACTATTTGAGCCAACTTGTGCAACTAGTATATTATCTTTTAAAGGAGCCAACCTACATATACAATTTAATACCTATTACTTCTAAAGCAGATAATTTTTTTGGAGTCAGTGCAAGTTGGTCTTCATTGTTATTAGCAAGAATAATTCCTTCTCACAACTAATTTCCATCATGTTTAATTGAAGATGAAACAACTGGAGTAGAGGGAACAATTTTCTTCTTCACAGTTACTAAACAATGGCGAAATGGTTGTTCAATTTTAGGAGCCCATTTCTGTAATAAATGTGTTTGTGGCAATCTTTTAATGAATCACTCCAGATCACATAAGCCACAATTTCATCAACTAATTCACCTTTCCTAACATATTATGATGTTGTTCATTTTGCTTATTGTCAAAATATCCTATTTTCAAAATGTTTGTCTAGTGACCAAATTTCAAGCTCCTCTTCAAATGGAATTCCTCAAGATGTAGCAAGGTTTCTTTCACCTCGTAGCCATATTTTCAAGCCTACATAATCAATTAACAATATTGGTGAACAATTGGCATGTTCAAGGCAAACAAAAAGGTCAAGTGGTGAAAATAAATATGGTTGGAGTTTATATCATTCTACCGAAAATGATGCACTAAATGTTTATGAAGAAAATGAAAGGCTTAAAGAAAATCTACAAACTGTTGAATCTTCAATTGTGCAGCTCAAGAGGGAAGTTGGCTCATTAGAGAGACAAGCAAAACAACAAGTTGCAGAAATAGAAACACTTACACAACTTCTTATTGTGTATCATGTTACAGATTGATTTGGTTGCATCATTTAGATATATTGTATATGCTCTTATACTTCCAGTTGCAAATTTACAGAGCAATATCAGATTATATTGGTTGGCAGTGTTGACAGGGACATATGAAGGGTTGGCATGCAAAGCATGTCATATATATATATATATATATATATATATATATATATATATATATCCTAACAAAGGAGCATCCCACGGGAGCTTTTCATTGCTATATATCATATGATTGCAGCAGGATCACAGAGAAGACCTTTTACTTGATTTCATGTGGACAATTTTCATTGTCTTGTGGTTTTGATGAACTTTCTATCAAGATGAACCACAATTCAACCTATCCCCACATTCAATCATCCTATGTCAAGTGACCTAGAGACTATCCTAAAACATAGACTCATCATATAATATCCATAATGCATAGAAAAGAAGGAAGGGTTTTCATGGAAAAACCACAATCATTAAGGAAGTTTAAAGATTTGTTGTGTATAAGAAGATAAGCATCATTGCACATTTTAATACAACGACAAGAACATTAGTGGATGGCAAGCATTAGAAATGAGCAGTTCCTTTTATCAAGCTTGTAATGTGATGGTCATCTATGCCTGTTCAGCTATTATTGTTAAGTAAGGCAGAAGTTGACTCAATTCATTGTTACTAGCATATAAAAAAGGAAGTGATGTAGCTTAGAAATCCATTATATGAAGCAATCATGTACAAACTTATGCTATTTATAGTAGTTACAAACCTCTCTCCAATATAGAGTAATAGGGTCACATATTTGGAAATTGATATTCCAATGGTAAAATGACCCCATTTAATACCTGTTGAGACTGGAAAGGCTACCGCTAAGTCAACAAAAGCTTCTGTCTGCAATGGGAGTTGCAAATGGTCTGACCCTATATATCAAACAACAAGACTTCCTCACGATGCCAAAACCAAAAAATCTATTCAAGCTTGTTTTCAATGTTCTCCTCTCGGCATGGCATCGTTGGAGAGTCTAGCATCAACTTAGTAGATTTTGCAAAAGTTGTAAAGCCAATGTCTGTCTCTCTTTCCCTTCAAAGCTGTAGTTTTGGTACTACTTTACATGGTACAGTCCAACCACTTACTTCAAAGACAAGATTTAGAGAATTTGAGCAACAAAGAGAGATTACCGAAAGAGGTTTTCGTATACCACAGACTGTTGATGACGAACCTCATAGAAATGCATTAGCTACTGAAGAGAATGTAGATGGCCATGATGTCAAGGACACATCCCGTGCCACCTCAGCAATACACTTGAGTTCTGATGGTCTAGACACCTCATCCAATCAGCCAAGTACTGAAGCAAATGGAAACTATAGAGGTTGTGTTGTCGATGATGTTCTATCACCTTCAGGTCCAAGACAAGAGGTGCCTGATACTCATGAAATTGACAGCAAAAAGGGTGGAATTCATCAAGATGCAACAAGGTTTCTTTCACCTCCTAGCCATATTTGCAAGCCTATAGAATCAATTAAAAACAATGAAAAACATCCAGATGTTGGTCATGGATGTTTTGACATGGGAAATGCTAGACATGTTTTCAAAGATCTCGAGGAGTCGGATTCTGAGAACCAAGTGAATATAAACCTTGATTTGCAACTGGAAAAGTCACAAAAAGCATGCACTGAGTTATTACTCAGTGTTCAAGGGGATTCAATAGAGAAGATGCAGCAAGGTTTCTTTCACCTCCTCGCCAAATGCTCGCTAATATTGGTTGTATTTATCCCCCTCGATCGGCCAATCCACATCAAATGAGAATGAAGCAAAGTTTAGTTGTTAAGGAGGCATTTAATCGATTGCAGATGGAGAAGACCTTTTAGTTGATTTCCTGTGCAGCCTTCGGAGCTTTATAGGACATGTTTTTTTCTGCAGGGACCCTTCCTTTCGACATTAATTGCCTCCTTCGAACCTTATGCTCTGTCATACTGCCCGGGAACGCTTGCAGATCTGACGAAGGTGCCAAATTTGTGCCTGGAGGTTGACACAGGGAGGGCCCTAATCACAGGAGCTACTCAGATGGGCTTCGAGTTAGTGAAAACAACCTCAGCCAACATTCTTCACTAATGAAATTGCTACTTTGGGGTCACAAAGCAAATGAGCAAACAAATCAGTAAAGCTTGAAGTTAAGAGGGAAGTTGGCTCATTAAAGAGACAAGTAGAACAACAAGCTACGGAAATATAAACATTTACACAACAACTTGCAACAGAAATTAAGCAGGAACAGGACTTTGCAAGTAAAATTTCAAAAGAAAAGCTTGAAGAGTAACGAACCTGACAACTTGAGAGAAAAGTCGAAGGTTGTATCTGAACCTCACAGAAAACCTGAAGGTTGTATCTGCGGGACAGTTCGACTCAGATACTGGTATGTCCTTCTTCGATAATAAAAAATTCTAGATGAAATCATAGCCACATTCAATGAGTGATAAGAAGCAAGCAAGAACATATAATATATGCAATAGCTACTAACTAATAATTACTAAGCCATAACTGGTTCTGATGCAGAGGTTGCCAGGTTCGAATGCAGGGAAAAGCTAACAACTCAATAGTCTTCGAATGCAGAGAAAAGCTAACAACTCAATAGTCTTCCTCCTGCCCCTCCTCCCGTTGCAAAGGTGACTATTCGCGTGCAAGAGGAGGCTGTGTAACATTTTTGTTTTATGCTCTATGTACCCTTCTTATTTTATATTTTATTAATTAACTAATGTTGTTTTTTAATCATTGTTTTGAATTCTTCCCCCAAACAAAAAAAAACACCTTACGAAATAATTAACTTTAAATTTTTTTATTCGCTCAAAATTACATCTTACATTGCCAACCAACGTGGAGTCTAAAATTCTTAATATTTTACCTCTTATTATTAGCTGAAATTTACTCGGGTTGTTTCATAATTAAATTATTTATGTGAGGATGTTACGTCAGCAAACTTATGAGTCTGGAGATCCTTGAGAAGGGTTGGCTATCCCATTCTTTCAAGCTTGAATAAAGTTTAAATTTTCTGGTAAGAGCTTAGGTGTCCATCGGTGCTTCGAGTGATAATGCTACGTAAAAAAGTAGTGTCAGTTACAATGTCTTTGAACCGAGTCACTTATAGACTGATTTGCTGGTAGAATTAGTCACTTTGTATCACTATGAGTACGTGTTTAAATGTAATGATGGCGAGCTACGTGTTGTGCGTGTTGGTAGGATAAAAGTATGTGTACGCTGCGGTGAAGGTAAACTTAACCAGTACGCAAGAATGACATTGCATGTCAACTTAATTTGTCGTCATCAAAGCACTCAACTATATGTGTATATAGACTTCATGCACCCGGCTCACATCACTATATCATACTTCCGGAAGATGCTTTCTAATTGGCACATATCTGCTATCGATGCCGTTGGTTTATCTGGAGGTCTAGCTGTTTTATGGGACCCTCTGTGGATTTGTGCGAAGGCATATAGCTGCCTTGCTGGAATTCTCATCTCTGCTCATGTTAGAGGTCTTAGTTGCCGTATCAACATCCTGAACATATATGCTCCTTTCCACAACAGATCTGAATACTGGGAACGCCTATTTTCATCGGAAATTTTTGATATAGACTCTCTGTTGGTTGCAGGCGATCTTAATATGTCATTCTCTTCAGATGAAATATGGGGGAAGGGTAAGAAAGTGGATCCTATCACCTCTATGATTCGAAATGAATTTCTGATGAGAAATTTCATTGACATTCTACCGCCCTCTATTCTTCCCACCTGGGACAACGGAAGATGCGAAGGGGCTTTCATTGCAAAGCGGCTTGACAGGTTCCTCATTCATGCCTCTCTGGTTGATATCCTCGGTTCGCCTTTCTCTGAGGTTGAAAATTCCTTTATATCAGACCATCGGTCGATTATCATGGGATGGATGTCCTGGAGCAGCAGAAAAGGAATCCCATTTAAATTTAACAGACAATGCCTTGAGGATCATGATTTTAATGAAATCATTGTTAAAGCGTGGCACAACTATTCTAATACCAGATCCATATCCCATCAGGAGTTTTTTATGGAAAAGATGATAAATATCCGGAAAGTGGTAAAAGAATGGCAGAACCTGAAAAGAAGGAAAGATAGTAAAGAACTTATCGACATCCAAATGGAATTAGATAGAACAGTCAAATCTTTAGATTATAATTCCATATCTTTTGAAAGGAGACAATACATAAAGAGTCTTCATAAAAAGAAGCTGCTGTATCTGAAGAAGGAAGAAATTTTTTGGCGCCTGAAAAGCAGGGCCTTATGGATGAAAGAGGGTGATAAAAATTCGAAGTTTTTCCAGAGATTTGCAAATGCCAGAAGACTCAATAATGCCATATGGAAAATTAAGGCTGAGAATGGAGTACTTCTTGACTCCCAAGAAGACATTGCAAAGGAAGCCATATCTCATTTCAGAAATCAATATCAAAGGAAGGAACATAGAAGCTTTCAGGATATATTATGGGGTATTGATGTTTACCCGGTGATGTTTAATGACGATGAGAATGACCAGCTATTCCAGCCTATATCAGAGGAAGAATTATTGGCGACAATGAAATCCTTCAGCCGGGACAAGAGCCCCGGACCAGACGGATGGTCTATAGAATTTTTTATTCACTTCTATGAACAAATCAAGAAGGATCTATTAGAGATGTTGGAGGAGATCAGACAAAAAGGAATTATCAGCAGGCAATTGTGTTCCACTTATATAACCCTCATAAAAAAAAAAAGGAAGCTCAATCTTTTAATGACTATCGGCCAATTTCATTATGTAACACCAGCTTCAAAATCATGTCAAAGATCATATCCGAAAGAATGAAAGGTGTATTATCAGAATTTATATCAAAAGATCAGTATGGTTTTCTTAAAGGAAGAAGCATCCATGACGCTGTAGCTGTTACTCAGGAGGCCCTATACTCAATTCACTCAAAGAAAAAAGAAGTGGTCCTTCTTAAAGTAGACATGAAAAAAGCATACGATTCATTAGACTGGGGATATATCAGATGTTTATTGGCAAGAATCGGGTTGAGGAGCAATATGATCACCTGGATTATGAATTGTGTCAATCCTGTGGATTATGCTATTATTATAAACGGTACTCCTACTCCTTTTTTCAGTGCAGAGAGGGGACTGCGCCAAGGATGTTCACTCTCCCCTTTATTATTTATATTGGCCATCGACTCTCTCAGTTTACATATTCAGAAGGCTGTTAAAGAGAAAGCATGGCAACCACTAAAAATTTGCAGGGATATATCTGTGTCCCATAACTTATTTGTAGACGACATATTATTATTCGCCATGTTTTGTAGGTCTACTTGGATGCGTTTTCACATGATATTGGATAAATTTCAAAGGGCTACGGGACTACAGGTGAACCAAGATAAATCTGCTATATACCATTCGGATCTCAGGACGGAAGATGTTATATGGCTAACAGATCTGTTTGGTATAAAAGCTCATCACTTCAGCAGTGGCATTAAATATTTGGGGTTCCGAATCAAAGCGATTGGCTATAAGAGAACCGATTGGGGCTGGCTAGTGGACAGATTCTACAGGAAAATCTCTGGATGGGAGTACCGTTGCCTTTCTTTGGCCGGGAGAATTATTTTGGTACAATCCATTCTTAATCAACTCTCTGTTTATTGGGCGCACCTCTTCCATCTTCCGGTGAGTATTATTAACAAGATGAACAGTCTTTCAGCAAATTTCATTTGGGGGGGTCATGCCGATAAGCATAAAATTCATCTTATAAAACTGGCTGGAATCTCCCTACCTAAGTCGATGGGAGGCTGGGGTCTATCAGATTTGAGGAACTTTGGTAGAGCCCTCCTGTGCAAGTCCTTCTGGAGAGCTATACAAGGTGATGGGCCGTGGTGTCATTTGATAAAATCGAAATATCTTGCAAATAAGAATTTTCAATACTGGTATCGTAGAGGCTCTATTGGAACAGTTAATGGATCCCCCATATGGCGTAGTTTCCGAAGGATAGAGGCACTCTGCTTGCAGCACCTGATTTGGCGCTTTCAATCAGGAAATAAGATCATTATAGGCAGAGACCAATTCATTTGCGGAGCTGAGAATATTGAAATACAGGAGTCACTTCTTCATCACTTCCATAGAAATGGTATATTTTATTGGGACAGGCTGATAGCAGATTGGCTTGGCCCAATACCTCGATGGAAAGATCCAGAAGAATTACACATTCCCCAAGAGCTTGCACAACAATGGATTAGCGTTAAGATGAGGCTTCAGATCGGCGGACTCTTCAGGACAAGAGACTCTGATTTCTTAACCTGGAATATCCCTATGGAGGCAGAGAAAATATTAGTCAAAGGTATTTACCTGAAGCTGATAAAACAGAATTCTTCTGGATCTCCAATTTTTCCTCCTATCTTCTGGAAAGATGGCTGCCCTATGAAGATGATCCTCTTCTCATGGCTCGCTTTTCACAATCGAAACCTGACATGGGAGAACTTAATGAAGCGGGGATGGGTCGGACCTAACTTTTGTTCTTTATGCAGAGAAGATGAGGATTCAAATTTACATTTATTTCTGAAATGCAAGCAATCAAATCTCATATGGAAGGAGTTAGAAAGAGTTTATGGATTCAAGTTAGATATGAATGTTTCGATCCAGGGATGGTTCTTAGAATGCAGTAAGCGAAATATCCTATGGCGTAGAATTTGTATCTTATCCATGTGGATTATATGGAAATGGCGGAACTCCTGTATCTTCAACCACTCAAAAATTTCATTTGCTAAATCATTTGACTCAATTTCTGTATATCTGGAATCGCTCCCACTGAAGAAAACAAGGAACAATTGCAATCCCTCAGCCAGGTCTTCTCCTACTGTTCATTCACAGCATACAACATTTTTTGACGGGGCTGCTCAAAGGGGTCAATGTGGATGTGGATTCCACATCAAGATATCTGAAAAATCACATTTTTCTTCCTTCTGGCATGGTGGACAGGGTTCCAACAATTTGGCAGAAGCCATGGCTCTCACAGGTCTTTTAAAATTTTGTATATTCCTTGGCATACCGCAGGTGGCCATCTATGGTGATTCTAAGCTACTGATAGATTCGGTTAACAGGAAAAATGTCATTCTGGCTCAGCATCTGTCCGGATGGCGTGACAGAATCAACTTCTATTGGAGCAGCATGGAGCAGTGCTCTATTCATCACATCTACAGGGATAAGAACTCTACAGCTGACTCCCTCTCCAAAATGGGTCTATCTTCCGCTCCTGGATACTGGCATCTTGAGATAGTATCAGATGATACTACTTATCAGATCAGTGATTTTGTTTTACCAGATTTTTAATTCTCTATCTGCAAGACAGTTCCCATATATAGAAATTTTGGAATCAGATAGCTGTAGATTAGCTTCATAAATATATGTTTCTCTATGTAGATCACAGGTATTTTGAATTTTGTAAAAATTTAGAATGCAGGAACGCTAATCTGAAATCTGAGGATGTATCACAGCAACTTTATATTTCTCATATAATATATCTAGTTTTTTTCCTCTGAAAAAAAAAATGAATTATAATTTAGGTATAATTAACCTGCAATCAAATCAAATCAATTTTTAACGGACATAGCCTATTAAGTAATTTTGTTTTTTCCTCTAAATTTAGTAAGGATTTGTTTTCCCAGATTGGTTCTCAAATGTAAAATTTTGAGATTTGATGACATCAAACGTTTGAAATGTCAAATATGCATAATCAAAATATTTGATAGTTTTTAAAAATTATTTTTACAAATTTCTAAGACATTAAATTTATTTATATATTTTAAGATATATTAATTTCAAAAAAATAATATTAATAAATATTAAATTTCAAAAAAATCTAATATGGCAATTTTAGGGTAGAATTATCCCCAAAAAAAGCAATATGACTATAATATGTTTTTGTCTGTTTAGCAAGCATCCGGTAATACAATCAATTCTTTTGATAACATTATGAATCTAAATTAGTCCAAAAAAACTCAGGAGGCACTAAATTTCTACAAATTACATTACATAAACATAAAATTCCAAAATACTCCTTGTCAAATCTCAATCAAAAATAAATTAAAAAAAATAAAAAATAACCCGGTAAGTACAAAATGGTCTAAAAGTTACGCTGTGATCTCGCACAATCAAGAATGACTTAGCGCATTTTTGCTTGTAACCGGTGTGAAAACAGGTTTCATGTCTATTAGCTTCTAAGCTTTTTGAGTAATGTATTACAGGCCACCACAAGTCAGCAGCTGCTGCTAATGACGGGCAATGAAGAATAATTTAGCCAATGGCTTTTAGCGACTGTAAAAAGGCATTTTGTGGCCGTTATCTACCCACTGACGTAACCCTTTCGATATGCCTTGTGATTTGGAACGTACAGTATGCTGCCATAAGTCAGCCGCAGCTGCTTCCACGAATCCATTTCCTGACACCGTGTTGTTGAGCGGTCATGTGATGACCTTCGATAATTCCAAAATCTTAATAGTTACGTTTCGTTTGTTTGGGAATATGTAGAATTGTTTTTGTCAACACGAGAGCTATATGATCGCTACTCTTCTTTGCCGCGTGTCTTCTCCTGTCACTTTTGCCCGACCTGCACGAAACTATCACTGCGATGTTTTCACGTTTTAAGAGGTCCCTATATTATTGAATATAAGATTCTCTAATTGGTCACTATAAATGAAAGGCTCATATTCCTACACTTGTCATTTGATCATTGCCGAAACATTACCTGCTGCCAACACATTTTTGGCCGGTCCTGAATTGATTGCTATTCATCCCAGCAATCTCATGCTGCATTCCCATTGTCTCTACATGTGTTTCTTATATTACACACGCCTTCTAACATTGCTTCCAAGGTTTCAGCACTAGTTGTAATGAATTGGGTCGGCGGTTTACCAGAAGTCTCAATATATTTGTCTGCCTCTCCGTATATTATCACTGCGGTTGAACAAGGATAATCTAATTTCAGTTTTGATATTTGAGAGGATCGATATGGGAATCGCTGAAGGATCCAATCGCCCTAGGAAATTTTCACCGAAGATAGCAGATCCTCTAAAAGCTGTAAAAACCATGCTCAAGAGTTTGCTGCAATCACATCCAAGCCTGCATTCGACCAGCGACCGTTCATTGGATGAGAGTTTTGGCCTGAACAACAGCTCCGGTATGAGGTCGAACGACAGATTTCTGCCATCAGGCACATTTTAGCTGGCAAGATTCAGTCCCGCTTCTCCATACGCGATGTTGCCGTGGAGCAACGGCTCGGCGTGTGCTTCCCCGTGGACATTAATGTCCAACTTGACGGCTTTGGACGGCAGATCCTACGGATGCTTTCCTACGATGGTGAGACATGACGGCCATGTAAATGCACTCGCAGTGTCTGGCGACGGGCTGCTTTACACGGCCTCAGAGAGCGAAAACATTCGTGTATGGAAACATTCTACCTTTCATGATTACGGCTGCTTCAAAGCTGGGAACGGGCCTATCAAGGCTCTGTTGATTGCCGGGGACTACGTTTTCAGTGCTCACCACGACCAGAAAATCCGCGTATGGTACCGCCCTCGCAAGGATTCCGGTGTTTGCAGGCGAGTAGGCACCCTTCCTACCATGAAAGATCGAATCCAGAGTTCAATGGATTCCAAATACTATGTCCAGGTTCGGAGGCATCGCAGTACCCTTTGGATCAAGCACGTGGACGCCATTTCCTCGCTGGCTTGTAATGAAGAACGGGGTGTGCTGTATTCCGGCTCGTGGGACAAAACCGTGAAGGTGTGGAGAATGCGAGATTGGAAATGCGTTGAATCCTTCGTGGCTCACGACGATGCCGTCAGTTCTATAGCTGTCGCGGCGGATGGATTGCTCTTTACCGGCTCGGCCGACAGCACAGTCAAAGTATGGGCACCGACTCTGGGAAAGGCAAACGCAAGGCATGTGCTCAAACAGACTCTCACCGTCCAACATTCTGCTGCCGTGAACGCGCTCGCCCTTAGCACGGACGGATCGATTCTCCACTCGGGATCATCCGACGGGTTTATTAATGTCTGGGAACGAGAAAAACCCATCTACACGAATTCCACGCTACAACACGCCGGGAAGCTGAGAGGCCACAGGCTTGCAGTGCTGTGTCTGGCTGTCTCTAAGAATCTTCTTTTCAGCCGGTCGGCGGATAAGACTATACAGATATGGAGACGGGATACCATCGATGGTTTGCATTCGTTGTTGGCGGTATTGCAAGGTCACAGTGGACCCGTAAAGTCCATCGCGGCCACCGTTGACATTTCGATTTTAAAAGGGGTAGGAGGCAACTACATTGTGTTCCACATAGAACTTTTGAATTTGAAAATGAGACGTTTGCGGATGAACATATCTTATGTTTCTGGATGAACATTTCTCATGGATGTCCTTGATTTCACTCAACGATCTGCCTGACAGAGTCTTAATGACTCTACAGTGGATAGCGCCGTGCCTCTCGTCGTTCTCGTACCACGCGAAAGTTACCGGCAGGGTTCCCGCAGTGAAAGTTTCCGACCACAAACAATTTCCAACGTCCGTCTATGTAAACGGAGGCCGAGAGGTGGGCCTGAGAACCTGCAATCGGGATAAAGGCGAGGATCATTGTGATGTCTTCCACGGCAACCTTTATCCCGATTGCAGGTTCTTGGTATGCGCTTGGGTGGCCTGCTCAGGCCCACCTCTGATGAGAAATGTTCATCCAGAAACATAAGATATGTTCATCCACAAACGTCTCATTTTCAAATTCAAAAGTTCTATGTGGAACACAATGTAGTTGCCTCATGCCCCTTTTAAAAAAATTGAAATGCTCCTAATCTAGCATTAGCATGAGCTAACCTTTGCACCTCCACGAAGCGACTGAGTGGAGGGAAAGTGTAGAGTTTCATTTTTTTCAATTTAATTACTATCCATTGACTTACCTATTGGAATGCATGATTAATGTATTTTAGGGTAATTCAAATTTCATTTTTTTATAATTTATCTCAAAAAAGAAAAAAATTATATCCAAATTTCATCATTGTAAAGGGTGGGCCATTATCCTAGTACAAAATTGTATCCAAATGTTGAGAATAGAGTGTAATTTTTTAAAGCGTTAGTAACTAAGCTATTTTAAGGGTTTTGGAATACGATATCATCAAGAAAGGTTATTGTTCGTTATCTTGGTTCTTATGGTTCTACCTTTTCTCATATTACTTTAACAATTTTAGTAACTAAGCTACTTCAAGGGTTTTGGAATAGGATCTCATCAAGAAAGGTTATTGTTCATTATCTTGGTTCTTATGGTTCCACATTTTCTCATATTACTTTAACAATTTTACCAATCTCGATAAACATTGCCCATAGAGTAATTGTCTAGATTTTAATTTGTGGGTTGAATCTCTAAACTTCTTGATTGTATCATATAGTCTGAGTTATCAACCAAATTTAGCAGGAAAGAAATGGCCAACAAATGTGGTAACATCAACATTTTTACCATTTCACTAAACCGACTTTTCCATGGAATAAATGGCCAACGAATGTGGAAACATCAATTTTCTTGACCATTTCACTAAACCAAATATTCCATAGAAGCAACTGCCAACAAATGTGGAAACATCAATTTTCTTGACCATTTCAAGAAGGTGCATTTAAATGACCCAAAGTTGAGATAATGTTGGTGTGGTTAGAGATAAGGTTGGTGTGGTTATGTTGTGTTGTAGTAGGTACTCTTTTTAATAGTCACATTTAGTTTATCTACATATTTTCAATGTATTCAATAACATTTTTTTTGAAGTAGCTAGTGGATTTCAAAAGATCTCTTGGAGAAACAATTTTAATTATAACATAAAACATGAGTACCAATGAAAATTATTAAAAAAACCTATCTTCCAATAAAAAATAAATAGAATAGTCTCTTATAAATGTCTCTTTTAAAATTATTTTAGTAATGAACACATATTACTAGATACCTTTAAAGTTTTTTTTTAAAGGTTTAACCAATATTTTTTTATACTTTGAAGTTTTTTATGATTTATGGCCAAAGTTTGATAACAATTATTTATTACTAATCATTATCATGGTCATTTGAGCTTCTATATTGTGCATGCAATGCAATATTTAATATGTATTCTAAGTCTTTTATGTGAAATTTTTAAATTAACCTTTTATCTTATGTGTATGGGGCCAGTATAATTGTGAATTTTTTCATATACATTTTGTTACTTTCTAATGTTTTTTACTAACTTTGAATCATATTAATGTTTTGAAAATGATGCTAAAAATATTAGGTATTTTTATTTTATTTTTTTTAGAAATTTCAAAAATAAAAATAGTTTTTTATTATTTTTATGGAAAAATGTTAATTGTCATCCACTATGAGATGTCTCTTCGGAAGTATAATTCGACGGAAGTAGCTTTCATCCTCAATCTTCCCATGAGGTTTGAACCTTAACTAACCAAGGCTACATCACATACTAACCAATGAAACTACACCTCAAAAATATATCATATATCACCATTAATTTGTATTAGAATATTGCATAAACTAATGAAATATTTTATGTTCAATGCATAATACATAAATATTTCATATTTTGTATATTTATTATATTATAAATATTTTATTTTTAATGTATTTTTTATTAATTTAAAAAATATATAAATACTTAAGATTATATTTTAATTTAAATGATTTTTTTTTTTAAATATTATTTAACTTTTAAAAATTCATATAAATTTTAATATATTTAAAATTTTAATTTACTTTTTATTAAGAAGGTTTAGAATTTTGTTTTATTTATAATGTTATATAAATATTATGGTTTATATTTTAGATATTATTATTTTAAAAATTAGGAAAGATTATATATATATATAAAAGATTATATTTTAATTTAAATGATTTTTTTTTAAAATATTATTTAACTTTTAAAAATTCATATAAATTTTAATATATTTAAAATTTTAATTTACTTTTTATTAAGAAGGTTTAGAATTTTGTTTTATTTATAATGTTATATAAATATTATGGTTTATATTTTAGATATTATTATTTTAAAAATCAGGAAAGATTATATATATATATATACCAAAAGTTTTATATAATTATTTATTTAATGATTTGTTTAAAAATATTTTTAAATTTAAATTAGTTTTATTGTTTCTAATAAATTGGATGTGAGTTTGCAATTTTAAAATTTATACTTACAATAATTTTGGTTTTATAAAATTAAAATTTTAATGTTGATTCAATATAAATACATATTATTTTTTATTATTATTATAATATGGGGTATTTTTTATGTAACTATTACTTATATTAAATATGAGTTTTTTATTCTATAAATATATTGATGCTTAAAATTTATTATTATGGTATTTATTCATTTTGAAAATTTATTATTATTTTAATTTATATTATTATTAAAATATTTGTTTATAGTTAAAAAAATTGAATAATTGTGGATATGTGTGTTTATTTTGGAATTGAGTTTCTTGCATTTTAATTTAATTATCAATAATTATTAAGTGGATGGTAGAGATTTAACTTTTGCTAAATATTTTAGAATATTTATAGTAGTATACACAAATTAAAGATTGAGATTTATCTTGAAAGTAGTTGTATCATTTTCTCCTTTTAACTAAATTGATTATTTTTTTTTAAATGGAATATGGACAAGTGTTATATGAAGTGAATGATGGTTTTTTGGGTATGGAGCATTGATAAACCATAGTATTGACCTATGGTATTGTAAAAAGGCCTATTTACAGAGTAAGAATATCCATAGCAAAGTGAGAGTAAATTTGTGTGTTTAAGAATATTTTTCCATATTATTTTAAATGTATATATGTTTAGATTATATATTACTTCTTTTTACTATTTAACAAGGAGACAATATAAATTAAATAGTTGGTAAAGTAAGCATCAAAACTAACTAAATTGTAACTTTATTTTAACTTAAATCCTTATAAGTATATATCCATAATAAGTATCAAAATAATTACTACATCATATATCTTGAGTTGCTAAAATTTAAAAAATTATAAAAACTAACTCAATTATAACTTTATTTTAAATAATTGTTATTAATAATTATTCAATAGACGTGTTTATTCGTGAATAGGGCTTCCATAATTTTAATGTCATTATTAATAGTTATGCCAATATGAATAGCTATTTTGGAATATATATTCCAAAATTTTTATTTAATTATCAACAATTATTAACGAGGGGAGAGAGAGGGAGAGACATATACATGGAGTTGGAGGGGGAGAGAGTGGGGGGAAAGAACAAATACATAGAGAGATAGAGGTGGAGAGGGAGTGAGGGAGAGAGGAGAGGAGGGAAGAGAGAGAATAGGAGAGGAGAGAGATAGGGAGAGAAGGAGAAGGAGAAGAGAGAGATAGGGAGACACATAGATGGAGGGGGGGGAGAGAGAGATGGAGAGAGGGAGGGAGATAGTGACAAATTTAGAGGGAAGAGAGAGGGAGAGAGTGATGGGAGCGTGGAAGACAGAGGGAGGTGGGAGAGAAAGAGAGAGAGATAGGACTCAATAAAGAGGAGAGGGAGAGAGGGAGGAAAGAAGAAAGGCATGAAGGGAGAAAGGTGGAGAGAGAGAGGGAGTGTCAAGGGAGAGATGGAGAGAGAGTGAGGGAGAGAGGAGAGTGGGAGGGAAGAGAGGGAGGAGAGAGAGTGGGAGAGAGAAGGGGAAGAGAGAGAGGGAAAGGAAGAGGGAGTGAGAGAGAGATAGATAGATATGGAGAGAGAGTGTGTATATTTTGGGGGTGAGATAGAGATAGGGAATATGAAAGAGACACATAGATACAAATATAGATATTATATAACTAGCCTATATCCATCTTAACATTGGATCTATAAGGGGCCAAGAGGGATCAAATATCTGGAGGTGAGAACCTTTCCTCAAGTTTTGCACTCAAAAAAAAGGTTTTCACCTCGAGAGTTTTGGTCCCTCTCAACGCTTGATAGATCGGGATTAAGATGGATTTAGGATGGTTTATCCAAAAAAATGTTAGCAATTTTATTAATAAAAACAATTTTACTATATAAAAAATTGAATTTAGAAAATATTTATGTCTAACATCTAACGTCTAACTCCTATATATCTAGTGATTAAATAAAATATTGAAACTAAATTAAAAGAGGAAACAAAATTACTTATAACTAATATATTTTCTTATGAGATTTTATTATTTCTATTTTTATTTAATTTGTAATGTCTTTATATGATATTTGTTAAAGTATAATTTAGTGCAATGGTTTAAAAACAACATTCTAAAGTTAGAAAATTACACATTCCACAATTTTGAAGAATGATTAAAATGAATTCAAATATTCTATAACAAGTTCAAAAAAGTAAAACATGTTACAAATTAATATATAAGAAGTTAATATTTTGATATGAAATTTTTGGGAAATATTTTTACATTTATCTTTATTGTGATTTATATTTTTGTATAAATAATAATTTTACTATTGTGGACTAAGTTATGATGAGGATAATTTGGTTATTGATAAATGTGTATAACCATTCAAAAAACAGAAGTAAATTGAAATTATATAACTTCATGAATATGAGTAACTTTACATGAATATAAACGTTTATTATTACATTTTAGATATAATGAGGTTTATATAGTCAATTAAGGGAGGATAAAGGAATTTGGAACCTTATTTAGTGCTACAAGGGTGAGGGAATATAGATACGACCAATAAATAGTTGTAATGTGTAGGAAAATAAATTCTAATGATTATTTTATGTATTGATTGTCTTTTATACTTGTCCTCATAATAAAATATTTTTATACTATTAATGAATGTAATAACCTAGCGATCATGGCATAGTTTGAAAATGCAATTCCAGTTGCTAGTATGGAAAAATGTGTAGATACAAAGAAAGAGGTACTCCCTATAGAGTTTCCTAAGACCTATGCCTTGTAAATTTGCTACAAAATCTTAATCCCCTTTTTTTTCTCTCTCACATCCCACTCCTAATTGCTTTGCTCAAATATGGAAGAAAATATAATAGCATGAAATGGAACCCCTACTCCTCCTAGTGGCCTAGTATTTAACATAACCTAATATCTAACTATATGAAAGGTTTGACTCCCTCAACCCTCAATTAGAGTTACAATTTTGGACCTTCTAAAGTCTTTTTGAAATTATATACATGGCTAGCGCAATATGCATGAGTAACAGGGATTAACATGACATCGAATTGTATTGTGGCAGTCAGTATGGTAGATCAACTTGTAAGAGGCATAAATTTTGCATACAAACTTTGAGTACCGGATGGTCTCTCACAAGTGATAATTTTTTTACCCCAAAAAAGTTTGTTAATGCCTCAAAATGGCCCTAGAAGATTTCATACCCAAATTTTCCAAATTGGGACCCATTGATAAAAAAGACCCTACAAGCTCATTCATGTAATTATTCCACTCTAAAAGCATTGAGATAGATAACGAAAAATATAGTAATTCAATATGAATCAAGAGAAATTATAGATGAGAAATAGTTCACAATTCCCTAAATTACAAACGAATGAAGTCAAAATTGGAAGAAAATTACCCCTCAAAGAATACAAAACCTATGAGAAGATAGAAAAATAAGTATAAAGAAATGAGGGTTTTAAGAAATGAATGATGACAACCTATTGTAGCACTCATAACCATGATCAATATAGAATGATTATATGAACATAAAAGAGTAATAAATGGATACATAAAGTTAAATATGTGAAATTTTCTCAAACAAGTGTAAGAAATCAACCAGAACATGATGGAGGCTTTTGTAATAGGTAATAAACATGATGAAATAACTTAGCACTCTACTTTTATACTCTAAATAAGCATGTGGCAAGTGGTTGTGGAATCACATATGTGTGGCAATGTCTTCATATGTGGAAAAAGAAGTAAACTATGTAGACTAATGAGAAAACACCTAGCATAATTGAAAAAACTAGTGAGAATCAACTAAGGGAAGTTGCACAAGAATGATGACCCCCGAAGTGTAAATGGGGCTATCATGAGGAACACATGCCCACAAGAACATGTGCCTGTCCTTAGGAATGCACACGTGGTCCTAGTTGTCTAGGCTCTATAAGGCCCAAACTAGGCTACCTGCTTAGCATGGCTCAAAAGTGTATGTGTGTTATTAGGAAATATCATTATGCAATTTGAAAACCTTAACTTTATGCACTATGAAAACCCTAGCTTTGTGGAATTTGAAAACCCTATCAATGTGGAATGTGGAAACTCCAATATAATGAGTTCAAATTTGAGTGCATAATTAAGAAATGTAAGAAAACAAACCATATTTACCTTGCTTCACAGGTTGGCAATGTTTGTCCATGTATATTGAAGTGAAATTTGAAGACCTTAATTTTTTGCAATTTGAAAACCCTACTTTATGGAATTTGAAAACCCTAGTATTGTAGAATTTGATGGAATAGAATCGTATGAATGTAATTGTCATTTATACCATTTTGACTAATCTATTCCCAACACTCTCTATCTCTCTATTTCTATTTATACATTTTCTAGTCTCTCTCTCATTTTCCAACAAACACTTCATTGACACTGATTGAAGAAATTTTATGAGCTTTATTGTCATTGGAATCACTAACCAATAGAAAATATGACCCATGATAAATATGACCATAGTAACTATGACATACAAGAACTATGAACTTGAGAACTTTAACCCTTACAAACTATGGCGCATAATAACTATGACCTCAAGAAATTTGACCCTCATGAACTATGACCTTAGGAATCATTCCTTTGTTGTTCATAGTTCCCTTGTCAATTAGGAACTTTTAATTTATTTTACAAGAATCATGACCACAAGAATTATCATGTGGGAACTTTGACTATGAATTTAAACTAGGACCTTTTTTTCAGTCATAGTTCTAGGGAATAATTCCTTTGTTAGTTAGGAACATTAACTCACAATAACTATAATCAATGTTTATTAGTCATAGTTATAAGAAATTTATTGATTAGAGAACTATTATGACCAACGACCTATAATCATCTTATTCATTCATTGGTCAAAGTTCTTGTCATCTAGAGTAACTATGGTAATAGTTCTCATTGGTTATAGTTACTATGGGTTACAGTTCCTATTGGATAGAGTTATTAAGGTCATAGTTTTTCTTGAACTGATTCCAAAATCTATATTTTCAATGTATCCATTATTTAACAATGAGCAGTGGGAGAACGATGAGAATTATCCACCAGGATGAAGATTCCTTAAAATTATGTTATCCAGATGTATGCATGTATGGTATTGATAATCTTAGAACTTTTCCAGTATCCTCTTCCTCCCATATTTTGGTCATCCATTTTTGTCAACCCCTTATTCTAAAGTAATCTTCGTTAGGATCATCGCTACAGTTTCCAAATGGTTGAGTAAGTGATATGGTGAGTTGACAAGGTAGTTTAAATATTAAATGGGATGGGGCAGCTTTTTTGAGTTTTAAATTTAAATTCAAAATCTTAAAGTTGCAGTATACCACCTCTCATTTGTCTCGGAGACTATTTTAAAAACTCTTTGTTTAGTTCAAATCGATGCAGGGAGATGGAAGAAAGTAGAGCCAAGACATAAGCAAGAGGCTCCATAATGGACATTTCATTGTAGTATATGTTTTGTGTCTTTTTCATTATTGGAAGTTGTCTTAAAATAATATCTTGAACATTCTATGGTTTCTACATTTTCTATTCATGATCTTCTCTAACAACAATTTTACATGGGGTATTTCAAACAATGAGTCTTTCATTGGCAGTTTGGACTAATCTTTGAGTACTCTCCAGTAATCAATCTCAGATATCAAGCGACCTTAAGTTTAGATAATTAATTATGGCATCTAATTACCTATTTTCTCATTCTTTTCCAAGTTCCAGCAAATAAGTGTATTCAAATGTTCTACACTAAAATTAGTAGTTCGATTGTTGAGTTACTACTTCCCGAAAGCATCCATTTGAAGTAAATTTAGCGAACATGCAAAACTATAATGACGACATTTTGTAACAAATAAATCCAAATGTTTGTAGCGCAATTGCACATGAAGCAAGTTAAATATTTGTGTACACAACTAGAATCTCCATTGTCGCCACACCACTATTTATACAAATAGATGCTTCATCAATTCCTTTAAGACACCATCCTCTGGTAAGGGAAAGGATGTGCGTACCTAATAGACCCTGAATGAGAAACCAACATGGCAATCAAAAGTAGACGAAATCTACATCCTATCATATGGGTCATTAGTATAATATAATCTATGGAATCCATCTCCATGATTAAGCCCCACACATAGAGACATATAGAATAGTAGGTAAAAACCAAAAAGAAAATCTTATATCCTTAATAAATACTTAATTGATAAGTTATCTTTATTTTGTAAGATATTTATTAAATTATTTAAATTTATATGTTTTTTTTTTCTTTCTTAATTATTTTACTTCTAACCCTATGTTTTCAACAAGAAAGTGTGTTGGTATCTAAGGTTTTTTACTAATTTGAATTGCTATAAAGTTCTTTACAAATTTTAAACCCATCAATTAAAACAATTATAGTTCACAATTTTTTTTTAAACAATATGAAAGACATGATTTAAATACTTCACTATTTTAAATACCAATCAAGGTGAAAAGTTTGTAATTACAAGGCAAGAGCTTTGCATTCCATCACCACATAAAATCTTGCCATAATTCAATGTATTAACAATTTTTTTGATGTTTCCTTGAATTTATGCCTTCTTACTAACAAAAATAAATTTAGTACTATAGAATGACTTAGCATATTACAATTAAAAATCCATAAATATTTTACCCTCTTTTAATAGTTGAACTATTTTTCCATTTATCTTATTTATTGAAAAAAATTGTCTAACATATTCTTATGAATAAACATATTGTGAG
This sequence comes from Pinus tabuliformis, assembly GCA_031772625.1. Classification (NCBI taxonomy): domain Eukaryota; kingdom Viridiplantae; phylum Streptophyta; class Pinopsida; order Pinales; family Pinaceae; genus Pinus; species Pinus tabuliformis. Next base: position 889,763,980 of record CM062816.1, on the reverse strand, counting down.
ACTAAACAAATAGCTTAAAATGTAATATGATCCTTCTCAAAAAAAAATAAATTGAAACAACAATTTCAAAATAATACATTTGATAGTGTATTCTTTATCGATTAATATATAGAAAAACTATCCCAATACAAATTAACACTGACTTCAAATAAACAATAAATAAATTATTTGATATAAAAATATTCTCTATTGTTTTTGTATGTTTCTCGTAAATAAAATTTCTTGTTTTATTTATGCACTCAAAAGTCTTACAATTTTCAAGAAAGTGAGTTTTTTTACATTTGAGAATCTTCTAATTTCAATTCTACTATTATTAGCCATAATGTTATTATTAACAGTTAAATTAGTTTTAATTTTAGTAGTAAGTAAACACTTTTTTCTATTACAGTTAAATTAATTTTGGTAATAAACGATTTTTTTTTTTTATTACAATTAAGTTAGTTTGGTAGTAAATAAATAATTTTTTTATTGCCCATTTTATTTGTCAAAATTTTTTACTCTCAAGTTCTGGAATCAAAGAGGCTATGACATCCAACATATTATACCCCACATGTGAGTCATGTTTTTATTATCAAAATTTTGTTTTCAACAACCTAATCGAGAAAGCCCTAAAACCAAGAATACGATGTAAATCTCTACATTCATCATCTAATCGAATACTTAGTGTTACGTTGATCTTGATCTTGAGATTGATTTAGTAAATTTTTCATGGATTGTGAATAATTTACACGTGTACTGGGCTGGAAAATTCACCAATGCCTTGTTTGTATTCAGGATTAGCTCTGGTTTTTAGGATTATAGTGGTTAATCATTTAGAAACTAACCTGGACTGGTTTTTCTGGGAATTAAGGCCAATTTTATGGAATAAGTGTAATATGGTCATACAAACAAAGCAGTTTATCTCAAACAACAACTTCGAACTCTCGGCCTGGAGTATGCCGTAAAACTGCTTCTGCTTGGCTAAGAGCTCGTCTTCCTCGGACGTAAGGAAACAGGTTAACGGCCCAAGACCCAGAGGCATCTAGCAGGAGTGAGAGCCTGCTCCCGATTACGGACCACCAGCAGGGTTATGCCAGGTGGCGTGGTTTTCCTATTTAACAGTGATGAGTCAAGCCCAGCATTCGCGGATAGCAGCCAGAGATGGCTGTCCTCACTGTTGGTTTGACACCTGAGTTGATAGGTTTTACCACCTTCGGAAAAAAAAAAAAAAAAAAAAAAAAAAAAAAACTTCGAACTCACAAGTTCCACGGCACTTCCTTCATTGATAGTTCACAAGTTCCACGGCACTTCCTTCATTGATAGTTAATAAATTGATACAGTGACACGAATGATATGTAAATGCATCAAAGTACATCTCTTCCTACCAAAAGTGTTTGGTGTACTTGCATATCATTAAACCTTTATATTTGAAATTGAATCGAACAACCTTAATTTGGTAGTCGATTAGAATTAGTTGAATCGAACCTGAGAATAGATATCTTAGGATACAGTAAACCATTAAAAGATTCGACATCCAAAACCTCTTTTAATAACCTTCTGCAAAATATCCCAAGATATAGTAACCCGTTAAAGGATTCAACATTCAAAATCTATTTTAATAACCTGCAGTAGGCCTATCAACAGCTTGTTTTCATTCTGATTGAATTAATCCTCTACTTTCTGCCTTCAACGCTACTGAATTGTATCATCACCTGCACGGGAACATCAATTAAAAGAGAATGGAATCAAGTAAAATAGTTTTTTACTCCCCATATAACCCTTGATTTTAAAAGCGTGGAGATCATAATATGGCGTTGGAGATTTTAACGGCGTTGTGAAGGGAGTTTACGTAGCCTGAATGCCTAGATTTGATCCCAAATCATATCCATGCCCCTCAACTCGAGAAATTGCACCCCCAGCCACAGATGGAGAAGAGATAGGGCCATGAGGAGCCTCTTTCTGATGTCCATTATGGAGTTGCCTTGGATGTTGTCGCAGTGGGGGATGGTGCCTGGTGCGCAAGAGGTTCACACTGAAGAAGAGAACCATCTCTTTCCTAATCAATAATTGAAACTCAACGTGCAATATTTCAATTTGAAATGCCAGGCTAGAAGGCATTTGAATTTTGAAATCCTTTGGTGTGGAGGTAGCATTGAATGAATTTCAGTTCATGTATTATCCACGGCTGTTGGGAGTCAAAGTTGTCGAGGTATCGGAAATCAAGAGCGCTGAGGAGTCGTCGGAATATTGAAATTATTAATGGAACTTATTAACAGAACGTGCAATGGGGCCCGCTAGCCACCTCAACAAGTTTGAGCAACCTACAATCGAGATAAGCTTAGCATTATTAGCATGGGTGCACCACTTGGAAAGGTTTTGCAATTTACAGATGTTGTCTGTAGTTGAGCATTTGAGCGTTGGAAATGCTTAATGTACAATCACCAATGTCGTGGGGATTATGTCAAGCAACTGCGCCAATGACCCAGAGAAGTCAGCCGCACACATCATACAGAGTGTACAAAGTTCTTCACATTTTATTTTATCAAAGCACAAAAACTGCTCTGTTATTGCACCGCCATGATCTCCACTGTAATGAATGGATTTTATTTTTGCTGTGGCAGCCATTAAGATTTTCTCTTTCTGTGGTCTGAAGGATATTTCTATAGAGCTGGAATCATTGTATGATTCTGAATCAGAATCATAATGCATCTGACAAGCACATTCTTCCAATTCAAGAGAAGAACAAGATGTTGTTTCAGAATTTGAATAGTCTTGCATGTGTGCTTGTAATTCTTCTTGAGACGAAGAACTAAAAGAATCAAAAGATGATTCTTCAAGTTGTTGCTGCTGAATTTGGTCTTTAATTACCACATTTGGGCAGCGTTCTGTTCTGTGAGAGCGGGCACCACACTTCATGCATTGTATCTGTCCCTCTTGCTTGATATTTTTACCTCTCTGAAAAGAGGCTTGGGACTTCTTCCCTCTGTTTTTCTTAGATTCTTCTCCTTCTGGACATCTTGAGGATGTATGTCCAGTTTTGCCACACAACCAACAAGTGAGATTGTTCCATTTCTCTTGTTTGGATGTATGCAAATGAATGTCAGAGGGTCTATAATAATGTGTCCTGGGGACATACCTGTAGTAGCCCTTTCTGGCTTTGGAGGAGTGACCTTTAGATCGCTGGGAATGCTTTCTTCTATCTTTATAGCCTTTAGCATTCTGTTTATACTCCTTTTTAGCCCTTTTCTTTGCTTTTCTTCTCTTGACCAAAGGGTCATCGACTGTGAGTCCATATTTGCTGCAAATGGACTTCTTGTCTGGGAGCTTTGAAAGTTTTTCCAAAGATTTGTTTACTTTGGAACTTGTGCATAAGCTCACTAATGTTTTTGTAATGTGAGAATAAATCTCACCCCAAGTATATGATTCAAATGGCAACTGAAAAATCTCTTGCAACCTGATATAATCAACAAACCTGGATGGAAGAGCAGCAAGATAAACCTGTTTCCATAGCAGATTTTTTGAATCTTTCACTTCATAGATTCTTTGCATCCAATCCCTGTGAAAGTCTTCATATTGTGACATCTTGTGACACTTGAGATTCATGAGAATAACTTCATTCTTATCTGCAATCTCTGTTTCACTGCCACACCAGTGCTCCAAGATCATAGATGTCAGAGCTCCTATCATGTTGCTTGTAGTTGAGCCATCTGAATTGTGAATCACATCTCCTGCTTCATCTTTAAGCACTTCTGCTTCCATTTTTATCAATAGTGCTGGAGATGATTCAGTCTCCCACCACCTGAGCAGTGTTCCTGTAAAACACTGAATAATAGTCTTGCATGCTTCTATTTCACTTTTTCCTCTAAGACACATGAGTTTATATTCTGTGAACATCATATCAATTAATTGTCTAATCTGACCAACACTCAGATTATCAATATTCCACTCTCTGTGTGATTCAGGGAAAAATGTATGAGCTTCAGGAAGCTTTCCTTTGCCTTCAAGATCAGGTGCAGGATATTTATTGAACCTACTTTCAAGTGGTTCATATATGGGAAAGATTTGAGACTCAAATTCTTTCTTTTCATCTTCTTCTTCCTTGAATAAGGAAGCAATGGTGACTTTTTCTGTAGCCTCTAGTTTTTCTGCTGAAGATGTGGCTACTTCTTTAGGAAATAGTGCCGAGAACCTGTTGATTGGTTTAACAGGATCTTGAATCTTTATATTTCTTTTGTAGAGAAAAGAGGTAGGAACTGGTTTATCAGTTTTTGATAGATTTATTTTTTCAACCTTCTCAGTTAAACCAAATATTAGATTTTTAGTAGTATCCATATGATCTACTATTTTCTCTTCCACTTCCTCTATTTTATTTAAATATTCTTTGGCATAAGATCTAATAATAGATGAAGTATATTGTATATCATTGAGGTTTTAGTTAACCTCATTCAGTGAGACTTGAACAATATCAAAATATTCCTTTATTTCTACAGCCTTTGCTGTATTTATCTCCAGACCCTTTATTGCTATATTAGTCCAGTTGATTTGTTCACTGGCCTTTTGAATCCTTCCATCTATCCCCAATGCATTATCATCTTTTTGAACCAAAGGAATTGCCTTTGCTGCATTTTGATTTTCTCCAATGATAATTCCTCTGTATGGAGGAAAAGTAGATGGAGTCTCTACTCTACTACCATCTAAAGCAGTCCAAGCATGTTTGGTGGATGATGAAGAGGATGATCCTATCAACAAAACTTCAGGGGAAACATTTTTCTTCCATTCATAAAAGGAAATCCAAGAATTTGTGACTTCCATATAATGTTTCCAATCTTCAGATAATTTAATCTTCTCCTCAATAGTATGACTAAGGCCAAACTGCTCTGCTTCTGGATTGGTAAATAAGTCCCAGTTCAACATGGCTTTCATCCATTTAGAACTTATTTCTGATTTCAAGCAGCCATTCATCAGAGTAAAGAACTTGTGCATTTCCATGACTGCAGGCTTTTTACAGTCATCTGGAATAGGACCAAATCTACATGAAGGAATTAGGCCTTTTGCTTGCTCAAGATAGCCTAGTCCATATTTAGGCTTGGCTAGCCTCATTATACTGAACATTTCTGTCAATATGGGATCTTCCCCTTCTAGAGTGATAATCTCATCAATCATTAGAACATGGTTAGACTCTGGCTCATGGCGAAAAGGGATGTCTGAACATTTTGGTTTCGGGCATGGATTAACTGATGTGGAAGGAGGAGCTTCTCCAGTTCTTGGATGGTGATTCTCATGGATGAAAGATTCAGCAAGGGTACATAAATTTACAGCAACTTTACATTCAGGACATGTAACTTCTAAGGAATTGAAATTGACTAGTTGGGAAAATTCCAACAAAGAAATATGTTTACAAGAAATTGAGCTAGAACAAGCCGTATGAATAGTCGATGGATCTCTATAAAATCTGGAACTTTTGCAGGCTCTTTGAATTCCTTTATAATCAATAGTAGATATTCTAGGGAAAGAAAAAACAGCAGAGGATTCGTTCTCTTGGATATCAGTAGAGGTTATTATTTTAAGTGTTGGAGGCTTGGGATTAGAAACTACCTAGTGTTCAGGGAATGTAAGATCTTCCCATCGTATTGTCTGATGTTTTATTTTCTGATTCTTTGAATATGTTAGAACAACGACACTTGATTTTGAATCCTGACTTGGTGTATGGCGTATGGCTAGCCATAAGGTATCTGTGTGCTGGAAACATCCTCTGGATTGTATGGCTATGTTATGTCTTTTCTGGTGCATATCAAATCCTGAAGTTTGGATCTGCAATTGCAAGATCTGATCTATTGTTTCGTCAAAGACATAGACTGAAAAATTAGGATAACAGTCAAAGTATACTGGGCCATGCGACAGAGGGGAAACTATACCTCCTATTAAGGAATCGGTATACTTATTATGAGTAAGATCTCGGACTGTGGCTAGCACAAAAGTATTTAACCCTTGATGAGTCAAAGGGTTGATCTCGATCCTTATGCATCCCAAGTGTAAATATTTTGTTTTTAACCTTTTAGCTTCGGCCTGTAAAGTTTTTGGATCCAGAAGAGGGATAGACTGAATATTGTCAGAATTCTCCTGAATCTGACTAATAGACTCCTTTATACTAATTCTAGTGGTGGCTTTTAAATGGAATATAGACAAATCATCATAAACTTCTGATGCAGAGATACTAGGTAATTGCCATCAAGCAGATGGTTGTGGCTCTTCATATTCAAGTTCTGTTTGATTTAAGACTCGACTAGAACTTGATGCAAACATATCCCTAAGGGGATTCTCTGTAGCGGATGACTCTCTGTCTTCTAATTCATGGAAGGATACAGACTTCCTGAATGGATCCATTAATATGAGTGATGATTTAGAATACCAACCTCTTGAACCAGACATTACTGGCTCTGATACCAATTTTCAGCAGGGGCTTCAGGCTTCCACAAAGCTTGCTACAGTGCTGCGCACTCTTGGAGCTATGCTATCGCACTCTGCTATCTTGGCCTTGCTGTGTCTCTTCGTTTGTCTTCACTGATTGACCTCTGGTGAACTTAGTGTGAACCTACTCGAATCTTTCACGCTCTGCGACCTTACACACGACTTCCTCGCCTTTCAACAGTCTGGCATCCCTTCGAACCTTTGGCGAACCCCTAATGAACTTCGAGTGAAGATTATGAGACAACTACTACACAACAAATGATTTATAAAAGCGCACAGGTATTCAAATGCGAAAATGCCTTCTCATATTATTTCTCAGAAATAGACATAGATTACAGATTACAGAGAATATTCTTTATCATAGATAGACTATTGTTGTGTTTATCAGACTTTTGCTTTTCACAGAGGAATAAGCATTACCGAAGGCTTCCTGGCAACAGATAGGCTCTGCCTCAGAATATACAGACTCGACTGATATACAGACTTGACTGACTTCAGACTACTAATAGATCTGGCCACTTTAGGTTCTTACCAGTGCCAAACACAGTGATACGTAGGCTTCTCACATCTCTAAGACTCTAAGACTTTAAGACTCTCCAAATGTGAATGCTTGAAGAATGAGTGTTACCCTCAATTTATAACAAATGAGAGGGGACAAACATTCTTGTAGAGTATCAAACAACTAGATGGAATCATTGCTTTTGGGTAACACCGAGGTGACATCCGCACAAAGATTCTAGTCTGGAAAAGTAAATCCTATGGGAAAATATGTTGTCTGTATTGTTTACATAGTGGATGCTTTTGTATAGCAAAGCCCACGAGAAAATCTGGCCACAATTAAGTCCTTGTGACTGGACAACATTATTACAATAATGGATGGTTTTGTCAGTCAAGCCCATGAGAACCGTCAGAATACAGTGATTTCAGGGAATCTATGTTTTTTGTATGATAATCCGTCCCATGCTTTGGTAAAAATTCTCCAAATAATCATAGGTTTCCCAAAAATGATTTGATGCTTAACCTTGGTTAAAACTAACCATTCATAATGATAGGTCATATATTCTCTTAGAGTTTTATTGTCATCATGAAAAGGTGACCATTCTCCTGCTGTCATTTCTTTGACAGTTTTGTATGGGATGTGGAAACAATCTGGGATGTTATGTTCAAAACATATGTCAAAATGGAATCTACAGTGTGACTCATGATAGAGTGGATCCATTGCTATCCTGTTAATGCCGAAATCAGTCCACCAATTTTGCAGCCATTCACATTGTTGATTTCTTTGCATTATTCCCGTTGTACTAAATTTTAATTTAGTATAATGGGTTTCTTCCTTGTCATCTATAGTCAGAAAATCCCACCATATCTTTTTATATGCTGCAAAATCATACACTGTGTCTGGAAAGATTAGCTTAGGATCTCCTCCTGGCCATAATGCAGAAGTCTGAGTAGGCATAGGCCATGCCAAATTCCTGGTTCGGTTGATGCAGAAATATTTTTCATAAATTCCTCGGCGGATACCTCCATGACACCAAATTCCTGAAATATCATGAAAGTCTCTTTGAAGAGCATCTTCTGCATATAATGCATCCCTTTTGGCTTTTTTGTAGATCATGTCATGTATCCATTTACTCCCTTTTGGATACACCCTTCTTTCTAGTACAAGATGTTGAATGTCAGTATGTTCTTGCAGATTAGCATCTAACACCTTGGTATTTCTCAACTACCATGTTGGCTTCCACTTGTCCCTGTATTCTTCCCAGTCCTGATTGTCTGGTATGGTGCGCAGGACTTCTTGTTTCTGATTTTGGTCCCATTCTGTGACTATGACCATGATATGTTCTTGTGGCTGGATAAACTCCCTACTGAGAAAATCTGGGAGACAGTTCTTTGTGCCCTTTATATGTTCGACTTGAAAGTCGAAGTTAGCAAAGAGTGCTTGCCATCTGGAAAATTTGGCCTCTCCTGGCTTCTTGATGACCTTAGTTAAGACTTTCTACAAGGTTGAAGCATCAGTTCGAAGCAAGAACTGTTTGTTTATTAAATGAATATCAAATTTGCTGATACAGTTCCACGCAGCTTTTACTTCTTTCTCAATCATGGAATAATTCTGTTCAGCAGGATTCCAGGTGCCTGATGCAAACTGGATGACTTGTTCAGTGCCATCTTTTCTTTGTTTTAGGATACCTCCCCATCCTATATTACTGGCATCTGTTTCAACAATCTTGAATGCACTATCATCAGAGACATATAAAATGGGAAGAGACTTTACCTTGGCTTTGATGTTCTGAACAGCCTTGGTGTGTTCTCCTGTCCACTGAGGTGGCTCCTTTCTGAGTCTTTGATTTAGCACACTTCTATCTACGACACAATCTTTGTAAAAATTACTGACATAATTCAAACACCCCAAGAATCTCTGAAGTTGATTCTTGTCTGTAATAACATCTGGGAATTTGTTAGCGAACTCAAGCACATGCTTCTGCAGAGATATTTGACCATTGAATATGGTATGGCCAAGAAATTTGATAGTATTCTGAAAGGCTTCTATCTTTTTCTTACTCAAAACTAGACCATTATGTTTTACCAGCTGTTTAAATGTATGAACATGCTTAAAATGGTCTTGGATGTTCTTGGAGAAGATTAGAACATCGTCAATGTAAACTATAAGCCAATCAAAATATGGCTTAAAAAATTTATCCATTACCTTCTGGAATTTTGATGGACAATTCTTTAAACCAAAAGTCATGACATTCCATTCATAGTGGCCTACCGGAATACTGAAAGCAGTTTTGAACTTATCTTTTTCTGAAATGGCAACTTGCCAAAATCCTGCCTTCAAATCAAACTTTGAAAATATTTTAGCTCCAGCTATCCTACTCATTAGGTCTCCTTTGTGAGGAATCAGATAGGTGTCATCTGCAAGAACAAAATTTAGAGGTTTGAAATTTATTACCAGCCTTGGGATACCTCTGATTTGTTCTGCTCTTTTGTTGACATAGAATCCATAACAATTCTAGGGACTGTCGGATTCTCTGATGAGATTTCTGTCTAAGAGCTGTTTGATCTCTTTTTCGCAGAGATCTCTATATTCCTTGTTCATAGGAATAGCTCTACTTTTACAGGGCTTACCTGTATATCCTTCTTTGTATGGGAGCTCAACAATATGCTACTTTCAATGCCAGAATGCATTTGGTTCTTCTGAGCAACATTCATCTTCAATTTGTTTCTTCAGTTCCCCAATTTTCCTCTTAACCTGAGGATCCTTTAGCTGTTCTTCTACCTTAAGTGTAGATTTTAGATCTTTCAGATCTGTCAATTTGGCTTCTGCTTTGTCCAAATCTTGGACAGTCTGGACCATTGTAGAGACTCTAGGATTTGAGATATAAGGCAACTCAATCCTTTTTGTTATTCCTTTCGAAGTAGGAACAGAAATAAAATAACCAGCTTTGTTTTCTTTTAATCTGGTTGACCCATGTGGCTCAATAGCTGCTAGGAATATATTTCCTAGAATATGGTCAACTGGGATGTCTGCTACTGCAAATTTCAAATTGATGCAGTGATGTTCAAAACAAATAGAAGCCTTAGGAACTTCATACTTGAGCGTTTTATTACCCAATCCTACAACATTTCTTTTTGCAGAAACCTAATATTTTGCTGGTATCACTTTCTTATTTAAAATGTTCACATTAGCTCCTGAGTCAAGGAGTGCCATGAGTTCAAACATTTCTCCCTTTATGCAGATGTTCACTTTTACATGATGTTGCTGGTAGGAGATAGCAAGAATTATCATTTCTTGAAATCCAAAGATTGGCATATTCTACTGTGTCCCATGAATGAGAATTTTCTTCTAAAGCTTGCTTACCTTTCTTTATTTCAGCAATTTGGGATTTCAAAGCAGAGATTTCAGATTTAATATTATGGATCTCTCTACTTACTTCTCCCAAGGTGAGTGAACGCACCTTGTCTGGCTTCTCTTGATGTCGCTGGAAGGATCTGGTATTCCTTTCAAAAGAAGCATAAAAAAATAATGGCTTTTTACCTGTATTTCTGGAAGAACTGGATTTGAGCTGGTCTATGAATGCCTCTATGAGTCGATTCTTCATTTCTCCATCTTCCATTGCTCGAATCTGATAAAGAATTTTTATCTCATCTAATTCTGTGGAAACGATTAAGATTTTCTCTTTTTGTGGTCTGAAGGATATTTATTCAGAGCTGGAATCACTGTATGATTCTGAATCAGAATCATAATGCATCTGACAAGCACATTCTTCCGATTGAAGAAAAGAACAAGATGTTGTTTCAGAATCTAAACAGTCTTGCATGTGTGCTTGTAATTCTTCTTGAGACGAAGAACTAAAAGAATCAAAAGATGATTCTTCAAGTTGTTGCTGCTGAATTTGGTCTTTAATTACCACATTTCGGCAGTGTTCCGTTCTGTGAGAGCGAGCACCACACTTCATGCATTGTATCTGTCCCTCTTGCTTGATATTTTTACCTCTCTAAAAAGAGGCTTGGGACTTCTTCCCTCTATTTTTCTTAGATTCTTCTCCTTTTGGACATCTTGAGGATGTATGTCCAGTTTTGCCACACAACCAACAAGTGAGATTGTTCCATTTCTCTTGTTTGTCCAGTTTTGCCACACAACCAACAAGTGAGATTGTTCCATTTCTCTTGTTTGGATGTATGCAGATGAATGTCAAAGGGCCTATAATAATGTGTCTTGGGGACATACCTGTAGTAGCCCTTTTTGGCTTTGGAGGAGTGACCTTTAGATCACTGGGAATGCTTTCTTCTGTCTTTATAGCCTTTAGCATTCTGTTTATACTCCCTTTTAGCCCTTTTCTTTGCTTTTCTTCTCTTGACCAAAGGGTCATCGACTGTGAGTCCATATTTGCTGCAAATGGACTTCTTGTCTGGGAGCTTTGACCGTTTTTCCAAAGATTTGTTTACTTTGGAACTTGTGCATAAACTCACTAATGTTTTTGTAATGTGAGAATAAATCTCACCCCAAGTATATGATTCAAATGGCAACTGAAAAATCTCTTGCAACCTAATATAATCAACAAACCTGGATGGAGGAGCAGCAAGATAAACCTGTTTCCATAGTAGATTTTTTGAATCTTTCACTTCATAGATTCTTTGCATCTAATCCCTGTGAAAGTCTTCATATTGTGACATCTTGTGACACTTGAGATTCATGAGAATAACTTCATTCTTATCTACAATCTCTGTTTCACTACCACACCAGTTCTCCAAGATCATAGATGTCAGAGCTCCTATCATGTTTCTTATAGTTGAGCCATCTAAATTTTGAATCACATCTCCTGCTTCAATTTTTATCAATAGTGTTGGAGATGATTCAGTCTCTCACCACCTGAGCAGTGTTCCTGTAAAAGACTGAATAATAGCCTTGCATGCTTCTATTTCAGTTTTTCCTCTAAGACACATGAGTTTATATTCTGTGAAGATCATATCAATTAATTGTCTAATCTGACCAACACTCAGATTATCAATATTCCACTCTCTGTGTGATTCAGGGAAAAATGTATGAGCTTCAGGAAGCTTGCCTTTGCCTTCAAGATCAGGTGCAGGATATTTATTGAACCTACTTTCAAGTGGTTCATATATGGGAAATATCTGAGACTCAGATTCTTTCTTTTCATCTTCTTCTTCCTCGAATAAGGAAGCAATGGTGACCTTTTTTGTAGCCTCTGAAAGATGTGGCTACTTCTTTGGGAAATAGTGCTGGGAACCTATTGATTGGTTTAATAGGATCTTGAATCTTTATACTTCTTTTATATAGAAACGAGCTAGGAACTGGTTTATCAGTTTTTGATAGATTTATTTTTTCAACCTTCTCAATTAAACCAAATATCATATTTTTAGTAGTATCAATATGATCTACTATTTTCTCTTCCACTTCCTCTATTTTATTTAAATATTCTTTGGCATAAGATCTAACAATAGATGAAGTATATTGTACATCATTGAGGTTTCTGTTAACCTCATTCAGTGAGACTTGAACAATATCAAACTGTTCCTTTATTTCTATAGCCTTTGCTGTATTTATCTCCAGACCCTTTATTGTTGTATTAGTCCAGTTGATTTGTTCACTGGCCTTTTGAATCCTTCCATCTATCCCCAATGCATTATCATCTTTTTGAACCAAAGGAATTGCCTTTGCTGCATTTTGATTTTCTCTAATGATAATTCCTCTGTATGGAGGAAAAGTAGATGGAGTCTCTACTCTACTACCATTTAAAGCGGTCCAAGAATGTTTGGTGGATGATGAAGAGGATGATCCTGTCAACACAACTTGAGGGGAAATTTTTTTCTTCCATTCATAAAAGTAAATCCAAGATCCGTGACTTCCATATAATGTTTCCAATCTTTAGATAATTTAATCTTCTCCTCAATAGTATGACTAAGGCCAAACTGCTCTACTTCTGGATTGGTAAATAAGTCCCAGTTCAACATGGCTTTCATCCATTTAGATCTTATTTCTGATTTCAAGCAGCGATTCATTAGGGTAAAGAACTTATGAATTTCCATGACTGCAGGATTTTTACAGTCATCTGGAACAAGACCAAATCTACATGAAGTAATCAGGACTTTTACTTGCTCAAGATGGCCTAGTCCATATTTGGGCTTGGCTGGCCTCATTATACTGAACATTTCTGTCAATATGGGATCTTCCCCTTCTAGAGTGATAATCTCATGCATCATTAGAACATGGTCAGACTCTGGCTCATGGGTAAAATGCATGTCTAAACATTTTGGGTTCGGGCATGGATTAACTGATGTGGAAGGAGGAGCTTCTCCAGTTCTTGGATGGTGATTCTCATGGATGACAGATTCAGCAAGGGTACATAAATTTACAGCAGCTTTACATTCAGGACATGTAACTTCTAGGGAATTGAAATGGTGCACACATTGATTATTGTGCAATAATATTCGATTGTTTAATGTATCAATGGTTTTGGTTTGCTTTTTCTCTTTGGTTGATAATGTTGGGGAGTCTTATCTAAATGATTTTATATTCACATAATATTATCAATTTCTATGATTTTTTTAATTACTTTTGTTTATATAAATGTAAAATGTATTTAAAAAATTATATATATACATATTTTCCAAAGTATAAAGAGTATAAATATTTGTTTAAAAAAGAAGTTTCACGAGAAGTGCAAAGTCTTTTTTTAATATATGAATATAAAATGTATTTAAAAAGAATTTTAATATTTATATAAAATGTATTTAAAAAGAATTTTAATATTTATATGGTACTACAATTTTTTAAATTTTTTTTAATAAGAATATATTGAGCTATTTAAACAAAATGTTTAAAATTTATTTGAAAGGTGTAAACAATTAAGCAAGGGAGTTTTGAAGTTTCAATTTTTTTAAAGTGTAAAGAGTAAATATGAAAAGTTGTTTATTATTTTTTTTTAAATTTAATATTAGGTAAAAATTAAATATGGAAATTTTTATAATTTAAAAAAATTATTAAAAAAAATAAAAATGATTGGAGCTTTATTATATAATTTTAATGAAATTATATTTTTGAAAGTATAAATATATTGAATATTTTTAAAAACTATTATTTTTAGATTGTGCAATTTCAATCATTAATTTTACAATTCTAACTAATTTTTGAATATTTTAATTGAATTTTGAATAAAAATAACTAAGAAAAATTCAAATCATAACAAGTTTAAATTAGGTTGATTTTTTTTTTAAATTTAATGAGTGTAAATGTATCTAATATATCTTAGTTTATTGATTGTGAGGAATGGTTGTTATTCTTCTCACCTAAATTTAGTTTACTTAATAACAGAAATGAACTTTGTTGTAATAAGATCTAATTAGGCATCTCAACCATTGATATTTGCAATTTTAATAACTCTTTCTTTTAATGTTTTTAATTCTCAATATCTTAATTTTTTAACTTACTGAAACATCATATATCGTAAATAAGATTTGAATTTGGATAGAGATCCTAACAATTTATCCTTTATCTCAACAACTGATCTTTACAATTCCAATAATTCTTTTTCTTTTAATGTTTTTAATTATTAATATTTTAAATTCTTGACTTATGGGATCATCATGAATATTAGTCATGTCATAAATAAGAAATGAACTTACAGAGATCATAAAAAATTATTCTTTCTACCATTTCAGCTAGACCAAAAGAAATTTCAAAGTTGAATTGATTATATGATTTTTTTAAAAATCTTTTAAACCCTTTCTTTCTCCATTTTAAGAAATTTTCATGATGATGTACATAAAATTTTAAAAATAATGATAAAATTGAAATCAATTTATTATATCTACACTATAATAACAATGAATACATCGAAATTATCATGTAACCATTTCCATCCCTTTATCATCACATTTCAGAAGGGGTACATTTTTCGTCTTTTCTCATTGACTTAATCCTTCATGGATGGTTCCATTTTCACGTTTGCATTTGGACCTTTTGAAAGTTTAGATAAACATGACATTCAAATATTATTCATATGATACACATAAATACAAAAGCTTATGTCACTTGGTTTGATATTCGAAGAGGTCTCTTGGACTTCTCATAACTCTTCATGTTCACTTGTGGCTTTTTTATTTCTACACAAGTGAACATTACAATTTACATAATCTCCTAAGGATTATGTTGCCAAGATTCACCAATTTGAAGGGCGTATGTGAGTCCAAGAAGAGAGCTAAAATATGAAGGTAAATAAAAACCAATGGCTAGATGTGAACACTAAATCTAGTGGTTTAAGGAAGACCACAAACTAAATGGGGTAGAAAAGTTTGAAGTGTTCTATCAGTGGTGGTTTAAGGAAGACCACAAACCAAAATGGTAGCAGAAGTCGAAGTCTTCTATCAACATGCGTTGAAGAATGTAACTAGTGTCAGTCTTCATATGTAATGCCCCATGATACATAAGATACTATGGTTACTTTTATTTTAATTATCTTAGTACGTTTGATTTTCGTATGTTGGTTGGAACTTGTGGCTCGATGGAAGACCCTAGTGGAACTTTTTAATAAACTTTGTTGATTAGAAATAAAAAAAGTTGTATTTGAAAAATATTAAAAGAGACCAAGGGTAACGAACTCCAAACCTCCATACAGTTGGAAACAATTATCACTTGCTCTCTTCCTAGAGAAAGGGAAAAGAAGGAAAACCCAATCTCAGTGGGGAAATCCGGGGGATGGCTAAAAGTTAGCTAGAGGATTGAGAGAACGAAGAAGTGAAAAACTTGAGGAATAGAATCCCTATAGAAGTTTTAGTAAGGGTACATAGTTCTGCCAGGTTTGAGGTGTTTTTGACCTGGACACTAAGCCAGTGGAACCCTCGAACAAGAAACCTTGACAAAGGGTAATTTTGAGCCGGACTAATAAGTTTTGAGGTTCAAAATGGATTAACTTAGTAGTTGAATACTGTAATTGTATGGAGAAAGGAAACTCGAGGGAGAGTCTGGACGTCATTTCCAGACTCGTGGTTGGGCGGCTTGGTCTAATTAGGTGCTCAAAAACCAGTCAATAGACACAGATAAGTTTCTTACGAGTTTTGTATATATTATTAGTGAACTTTTCGCAATAGTGTTACTTTCGGTTTAATTTTATTCTTGGATTACAGGTTGTGTAGCAGTTAATAGTTTGTCTTTCTTTATTATAGCCAATGTTGATAAAGGCGCGTGGAAAGAATAATTCTCGTGTATCATGAGCATGTGCATGAAATAATTACTATGTGATGTATGTAACGTGGTTCTTCTCAGTAAAAATGTCGAGTAATAAAGTAGTTATTTAAAAAAAAGATTACAGAGGCAAAAAAGAAAACCAATATACTTCTTAACCTTCACAGAAGATTCATAACAAAGATTCAAGGGGAACCTGGTTAGCAGGAGTTGACGATCCAGAGCTCCACCTAGGCAGTCTAGATTATAAGTAACCTAACTAAATACCCTAAGGGTCGAGAAACTAGTCCCGAAATACCTAAGATGTTTTCTAAGTCGAGCATCAATAATTTTTAGCCATCGAGGAAAGGGAAAAGTAAAAATAAATGCATGTAGTGATTAAAAGCATTGTGCCATCTTCATTGGCATAGATACAAGGGGCAAGATAGAGCTCTAGACCTAGTAATGATTAAATATATATGAAACAAAATAATGTACATGTACTTGTAGGTAATGATTGTATACATAAAATAAATTAAATACATTTGCATGCACTAATAAAATACTGGAAGCTAACGTTGCTAAAGCATAAACGAGGACAAAATTATAGTAAACCCACAAGTATTGGATTTAGGCCAAAACCTTACTGTACAATGACTTATATTCAAGATAGAAAACTATGAGAATAAACAACCTTCATGAATCTCGTCCAAGGTAAAAGGCCTTGTTTTCAATTATAGTTGCATACATAAAATTAGAAGGAGAACTGATAAGAAATTTGCATAACGTAAACAAATGTCTAGTTTCATTTTGTTTAGACTTGTTTCAAAAGAAACTATAGTTAACCCCATGATTGTGCCTGATAATTAAAACAATATGACCATATTACCAAGAAAGAAAAAAGAAAAAGAATTTCTTATCTAACCCCGTTGGGTCAGGGCACTGTAATCCCTGTGTCTCCACGGCTAGAATTAACTAGTCCTTCCCCATAAACTAGACTAATAATTAGGGAGAAGAGCGAGGGTTTTGAAGTAACCCTCACCGGAGGATGAGGTTCGAGAAAAAACCTGGAATCGAAAATGAAGAAACCCTAATGAGAAATTGGAATCGATGTTCGATCTAAGCTTGAGATTCCCAATCCAGTACCTGGAACTGAAGAACTCACCTGTAATCAAGGGATGGAGAAACTAGCGAGCTCCTAGGAGTGATGAAAATATTTTGAAATAAAAATGGAGTTGGAGTCGAACAAAAAATCATAATATAAATTACCTATTTCAAAATGAATCTATTCGACAAAGTAATGTTGAGGGCTTGTAGTTCAAAATATGCTAATTGAGCTTCTCGAGAACTATAAGAAAAATTCTATCAACATAGTTAAACTCAGAAAAAGAGGTAAACCTGACTAAGAATGACCATAAACCTTTTTCCCCCTCACTGACCGCTGGGAAACCTAGTTCAATGAACACCTGTGAATAGATAAATTCAATGGAATCAAAGTGTAAGTTGTGGGAGAGAAAATTCACATTGTAAGTTTGGAATAACATGGCAGAATAACTGCAAACCTTACCTAGAAAGAGAGCATGAGGATGGATTGAAACCCCAGGGCCGAAAGGGCGGGGAGCAGAGCCCAAACCCTAGCAACCGATGACATAATGGGGAACTGGGCACATAACGGGAGCAATCCGTTAGTTACGAAAATGAATTTCAACATTGCCACCATTGGATGATGCTTTGAACACATGGGAGAAGGGTTTGCATGATATCATTCAACCTCATAACTCGCCCGAGAACATTGTAACATGGATGGATGAAATTTATTTGATATGACAATCATTAAAGCTATGTACTGTAGATTAGACTATAGCCCGTGGAAGAATTCGATAATTAATGTAAAACTAACACTTGTGCAGTATGAATTAATTTTAGCCATATGTAAATCCTAGATGTGCATATTGCGAGGGGTGTATTCACCTCCTTTCGATAATAACATTCATAAATGATTAATGCATAAATTCTTTACTCCCTAATCCTACACTGACACCATATAATTTCTTATGGTAAGTAAATTATTTTTGATATATATATATATATATATATATATATATATATATATATATATATATATATTGAACAAGTGTTAAGGATGAGACATGTGACATGTGGTATCAGAGCGTAAGGTTTCTACACTGTGGCCAACATGGGAAACTAAGAAAACCATTATTATGTTAATGTACACAAAGAGGTAGAATCGAAATAAGATGTGGAGAGGAGTTGGACCACCAACTCGGCCAAAGGCATCATATGTCGAAGCCAATCTGAAAATGTGGGTATAGTTAGGGGAAGAGTCTCGCCAAGCTAATGTTACACTGCTGGAAACTGTTCAACAGTTGCAAACTGAAATGATTAATTTGAGGGCTAATAATGAAAAATTAAGGCAGGAACAGGAAATAATTTTGAAGAGCTTATCTGATAAGAAAAATTAGCAGGAGCCAAACACGAGTTCCGCTGATGGGAACAAGACTGATGTGTTTCGACAAAAGGAAGATCATGCAGAATCTAAAGGAGGACAAAATGAAGATGAAGGAAGATCCAACAATGTTTCTGGGGACAAAGGAATTAAGAGGCAGAAAACCAAACTTCAAGGGGAGTTCAAAAAGATAAAACCCCCGAACTTTGATAGTGAGGCTGAGGAAGCAGTTGAAGCTTGGCTGATTAATATGAACAAGTACTTTCAAATCTACGAGTATGGTGAAAATCTTAAAGCCAGATTGGAAATATACCAACTACAGGGTAAAGCCACCCTGGGGTGGGAAGAAATCAAAATTGTCCAGAAAATTGAGGAACAAGAAGTAACTTTTACGGACTTCCAAAAGCATTTCAAAGATAACTATATGACGCAACGATTCTATGATAAAAAGGTGAGGGAGTTTCATGAATTGAGGTTGGGTCAGTTAAAAATGGATAAGTTCATAACAAGGTTCACCTCCTTGTTGAGATACATTCCATAGATTCAGGAGGAGGAGGCTAAGGTGTAACGTTTTACCAGCAATCTACCTGCCTTTATGAGGGAAAAGTTGGAGTTTGATAATCCAAAAACAATGGACGAAGCAATTCAAAAAGCTAGAATATGTTATCAACAAATGAAACAAAAAGGAGAAGGAAATCAGAATGGGCCCTTCAAAAAGGGATAGAAAGGCTTTCCGAACAGTAGAAATGTGAAATTTGTTGGTGGAAGGAATGTGAACCGAAAACAACAAACCAAGTTTGCTGGAATAAATCCGCATAAACTTGGATTAGAAACTGATAATAAGCACACAAAGGTGGTAAGAAAACTAGAAAACAACTAGCAAAAGAAACCTTCTCTGCAATGTTGGGGATTTGGAGAGCCCCATTACTATAAAAATTTCCCTCATCATACTCAAACAGAGCAGGCTGTTAACGTGCAAGAAGCATCTACAGTGGGAGAAGTGGCCAGAAGCATACCTAGAATAAATGTAGCTTTGGATGATAATCAAGTAGAATATCGACCCACCATAGTAGAAATTGAAGGTAATATATCTAGCCACTGTGTTTCTATTTTGGTAGATCCAGGTGCAAGTTTGAGTTACGATAGTCGAAAAATAGTGGAAAAATGTCCTTTACAAATGGTTAAATTTAGAAATCCCTGGTTGGTGCAATTAGTTACAGGAGCTAAGCAGAGAATGAATGCTAAGATTGAAAATTGTTTTATTAAAATAGGAGAACAACAAATTCAAGTGGATTTGAATATATTACTCCTAGGCTCATATGATGTATTGATTGGAATGGATTGCTTAGAGAAACATTGGTCTCTAGTGGATTGTAAAACAGGAAATAATTAGGGGGAATTAGGCAAGAAATTCAAGGGATTAAAATACATTTTAAATTGTGACCAATCACAGCCAACCAGTTAGGAAAATGTATTCGGAATGGTTTTCAAATATATGTTGTGCAAGTGGGTTATTCTAACTCTAAAAATAAGACTCTTTCCCTGGAAAATATGCCAATTATAAAAGTATTTACTTATGTGTTTCCAGAGGAAATACTTGGGCTGCCACCTAAATGAGACATCAATTTCACCATTGAATTAGTTCCATGATCATCTCATGTGTCTAGAACCCCTTATCGTATGAGTATACCTGAGTTAACGAAACTCAAAATGCAGCTACAAAAGCTCCTAGATAAAGGTTATATTTGACCAAGTGTGTCACCATGGGGAGCTCTTATACTATTTGTGAGGAAAAATGATGGTACACTATGACTATGTATTGATTATAGACAATTAAATAATCTTACCACTAAGAATAAATACCCCGTGCCCTACATTGCCGATCTATTTGATCAGGCCAGAGGAGCTAGTGTGTTCTCAAAAATAGATTTGCGATTAGGGTATCATCATATTTGTATTAAAGACGAAGAAACTTGCAAAACATCGTTTCGAACTCGCTATGGTTATTACAAGTTTTTGGTATTTCCCTTCGGGCTTACCAACACCCCTACCACTTTCATGAGCCTTATGAATGGTATATTTCACCCATATTTAGATAAGTTTGTCTTGATTTCCATTGATGATATTCTAATATACTGAAGGAACATGGAGGAACATAAGGAACATTTGAGGATAGAACTCCAAACAATGTGTGACAATCAACTTTATTCCAAATACAACAAATGTGATTTCTACAATGTTCAGATTCAATATTTAGGACACAATATCTGATCAGAAGGTATAGTGGTAGATCCTGAAAATATTAAAACCATCATGGAGTGGTATTTTCCTAAAAATGTTGCAGATATTCAGTGTTTTATGGGGTTGGCAAGATATTACCATTATTTTATAGAGGGGTTCTCTAGGATTGAATATCCTATAGCTTCACTTCATAAAAAGGGAAATGTTTTTAAATGGACAACCAAATGCCAGCAAAGCTTTGAGAAACTGAAACATGCATTGACCACAACTCCTATGTTGAAGGTAGCGGATCCTGAAAAAGTGTACATTGTGCACTAATGCTTGTCAAGAGGGAGTTGGAGGAGTGTTGATGCAGGAAGGAAAGATGATAGCTTACAAATCTCGTAAGCTGAAGAATCATGAGCAGCGATACTTTTCCTATGATTTGGAACTGACTACAGTAGTTCACCCTTTAAAGGTTTGGCGACATTACATATTGGGAAAGAAATTCCTTTTAATGACTTATGACAGTAGCTTAACGAGTTTTTTTAATCATCGTAATTTGAATGCTCTCCAAGTTAGGTGGACTGCTTTTCTGAGAGAATTTGATTTTGAAATAAGACACCTTAAGGGAAAAAAAAATTGGGTGGCTAATGCATTAAGAAGAAAGACACATTGTATGTACGAGATTTCTTATAGTTGAATACAAACTAATTTCACTACAAAAATTAAAGAATCTGCCCATAAAGACCGTAAATATAAATTCCTATGGAAGCAAGCAAGTCTAGCACAAAAATCTAACCAACAGTCTAATTATGGCGTAAATAAGACTGACATGTTAACCTTCAGGGGTAGGATATATGTTCCTAACCAAACCTCCATCAAGTAATTTATGCTAGATTAATTTCATAAAAGCCCATATGTTGCCCACCTGGGCTATCAAAAATTGTTTTCTGCAAATAAACAAGAATAATTTTGGCCAGGAATAAAAAAATACATTACAAAACATCTGGCAAGGTGCCTAGAACGCCAGTAGGTGAAGGTGGAGCACCAACATCCTGCTGGATTACTCCATCCCATACTTATACCTGAATGGAAGTCGGACACAATCACTCTGGACTTCGTTATGGGTTTACCCAAAACAAAGAAACAAAATGAATCTATCTTAGTTGTGGTGGACAAGCTGAGAAAAACAACCCATTTTATACTAGTTACATCTACATTCAAAGCTGTTGAAATTGCCATTAGGGGAATTTTGAGGTCTAAATTTGGCCTCCTAAGAAAAATGTACAACCAAAATAAACTTTATAAGAACCAGTAGGATTCAAGATGACGATGTCAACCATGAGAGATGATTCACCATTTTTGGAGTAAAAAAGTAAAAAGATTAAAAAATAATAAAATAATAAAACTACATTTCAACTTGTATTTTCAACTTACCTCTCTAAGTTGTTACTTAAATTTCAAGTGGGAGTACTCATTGGATGAAAAATTTAATTCCTCATCTAAAGAGTATTCATGTTGCATACTTTCGATGGACCCTGCTACACGAAAAATGAGAAATACATGAAAAACATGATTGCAATAATGTTTTTCATGTATTTCTCATTTTTCGTGTAGCAGGATCCATCGAAAGTATACAACACAGGTACTTCTTATATGAGGAATCAAATTATGTATTAAACAAGTGTTCCTGCTTGAAATTTGAGTAAACTCGTAGGGGAGATAAGTTGAAAATACAAGTTGAAAAATTAGTTTTTTGTTTTTTCCCTCTAAAATTTGATGTGTAATCTAATCTTATTTTATTATTTCCATTATTAATCTTATAATTTCCTTAGAAGGCCCATTTTAGACCTAAAAATTCCCCTAATGTATATATATTCATGAAAGAGGTATTATGATTATGTGAGATACCACGGGTGTTGATTTCTGACAGAGATGTAAAATTTACATCAACATTTTGGAAGACTCTTTTTATGGGTTTGGGTACACAAATTCTATTCAGTACCGCATACCACCCTCAGGCTGATGGACAAACTGAATGTGTTAATCAAGTAATGGAAGATATGTTGTGAATGTATGTAATGCAACAACCAACTAAGTGGGAGGAATATCTCCAATTAGTTTACTTTTCTTATAATAACAACTACCATGAATCCTTGGGAACGAGTCCTTTTGAAGTATTGTACGGGAGAAAATGTAGAATACCAATCAACTAGTGTAACCCTGAAGATAAATTGATGTTGGGGCCTGACATGTTAACTGAAATGGAGCAAAAAGTGAGGAAAGTTCGCCAGAATTTAAAGGCTGCTTAGGATAGGAAAAAGGCATATGTTGATAGGAAAAAGACCTATAAATAATTCCAAGTAGGAGATCACATTTACATCAAATTCAAACCAAATGGAAGTACTTTGTGGTGGGGTAGTTGCATCAAATTAGAACCTAGATATTGTGGACCTTTCCGAATCCTGGAAAGAATTGGACTAGTAGCCAATCATTTGGCATTACCTAGTCACATTCGGGTTCATAATGTGTTCCACATATACTTATTAAAAAATATGTGTATGATCCTAGACATGTGCTTAACTAGAAAGAGGTACAGGTAATTAAGAAAGATAATTTCTTATTTCAGCACACACACACACAAACACACACACACACATATATATAATTGTCATAGACTAATGCTAGATTGAAATTGTGGTACAGGTCAAATCAGACGACGAATTTCTGGTAGAGCATCTACGTATTCTCGAGCAAAGAGAAATAATTTTACTGAGGTGAGCTGTCACCCAAGTTAAGGTGCAATGGAAGCACTTTAGCCTAGAGGAGGCCACCTGGGAGGATAAGGACTTCATGCTTAAAGCTATTCCTGATTTGTTCCAAAGGGCTGGATTAAACACCAAGGAAAATGTTGCGCAAAAGGGGGGAGAGAGATGTAACACCCCAAGATGCATAAGTTAATATAGTTACTTTTATTTTAATTATTTTAGTACTTCTAATTTTGTATGTTGGTTGGAACTTGTGGCTCAGTGGAAGAGCCTAGAAGAAATTTTTAATAAACTTTGTTGATTAGAAATAAAAAAAAGGTGCATTTGAAAAATATTAAAAGAGACCAACGGTAACGGAATCCAAACCTTCAAACAATTGGAAATAGTTTGAAACAGTTACCACTTTCTCTCTTCCTAGAGAAAGGGAAAAGAAGGAAAGACCGATCTTGGTGGGGAAAATCCAGGGGGATGGATGAAAGTTAACTAGAGGATTTAGAAGTGAAAAACTTGAGGAATATAATCCCTGCAGAAGTTTCTGTAAGGAGGAGGAGTTCTACTAGGTTTGAGGTGTTTTTGAGCTGGACACCAAACCAATGGAACCCTCAAACAAGAAACCTTGAGAAAGGGTAATCCTAAGCTAGACTAGTAAGTCTTGAGGTTCACAATGGATTAAGTCAGTGGTTGAATACTGTAACTGTTTAGAGCAAGGAAGCTCGGGGGAGAGTCTGGACGTCATTGTCACGATTGTGGCTGGGCAACTTGGTCTTCTTAGGTGCTAAACGACCAATCAAGACAGACACATATAAGTTTTTTATGAGTTCTGTATATATTAAAAGTGAACTTTCTGCAATAGTGTTACTTTCAGTTTAATTTTATTCTTCGATTACAGGTTGTGTAGCAGTTAATAATTGGTTTTTATTTATTATAGCCAACGATGATAAAAGCGTGTGGAAAGAATAATTCTTGTGTATAGTGATCCTGTCCATGGAACAATTACTGTGTGACGTATGTAATGTGGTTCTGTTCAATAAAAATATCGGGTAATGAAGTAATCATTTCAAAATAAAAAATTACAAAGACAAAAAAAAAACCAATAAACTTCTTAACCTTCACAGAAGGTTCATAACAAAGATTCAAGGGGAGCCTGGTTAGATGGAGGTGATGAGCCAGAGCTCCACCTATGCAGTCCAGATTCTAAGTAACCTAACTAAATACCTTAAGGGTCAAGATACTAGTCCCGGAATACCGCAAACCTATTCTCGGTCAGGCATCAATAACTTTTAGCCGTCGAGGAAAGGGAAACGTAAAAAAAAATGCATGTAGTAATTAAAATCATTGTGCCATCTTCATTCATATATACAGGGGCTAGACAGAGCTCTAGACCTAGTAATGATTAAATATATATGAAACAAAATAATATACATGTATTTGCAAGTAATGATTGTATATAGAAAATAAATTAAATACATTTTCATGCACCACACATGTGGAGACAAAGACAATACTCAAAACTAACACTGCTAAAGCATATACTAGGATAGAATTATAGTAAACCCACAAGTATCGATTCTAGGCCAAAACCTTACTATACAATGACTTATATTCAAGATATAAAACAATGCGAGTAAACAACATGCATTAAAATCCTGACCATGGTAAAAGGCCCAATTTTAAATTACAGTATCATACATAAAATTAGAATTTGAACTGATAACAGGTTTGCATAAATTAAACAAATGTCTGGTTACATTTTGTTTAGCCTTGTTTCAAAAGAAACTACAATCAAACCTATGATTGTGCCTGATAATTAAGACAATATGACCATATTGCAAAAAAGGAAAAAAAAAGAATTTCTTATCTAACCCTGTTGGGTCAGGGCCTAGTAAGCCCTATCTCCACAACTAGACTTAGCCAATCCTTTGCCATAAACTAGACTGATAATTAGGGAGTAGAGAAAGGCTATTGAAGTAACTTTGATCGAAGGATGAGGATGAGGTTCTCACGATGTACCTAGTCCATTCATAGTGGAAAATAGAAAGCTATTCCCTTTGTTAACATTTCCCATCCATATCTAGAAGATCTTCATGAGCTAATGGCAAAGAATGGCCTAATCTACAACTTCAATGGGCTATGACCTCAAACAACAAATCTTTACAGATGGATGCAATCTAATTGGACTAGATCTTGCAAGGTTCTCTTCTGTTCTAAGGGCTTCTTCATAGTTGTGTTTGCCCATCAGGAAGATTATCAGAGTTCTCTATCTAAGGGCCCATGGTTCTAGGGAAAAGGGGGGATTTTCATGATCCCTTGGTTGATAGACTTTGACCACTCTATGATAGTAATCATAGAGCTCCCCATGTAGGTTCGTCTTCCAAACTTTTTGGCACATCTATCTCATGATTCAGTGATTACAAGCATCAGAAACACCTTGGGTCACTTGCTAGCCACATATATTACGCAAGGCCAAAGTGGAATTTATACCTATGGTAGGATCTGCGTAGAAACTGACATTAGTAAATGCTTGCCTGACAAAATCATCCTGAAAATATGTGATTTCCACTAGAGCTAGCTCCTAGACTATGAGAACAGGACTTTTTGTTGTCGCCTCTACCATCAAGCATGACACCTACATAATTCTTACACTTGAAAGCCAGTAAAACAAAAGACTAAATTTAAGGCTTGGAAGCCATGCAATCCGCCCCTTATGGAGGAAGAGGACTCCTCATCTTCAGATCAGGAGGATAGTGAATCAAATGATGAAATGTTCTCTTCGAATGAGGACTATGGGGAGAGTAAGGAGAATAAAATTTTAACAATTTGCAAAGAAATAGACAATACTACTATTTTATTGGGAGCGGTAAAGCGAGCCTGTGAATTAGTTTCCTATGAATCTGATAAGGACACAGTAGTATCCTGTCAGGGAATTCTTCAAGAAGTCGTGGTTACTCCTTCGATGAATGGGTGGGTGAAAGTAACCAAAAAGTAAAGGGAAAAAAGTAAATATGAAAACGAGCACCAAGTTGGGTGATACTTTTGTTTTTGTTACTCTGTTTACCTAGATGTCTCCTTACAGTTTGGTTTTGGTCTCTCTGTAAAAATCCCGCCTTCAGGCAAGTATTGTAAACTCCTTTTGATTAATGAAACTCTATGCACAAATTTACAAAAAAAATAAAAAAAATGAATTAGATATTGAAATAAATTAGTTAATATAGATATTTTACCTATATTGAAATATTTAAAAAAATATAAGAAATATATATATATATATATATATATATATATATATATATATATATATATAATCACTTTTAAAAGTTGATGTAAATCATGTTGTTCCACATTAATATCTAAATATTTATGGTTGAGAGAGAACATTTTTTTTTAATATCTTCTAGGTTGTAATGTCAACAACAAATTGAGTGAGCAATATGATTATTGATATTTTATAATGCATTTAAATAAAACTAACCAAATAGATATAGTCAATTTTGTTTTTAACAACAAACCTAATGAACATAATGAAAGTTGGATAATTGACATTTTATAAGGCTTTCAATTAAAACTTATCACATAGGTATATTTATATTTGTTTTTAATAATATTTGAAATTTCTTTACTCAAGCTTCTGTGATCCATAATGAATTAAACAAAGTCTTTCGATAGTAATCACATGAGAGAATTTTTTGGCCGACACGTTTTAAACCAACAAGTGTGGTTCATCATCAAGACTAGATGAAGAGACAGACCATGGCAAAGGCTTAAATAGAGAGCAATGTAGAGACATAATTCCAAGTAAGGGTTGTATCTGAACAATAATGTTTAAATTATAATATTAATTTATTAATATATTAAAAACAAATATTATTAAGTAATGACTATATTAAACGGCTAATTTTTGAAAAAAATATTTAAATAATGATATCATTTCATTAATTTATTAAAAATATTAATAGGTGACGGCTAGTTTTTGAAAAATAATATTTAAATAATAATATTAGTTTATTAATTTATTAAAATATTAATATGTAACGAATATATTAAATTGCTAGTTTTTGAAAAAAATATTTAAATACTGATATTATTTCATTAATTTATTAAACATAATAGTAGGTAATGGCTAATTAAATGGATAGTTTTTGAAAAATAATATTTAAATTAATTTATTAAAATCAAATATTAAAAAATTATTTAAATAATGATATTAGTTTATTAATTTATTAAAATATTAATATGTAACGGCTATATTAAACGGCTAATTTTTGAAAAATAATATTTAAACTACGATATTCGTTTATTAATTTATTAAAAACAAATATTAATAAGTAACTGTTATATTAAACAACTAGTTTTTAAATTAAATAAATAAATAATCAAAGCCAAACTTTAAAAGAGGGAGTAAAAAATTATAAAAACGAGTGAAGACCCTAATTGAGACAAGATCATTTGATAAATAAAATAACTAATGGAAATAAAATAAAATAAATTAAAAATAATTAATGGAAAAATAAATAAAATAAAACAAAAAAATACACAAGTCAATAAATATATATATATATATATATATATATATATATATATATATATATATATATATATATATATATAAACAAACCAAAATAAATAAATATATAAAAATAGAAACATATATATATCAAAGAAAAAATAATCAATAAATAAAATCTGGTCAATAATAAAATATGAAATAAAATCGGGTCAATAATAAAATATGGGGCTCAGGCCCATTAAACAAATAACAAAAATACTAAAAGGAGTTAAGAATGAATAAGATGATAAAATACATAAAAAACATGAAGTATCAAGAAAATAAACTCTAATAAATCAACAACAAATACTATAAACTTCTAGTAATATTACAATCATCATCTCTATTCAAATTATTGGGTCTTTTTTCAATTTTGACATTGTTTTTTATTTAAAAACGATTTCATTTTAATTTTTAAAATGAAATATGTCAACTCAAATTTTTTAATTAAAAATAATCACATAAATATATTCATTTTTGTTTTTTTAATTAAAATTAATCACATAAATATGTTATTTTTGTTTTTAATAATATTTTACATTGTCTTTATTTAAAAACTATTTCTTTTTTATTTTAAAAAAACACATATTCACTCAAGATTGAGCAGGAAAGGAATCTCACATCTTAGATTGCATCTTAAAGCAACAATAACTTTATATATATATCTATATATATATATATATATATATATATATATATATATATAATGGAAAATAATATTCAAAATAATATTAGCTTTATATAATAATTTTTTATTTTTTAAAATTTTCTAAAATATTATTTTGTTTAAATAAAATTTCTTAAATAATAATTAATAAAAATCACAATATTACTAATAATTAAAATTTTAAATAATAATAATATTTATAATTTTATTTTTAAATCTAACTTTTCAATTACTCATCTTTACTTAAATTTTGAGTAAATATTCTACTCAATAAAAATGAATAAAAAAATCACTAATTTAGTAACCATCACTGAGTGAAAAAATTAAAATTAAAATATTTATGGTTGAGAGAGGACATTTTTTTTTAATATCTTCTATATTGTAATGTCATCAACAAATTGAGTAAGCAATATGATTATTGATATTTTATAATTTATTTAATTAAAACTAACCAAATAGATATAGTCAATTTTGTTTTTAACAACAAACCTAATAAACATAATGAAAGTTAGATAATTAATATTCTATAGGGATTTTAATTAAAACTTATTACATAAATATATTCATTTTTGTTTTTAATAATATTTGACATTTTTTTATTTAAAAACTATTTCATTTTAATTTTATAAAGAACATATCTCATGATCTTTAATTAAAACTAATCACATAAATATATTCATTTTTGTTTTTAATAATATTTGACATTGTTTTTATTTAAAAACTTTTTCATTTTTATTTTAAAAAAGACATATGTCAACTCAAGATTGTGCAGGGAGAATGCATCTTAAAAACAATAACTTTTAAAGTATATATATATATATATCTATATATATATATATATATATATATATATATATTTTATAAAAAATAATATTCAAAATAATATTACCTTTATAAAGTAATAATTTTTTATTTTTTAAAATTTCTAAAATATTAGTTTGTTTAAATAAAATTTCTTAAAAAATAATTACTAAAAATCACAATATTACTACTAATTAATTTTTTTAAATAATATTAATATTTATAATTTTATTTTTAAATCTAACTTTTTCATTACTCATCTTTATTTAAATTTTAAATAAATATTCCACTCAATAAAAATAAATAAAAAATCACTAATTAAATAGCCAAATTTTGAATAAATATTCCACTCAATAAAAATAAATAAAAAATCACTAATTTAGTAGCCATCCATCAATGAGTGATAACATTAAAATTAAAATTAAAATAACTGCCCACACATATCAACTTTGAGTGTCCCCATAAATTTTATAAAACATAAATAAATAAATAATCACTAATTTAGTAGCCATCAGTGACGGAAAACATTAAGATTAAAATAAAGGTTGCTGCCAATGCATATCATCAGCTTTGAGTGTAGCAATAAATTTTATAAAACAGATTTGCCTTCATTTTCAAAGATACGGCGAATGTGAAATATAATCTATATAAAATGTTTTTTTGCCTTCGTTATGCATAATTCAAGTACATTATCGACCATTTCACTGTGCATTTGTCAGTGCGTACAGGTAGGGCCCACGGGGACGGTAATGGGAAAATGCTATTTCCAATCCCATAGCCTCATTAATGCGGGGCTACATGTGCAGGAGATAGCCACCTCGCGTTTAGATAATAAAAAAAAAACGGGGTAGTACCCACCTCGCGTGTTATAAACTCCTATCTCCTGTGCATGTAGCCCCGCATTAATAAGGCTATGGGGTTGGAAATAGGAGTTGCCACGGTAATGCAGGATACCTTGAATTTAATTCCATGCCTCGATCACCGCTGGACGGAGCGGGGACAATCACTTTGTCAGACGTAACCACTTTCGGGTTGCAAAAGTTTTCCGACAACAATTCCCTTAATGGATTTTAAGGTCCGTTTTTATAAACGGATACAGAGAAGTGGGACCAAACAGCTACGTAAAAGTTTAGGAGAATCGAATATTTGCTTGTGAAAAAGTTTCCCGCCGAAATGATACCAGCTCGTCCACTCACGCTGAGTTTGGACCATTGTGATGTTCGATGTCTATTTTATAAAACCGGAGAAGCAGGCCATAGCATCCTATCAGCGTTTGGTCAACGAATAAAAAGTGCGGACGGATTTAGATTCGCGTAGTCTAACGAGGTGGAGGAGTTGTCCAGAAAGTTATGGAAATTTCAGTTATATTTAGAGAAAATCTAGCAAGGATTTTTGTAAATCTAAGTTATAGTTTTTAGACTTCAAAATTTTAGGTGTCTTATACATTTTTGATGGTGCTGAATCCATTTTCACCATCAAAAACACGATTCAAACACTGCATTTACAAGATTTTTTGAATTTTTTACCAAATTCCAACCACTTTCAACCATCCAGACAATTCCTCTCATTAGACAATTTCATTAGACAATTTCCCTGTTTGAGCCATATTATGAATTTCTGTGGATCCAAATCCTGGTTAGCACGGCTGAAATCGGAAAATAATGTAAAGAACGAACGTTATTGTTTTATAAAGAATGTTCTGTATGTTTATAAACGGTGTTACAGTAAAGTTATAAGTTTCATGATGAGTATCACACATGTCATAAGTTTTAATATATATATATAAATATATAAATATAAAAATAAGAAATAAAAGTGAAAATCATAATTCATCTGAATTATTGACACTAAAGCCTAAGTTTGGTCGGGTAGCAGAAGCATTGAGTATTGAGCCCAAGTTTTGTTTGGCAACAATAAAGTTCTAATGCAAAAGCTATATCATTCTTTTTTTTAATTTAAAAAATTAATAAATAAAATTGAAAATCATAATGCCATTTGATTTATTGAGGCTAGAACGTAAGTTTAGCTGGGTAGCATAAGCATTGTTTGTATATCAAATTAAAATTTCATACAAATAAAATGAACATATATATAAATAATTTTACGGATTGGGCTTTGTTAGGGAAGAAAGTGAGCTTGAGTTTTTCTTAACCTTGAAGTAGGAGAGATATCGCTAGTATGGTTTTTTTAAAGGAAGAAAGTGAGCTTGTGTCTTTTTTTAGCCTCAAGCAGGAGAGAGGCCGTTAGTATGGTTTTTTTAAAGGAAGAAAGTGAGATTGAGCTTTTTTTTGAGCGGAAGCAAAAGAAAGGTCATGAGTATTAGACAAATCCGTTAAGTATAGACTCACTTAAGAGCACAACATAGTTACTATATTCCCTACCATAAGCATGCCAACTTACAAAATTTGAATCTAGGCGGGGAAGATAACAACTATTCCACCCAACCACCCAAGTTAAACTCAATTGACTAAATCTGGTATCACTTCTTCTAATCAAGCTGGGTGGTGGCAGAGAAAAATGGGTGTCGTGGGAACAGTTGGGAACACATTCATAGAGGAGCAACAAGTGTTCTCCTTGTGCAAAAAAATCCTCACCCTATGAGCTTTGAAGGCAAAACATCTAGGGTTTTTAAGAAGGTGGCAATAAGCTTCACCCCTATAATCGGTGATTCAGAAGCCCACACCATTTCTCCTGGCTTAGTTGCATCTCTCAAACCTATTGTCTCGAGTGACGATTTTCAACAATTCTAGATCTACCCTTTGCGTGTGTGTATTTTCTGCAGTGTGCAAACGTCTCAATTAAGCAGTGGCTAAGGTTTGTAATGAGAAAAACCCCAAGTAATCAACGATTCTATTGTTATGGCTCTAGAAGATGTGATGACCCTTGATCTCAAGTACGATTGGGAGGTTGAGTTGTAGAATGATAAAATTTGGAATGTGAAAAGCCCTTTTAAAAGAGACAAGGAGTATATTAAGATTCTCAAGAGGTATAAGTGATGGCAGGCACAAGGGTTATGATCCACATGGAAGATTGGAATTAGGGAGTAGGTCAAAAGAAAACCATGAGCTTATCCCTAAGTCTAATTGCATTGAAAGTGACAAGTCCTTAGGGAAAAAGTTAGTAAATTCGTTTTCAGGGAAGGAAGCATGTAGTGTGGGGTTTCTGTAGAGTTGCACTTTGATCCCCAAGGAGGCTAGGGAAGGGGACCTAGATGTAGTGGCGGTAACTAAAAAAAATCCATCGGTGAAGGAAGACTTGTTGTTTGAAGGCTCAAGAAGGAAGGTTCGAATGTATTCTAGGGTTTGATCTTTTTGTTGATTTTTCCTTGGTTTTCCCTGAGGTTGGTCTCGTTGGTAGATCTTTGGACAAGAAATTTAATAGGAAATGTTTGGGAGAATGGTTGCGAAAAATTTGGCTCCCTAGATTAGGTTATTTTTCACCTTTTAACATTCTCCTAAAGAACTGCTCCTAAAGGAGTTCCTCTCTATAAAAGGTGGAGTGGAATGTGAATTTGAAGAAAGTGAAGAATTGTTGAAATGTTTAGAATCAATGAATGTTGGAATCTTTCAGGCGATTGGAATTTCTGCTCCAAATGAAGCTCAGATAATGTTTTATGGGAGCATAGCCTTCAAGAATCATTGAAGATTCCCCTTTCTAACACAAATGTCATCTCTAATGTTAACCCTCTACATTTTTTAGAAGCGATTAATAATTATACGGTGGGGGTGATGTACAAGTTTCATCTCTAGTTATGCAAGGAAACAAAATGCCACAAAAAGACCCTATATGACCTAGTTATCAATAAGGATATCTAAATGAGGACAATTTAGTGGGCCTTTATAGGAATTGATTTGGGTCAATGATGCTTTGGAGATGAGCATAAAGGATCCATTAGTAGACAATGCTGTTGTGGATATGGGGTATCGATCTAAAGGTGTTGAAGCAAACAATTCTAATGTGAAGATTGGTGAAGGAGAAATTTAGAATTTTGTATCATCATACTTGGGGGAAATATTGCGAGTATTATCCTCTTTAGTCCCAATTATGGAAAATAAAAGTGAGGCTAAGGAGGAATTATCATGCATTAGTAAGAGTCATATTTTCAAGGTGTTGAAAGCCAAGATGAAATGAAATTTGCTTAAGCAAAAATAACCTAAAGGTGGTTTATCTGAGTCTTCTTTGTCTAGTGGATCTTTTCTAAATTTACTTTCTTCTATGGAAGCTAAGGGATCAAGGGTGGTTTCTCATAATTTAAAACCCTGTGCTTATAAAATAAGTCCTATAGAAGGGCTCAATCAGACGTCCATTCCAATGGGAAGTAGGGGAAGGGATCTAAAGAAAAAGGATATGGTTTATTCTGAAAGGTCGAAATCATTCTCCCAACCCTTTTTTAGGCCCCTTAGAGCAGAATTCCTTGCTCCAAAGGTTACCTAATGAAGATCTTGTCCTTGAATGTGAGGGGGTTGGGGGGCTCCCCTAAGAGTAATGCTCCTAAGCATTTATTATTTGTTCATAATCCAATTGTCATTCTCTTGCAAGAGACTATCTATGTACGCTTGAATTGTGAATATTTATCCAACTTGTTGGCGTGGTGAAATTCCTTTTCTACTGATGCTAGTGGGAATTCAGGTGGAATAATATGGTTGAGTTGGTCCCCCTCAGCTGGTCATTTTTATTTCTCTGACTGTGATGGTGGAATTGTAATGGAAGGGTTTAGTTCTCCCCTATGGATGAATCTATCTCTCGTCAATTGTTATGGCCCCTATGACAACAAAATCATCTTTTGGTCAGATCTATTGGACCGGGTGAATGCATGAAGATGGGTTACACTTTTGGGTCAAATTTGATGATGACATTTCCAAATTTTACTCTTTTATTGAATTGAAGCTCTTGTAATTAATACAATCAGTGTGAATTTTGATTCGGAATAAGATTACAATTTGTGGAGAATTATGTTTTTGTCCTAATGACTTTTTTTGCAAAAACATTTACTGTCATATAATCTGTCAATTTTCCATTAAATTAAATACTTGTCCTTGCAAATTTTCACACATCTTAATAGGTGTGTGTGTGTTCACGTGCCTAACTTAGTCTAAAAATGTGTAATTTTTGAAAAAATATATATATGAGTGTGATCTACATAGAGGGAACTGGGGTATGCATATTAAAACTTTATTTTTCTATGCAAAATTATATTTTTTTAATTATTTTTTGAAGTTGTCGTATTAATATTTCAATTGCATTTCTTAGACACCTGTGTTCACATAATATTTTTCTACTATTTAAATAAATTTAAAAACCAAGAGTACCATTTTGAAGAGGACTCGTAAATGAAGAGGCTGGTATTTATAGATTTTTTTTTTTCATTTTGTATCTTTTATGTTATTAAATTTTTATTCAGCCCCTTTGAAATTGTCTAAAAAATTTTCAAACATTATGTTTAAAATAAATTAGATGAATAATATCACATGAAGCCGAAAATGTCAAACTCATATGCCATTTAATAGAGGATTCCTTCACAAATCCAACATGATCAACTACATGAAGCTGAGTCACCTTCACATGGATGAGTTAGAAAAATATGACTTGGTCGAGTCTGTTCAGCTAATGCATCAATGTAATAAAAAAATAAAAAAGGAAGAAAAAATTAGAATAATAAAACAATAAGCTCTCTATAGGTATAGAAGAGGGAGAACCTTGGATGTTAATTCCTAAAGTTGATGGATATATTTATCATTACTTTATTTAAACTATATTTCAATGTTACAAGTTAAATGAATAACCCCATTCCAGGAGGTTTTCTGGTTGAATCAATTCCATCAGACCTCACATAGAGAGAATGTGGATATATTTTTGGCTTTCAACATATATGCAAAGCAAAGCCTTGTAAACCCTAAACTCATTTATCTGGTGATGTAAGATTATATGGACTGATAAACCTTGTAAATCCTAGAGGATGATGTCTGTTAGATAGGCTTGGGGTCATTTAATCCACTGGAGGTGGTTGAGTCAAGTGTTAGACCTTGAGGGGCATCCCTCAAGAGGGGAGCACATCTAGTGAAAACTTTGATCTAGAGGCCATATTTGAATATTCAACATATGCGAATGATATTGATGAGTCATGAGTCATGAATTGTGATTTATCGTGAAAATTTTGAGAAATATTTGATCAATGAAAATTCAAAAATTTCACCTCAAGAGTCAACCTTGAGGTTTCCTAGATCAATTTCCTATGAAGTTTTGGCCTTAGTGTTGAGTCTGAATTTATGAAACATATGATATAGCATTATATATATTTCATTTATTTCCAACCAAATACACAATGAAGCCCAAGAAAATAAACATCGTACAAACTTCAAGGGAGTTATGTTTCCATCCCTTAGGGCACATTTCTCAAGATATAATAGATATGAAAATAACTTACTAACATGTTTGTTACAAACACAATTTTTCCCTGTACGCTTCCATATAATTGTTTAATCACTCAACAAAATATGTTAACTGCTTATGATAAATCAATATGCCAAGCAACATTAGAAAATATTTGTTCACCATGGGAAATATGCTAAAAATCAGATCTACAAGTACACAATGTTTAGATTCTAGGCAGTAAAGTGTGCATATGGATTATGTTTGATGTACATATGGACAACTCAGCACAAGGTAAAAGATAATTCTTCAATATTATCACAAGCTAGGGATCTCAAGTGCCTTCAAACCTAAGCTAGGGCATCCACCATTAATAGCAAACCGTAACTAGCAATACAAATGCCTAGCAAGGCATCCCACCAAGTTATCTAGTCACACCAAAGACTCCACAACAAGCTAGCATCAATACTAACATGTTCATCCTTGTTATTTCACCAAGCTTGCCTCACAGAATCTCTCCAAGCAAAATGCTCCAGGTCTTTTCTATAGTTTCTTTTCCACAAACCCTCGGTCCTTCAAATTTCCTTTAGGTTTTGCCTCACATAAATCGTAGTGCCTTTCTCCCTTGTGTAAGACAAGTCCATCTTCAAGATACACATGATGTAATGAACTCTTGCATGCTTACTACATGAATACTACAACTAAAGTTTATATCTTCCCAAATGTGCCCAAGAAAAACAAGCATAAACACCCAATTACATAATGAGAAATCATAACTTTGGGATTGGATGGCCCACCTTCAAACATACGATCCTGATAGATGAGCGAGGGTACACAATGGTTGGCTCAAGTGGCGGAGAAAAGTAGCATGTAAAATCTATTAGGTGGCTGGCAAAGGGTTGCTGACTGTCGGCTGAATACAAATCTAGGAGAAAAAATCTCCTATGGGGTCACCCACTGGTGGTGGGTAATAAATACATAAGCAACCTAATATTTTCCTCAAGATAAGGTCTCCAAGTGAAGCACTCTCTCTTCAAGTTGTACATGTGTGAAGTTAAGGCTCCTCATGTGGTGTACCCTCAAGCATAGGCTCCAAGTGTCAAGTGATCCTCATTTCAAGGCTTATTGCTCTCCAATACAAGTATCCATTGCTCCAATGCTCCTTTTCAACATGTGTACCAGGTCTACATACAACTCTAAGCAATTCACCCTCAACCCTAGCTTCCTCAAGTCAAGCACTCGTCCTCTTAAGGCATGCCAAGTGGTCCCAATGCCCTTGGTGGGTAGAGTCAGGGTTGAATTTCACCATACAAGATGCAAACATTATCCAGAAGCAAGCAAAAATCCATGATGTCAAATTTGTACCATCTGTTGGGCTTAGAAACAGGAAACCCAGTACAAAATAGCTAAATTGATCAAGGATTTGGATTTAAACTAGGTTCACTAGTCCAACTATTG
The DNA here is from genome assembly GCA_031772625.1 of Pinus tabuliformis. Lineage (NCBI taxonomy): Eukaryota > Viridiplantae > Streptophyta > Pinopsida > Pinales > Pinaceae > Pinus > Pinus tabuliformis. Next base: position 889,726,552 of record CM062816.1, on the reverse strand, counting down.
CAAAGAATTCAAACTTGATCTTTACAAACAAGTGCATATATGCAAACTACAAATGTAATATTTGATAGCCAGATCCATCCATCAAAAGGATAAAGTGCCCATAAGAGTGTAGCTTTAGCAACTCATCAAGATTCTTTATCAAAGGTAGGTGATGCTGCCATAACTGAAGTAAAAAGCTTGCAAGTGACCACCTCAACAATGTCATTAAGTGTTCCCTCTAGATAATCACTAACATGTGTAAAAGAGAATTGTTGTAAAGATGGACAAACCTCCATACTTCACAGCCTCTGATATTCATCCTTCAACTCAGTTAGAATATATTCAACACCCAAATGCCACTAGACAACTTATATCAATTCCTCAATCAACAGTTTCACGTGTAGTCACCCAAAGACATGCCAACATGCAGGGTAACATGATCACCACTCATCAATTTCAAGGCTCACAATGTAACAACCCCGAAATTAAAACATGCAACTAAATAGATAAATTATGTGATTTATAATCAACACAAATTTATCAACTATTAACATAGAATTTTGGAAATATGAGCAGATACAACTTACCTGTGGCGATGATATTCCTTACTTGTGATTTTGGAGGTGAACATTATTTGAATCCTGCTAATCACACCAATGTTTTTGGGATGACTCTCCACCCAACTGTAGGCTCAATTGCACAAAATCTTGCTACAACTGGCCACCCCCGAGCCCTCAATCAACGTACTACTGCCAGGGAATCCTTTGTCTCACAACACTTTTCTCCCAAGAAAATGGATGATGGAATCATGGAATGATCTCTCATCTTCCTCACCATCTATTGAATAGATCAAACATTGGAAGGGGAACCACATGCACACATTCCATGTGTCAACATGCAATTTTTATTTTTTTATTTTAAGATTTACTTAAGTTAAATTTTCTCTTAATTTATTTATTTCTTATTTTATTCATTTTTACTTTTTGATAACTTTACTTATTTTTACTATTTTTATAGTTCTTTTAGTTAACTCTTTTTTATTTTATTTTACCTTTTGTTAACTTTAATTTTTATTACTATTTTATAGTTTTACTTTTATATCTACTTATTTAGAACTCTAGTATTGTTATTTATTTGTTATTATTATATTTCTTTATTATTTATTATCTATTTACTATTATTATCTTTTCTTTATTGTTTATTATTTATTTGCTTATAAATATTATTATTATTATTATTATTAAGGGACATTACACACAAGATGTAGCTATTGTAGGGAAAATAATACTAAGTTGCCATTCAACGACACCATCTACAGTTTCTTCCTTAAATTATGCTATAGAAAGGGAAACTAAGATGCATGGCTCTCTCACCCGCTCAACTTGACTTTTTAGTTGAATCAATTATCAAAATGCTTTAGTTGTCTTCACGAGTGGGTGATAGAAATCATTTCAACCAAAAAATTTTGAATTCTATATTAATGTAGTTTTGGCCTCATACTAGTGAGAGACTCTTAGCCTTGCAAATTGCTACCATCTATAAGAGTTTGGGTGAATTTGGAAGGTCTGGAACTTTAAACTCTCAACAGGTTCCTTCAGGGGATAGATCTTGAACATTTGTTCCCTGGCTCAGAGTTAGCACCACTAATTACCAGCCACACTAGTTAGTTAGACATGAAAGACATTGAATCTGAAATAACCATGGGAACCCCAACAACCATGTCATTTCTAATGATGGAGGGCCACATTGCATATCAACACCAATACTATTTATCTAAAGTAAACATTGGAGCTCTAGTTGCAATTCTTCCTAGTAAACATAAGAAATAAGTGCCACAACTCATTCCCTGGCATGTACATATTACTCAAGCTTGAGGGCATCTTCCCACTACAAGATTTTGAGCTACTACCTAGAAAATTCACTTCTTTTTGTTGTTGTCAGTGTTCTGTGAATTTATATCAATGGTGTTCTTTTTGTTTATTCCTTGTAGTTTGAAATGGTTTGCATTTCTTTATGAAGACTAAGCCAATGTTCATGCTAGGGGAAAAAGTTCTAATTATTATTGACCATTTATTTTCAACAATGTTGTGCTAGCATGGGAATCTACAACAAACTGCTTCACAGAAAAGGTCTGGTTATATTTAAGGTCTTCCTATGACTATTTTACTAGTAGTTAAATATTAAAAATGCATCCTTTCAAATTTGAAGACATCATATGAATATCTTTATTCTTCTTGAACCCAAATTATTCCTATGTTGGCTACAGGAGAAAGATGAGATTGATAACCAAGAAGAAGGGGAAGGATCAATACATTGAGTAAAGAGAAGGTTGAAGTTGACAATTCAATTGATGTAGCAACTAATTCATCCAATACCTGTTGCAATTGTTCATTGAAAAAAAAGTGTTGAATATAAGAATGCAACATATACTCTTGCTAAAACAACCTTGTGAGATGCATGCAAGTTAGCTTCTACCTCTAATAAAGATATGAGAAAGAAAGCTGAAAATGAAAACTTGTATGTATCTAGTTGGATTCACTTAAAATAATCAATCAACTGTATTACAATTAGGATTTTATTAGTTCTACTTGTAATATTGACCATCTCCAGTGTTAGGATTTTGTGTAGTTTTATATCCAATGTATTGTTTTGTAATATTGACCATCTCTATTAAGCTGTTTTTTCTATCTGAAATATGCAAGTTTTCCTTTTAACATGAATTATTTTAAGAAATATTGTACACAATTTCTTATTTTCTTGAATTGTCTATTACATGGTCAAACTATATCTTTTCAAAACCAGAAGCATTTTATGAAAATCATTTAAATTCACTACTTCATTTGGCAAGGCCTTTGGGAAGCTTCAGAAACCTAAAAGATTGAATGCGAATTTTGTTTTGAGGATGACAGAAAGCTTCATGGATAGAGCAAAGAACTTGGAAGATGAGTTCTCCAGGTAGTATTTATTTTTGAACAAGATGACTAATTGTAGTGATTTTTCAATATTTATGATTGTTTATCAAGCTTCAACAAAAAGTTTATCCTTTCTTGATTGATTATTAATTGATGGATTTGTTATTTCTACTTGTTGCTCTTTCTTGAAGTTTCTATGCTAACTGGTTTGAACTAATTGAGGATCAACCATTGGTGATATTGTTGTAATATGTTAAATTATTGTTTGTCTTGAATCAAGTATTTGTTGTAAAATATCAATCAATGTGTTATATCTTGGAAATTACAAGTATGGTAAATATGGGAAAACTATCGGTGCTTTGCATGTAAATATGCAAAAAAGATGGAAACTACTCTTATTTTGTCTTTTCATTATATTGATCAGTGATGTTTTGAGTTTGAGTGATTGACGATGGCCACAAGTGTTCCCTAAAGTTGAAATTTTGGTGTTGGAATCCAGTGTGAATTTTCCATTCAAGAATCATATAACATGTGGAATCTAAAAGTTACATTCCAAAATAATCCTATTTGGGGGATTACTAGTGGTGATTGCTACTTATTTTCAATGTTGGAAATTTGATCCAAATCACAGCTAATATATTGTACCATGGGCCAGGAACACAATGTGAAGGGATTTGTCTTTTCAATTTATCCACTTATACTGTAGTGATCCATAAATATAAGAAAAAAATTAATAATTTGATATAGACTCGTTGGCTTATTCATATGTGATAATGGACTCAAATAGTAGTTCTTATTTGAATAAATTCTCATAAGGCTTGGGCATTCTTGACATCATCGACCTCTGGCCCTAGACTTATTCACTTAGCCTTCTACATTATCCGATTATAGTCATGTATACAAGCTATTCTATTATTGTATCCTATTTACTTCATTTCATTTTATTCTAGACTTAGATTGGACATTTCCTAGGAGTTTTCTTTGCACTCCCACATCGTATAAGTAATCTACAACTTGATATTTTTAGCATGTATCTTAGTTGACATTATTGTGCCTAAGATTTCCTTGAAGGTTGAATAATAAGTTTACTAAGGTGCTATTTTATATGGTGAAATTTTATTTTCTTTGTTTATACAGGTCATTTGGCCACATACTGTTCACTATTGCCCAACTGAAAAAAGTTCGAGTTTCTTGATTTTATGGAGAAAAATGTCATCGACAATATTGCTTATATTGAGTTATATCGTATAAATCCTTTATAGTCTGCTTTAGCTTATATTCCATTGTTCATCGTCTTTCATGTCTTATACTCTGCATTGTATCTTCTTTTTTTTGGGAAAAGGAACTCAGTATTGATGGTAAGAAGTAAGAATTGAAGAAAGAGGAGAATAACAACACTCGAGCGACAAATGCAAATTAAATAGAAAGAGGAGGAAATTAGTCTAGTGGTACCCGTAGAGCCAATATCTCGCATAAAACACACACATAGAGACTGATGGTCAAGTCTTCAGAGTTGGTGAATTCACTTGCAATGCCTTGGAAATATAATGATATTGTTTTGAAGTGATGAAACAATATTTCATGTGTAAATTGTACTCCAAACAATATTAAGTTGGAAACTCATATTGTAATACTTGACTTTTTATATAATATAATTTATGTGGTTTAAATTATTTATAGTTGCACTTGATATTATTTATTATTGTAATTAACATATGTAACTTTGTGTTTTCATATTAGATGAACATGTACATTGTATGCCATTTTTTTAAAATTTAGTTGCAAAATCATACTAATTAATTTATGTTGATTAATAATGAACACATAAAATCAATTTAAAACTACTAGATTAGTAGTTTATGTTGATTAATGTTGAACACAAATAAAATGAATATGTGATTAAAGTAGTTTTTTATAATGATTGTTAATAAATGTAACTAAAATAAATATAAACAACTAGAGTAGTCATTTTTATAATGAATATCAAACTGCCAAAAAAGTATAAATGACTACTGCAAATGATAATTTTGTGATTACAAATAACGACTAAATTTTGCATATATACAACTCTCAGTAGTTAATTTACAGTGCCTTATAACACGACCAAAATTTAGTCATATTTCTTTGGTCATTAATTGGTTTCAAATGATGACTAAAATTTATATATATATGAATAATGGTAGTTAATTTACAGTATCTTATAACTCGACCAATTTTTTGGTCATATTTTTTTGGTCATTAATTAATTTTCTCGGGCTATCATCTAGTAATATATTTTGTTGTATATTTGGCCATTAATTGTGGAAATTAGTGACTAAATAAAGGACTAAATTAATGATCAAATTTATGACTAAATATACTACTAGGTAATAAAGTTGAGACAACCAATTAATGACTAAGCTAAAAATGACTAAAAGTTGGTCGCGTTATAACATACTGTAAATTTGCTACTATTGATCATGGACCGAAAAATAGTCGTTTATATGCAAATTTTAGTCTTTTTTTAGTAACTAATTAACCATTTTGTACTAGTGGAAAAATAAAAATAGATAGACATCACGCTATTGATTCTAGAAATTGAATGTGAAAGTACTTACCTAGAGTTTGTTTCTTTTTCTCCTAGTATTCTAGCATGATTAAATTGAACTGTGGAAGACATGCAAAGGTTGGATATAATTAACTCTTCAAAATATCATTCACCTCATATTCTCCTGAAGTGTAGTTACTTTAGTTCTTGCACACCTCCCCTTAACTGTCAAGAAATCAATAGGAAACTTACAAGGATTGGAAAACTTTATGAATGCAAGATTAAGCATCACATATACTGGATAGCATTGTCATCAAGTGTAGTAGAAAATCTCATAGGAGATAAAGAAAATGACACACATCTCATGCTCTACTATTCAAACCATGAACAACTAGAGATAATTAGTAAGGTAATGTGTAAAAAATATACACCTCTTGCAATTTTAGAGAAATAGTTTTCGAATATTAAATTGAAAATATAGCTTTGGTTGCCTTTAGATATTTGCATTACAAATATTAGGGTCGTCCATTATTTTTAATATCCAGTATGTAAATGGGAAGCCCTGTAGATTTTAGAAGGGAAAAATACTCAAATAATTGGATGGGAATCGAGTAATTCAATCTAGAGTATTTAACTAAATTTGTTCCCCTTAAGCTAATTTAACCAATGCATTTTAGGAAAGCTTCAAGAACAACCAATGGTACCTATATACCCATATTCATAAACTTTCCTTTATGATCTTCTTGAAAATGTGTAGAATAGTGATGGGAGAATCATTCTAGGAGATTACTTCGTCGTATATAGAAAACAAATTTCCATTAGTAAGGTGAGAAAGCTATAAAAAGAAGAGATCACTAGAACGAGAAAGAGCTGTACAATTTTGTTGGTACCTACACAATGTCCAGGGATCATAAATTTTGGTCTTGTTTACATATAGTGGTTTCTGCACATATGTAATAGCCCTGATCACATTTCTCCTTTATCATAAACATTGTGAAAAGAAATTATTAAATAAATAAAAAAGTTGAGTTAGGGTCATCAGATCTAAGGATGAGGTGGACATGCTTCCTGGGAAAGATAAAAATAAAGGGGAAAAGGGCCAAAGGCACGAGGATCATTGACCTACAAGACTAATCAGTAATGACTGGGCCAACCACCACAAAAATCAAAGGAGAAGGGACAGTTGGAGAAGTTTTGAGTGGTCTTAAAAATGTGGAGAAGGTTGGGCTCTAACCACCAAAATGTAGAGTTCTAATCGCAAAAAAAGACTCCAAGGAGGGTCAATTAAGGGGGGGAAGGTTGTAATGATAATAATATCATTCTGCCAAAAGTAGTGGAGAAGGAAGAGAACACAGACACTGAACTAAATTGAAGGTGAAGTTTCGATATAGATAGAGAAGGGAGTTGAGCAGCATATATGAGGTTCTTATTCCCATAAGCAGTCTCCTCATGCCTAGGAACCTAGCTCGGGGGTGGCAAATGCATTAGAGGTAGATTGTAGCCATCTACAGTTCGAAAGAGAGTTTTTATAGCTTGGTTGCCCATTCCATCTAGGAACAAAATTTTGATATATATATATATATATATATATATATATATATATATATATATATATATATATATATATATATATATATATACGTACAAAAATGTTTTGTGTCTTATGTACTTGTAAGGTTCCCTTGTCATACTAAACACACACAATTTCTCTTAAATATTCAAATGAATTCTAGCTTCTAGCAACGCCAACACTCTAATTAGCTTCAATCTCATGCACCCAACAAAATAGAAATGAAAAAGATGTATCTCAAAAGGAGATTACTACTTGAAAAGAGCAAGTACAAGAACCTTCAATTAAGTGTATTCTGCCTCATCTTAGAGATCTAATAAGACCCATGTTCTAAGAAAATAGGGAAGCTTCAAGTGAATTACACATAATGAAAAAGGAAACATAAATTAACATATAACGATAAAAGCAAGGAAGTATGTTACTAAGAAGCATCAAGGTTGTTCTACAAGATAAATCAATGTAGAATAAGTCAATCCAATAACATTAAAATTAAAACACCAAAAATAGATGACAAAGCGATTCCAACACTGTAATTAGAAACCCAATAAAATTAAAATGAAAACACCAAAATAGATGAAAAAGCAATGCCAACACTCTAATTAGCTTCAATCTCATGCACCCAACAAAATAGAAATGAAAAATATGTATCTAAAAAATAAACTATTACTTGAAAAGAGAAATTACAAGAACCTTCAATTAAGTGTATTTTGCTTCATCTTAGGAATCTAATAAGACCCATGTTCCAAGCAAATAGGAAATCTTGAAGTGAATTACACATAATGAAAAAGGAAACATAAATGAACATATAACAACAAAATCAAGGAAAGTATGTTATCGAGAAGCATCAAGGTTGTTCTACGAGATAAATCAATGTAGAACAAGTGAACCTAATAACATTAAAATTAAAACACCAAAAATAGATGAAAAAACAATGCCAACACTCTAATTAGCTTCAATGTCATGCACCCAACAATAGGTGCAACAAATTTTTAATTACAATTTTGTAAAAATTTAATTTAAATAGGGTTTAAATACTTGATTTAGATATGAAAGACATTTATCAGTTTCAATTTCAATTTCATTTCAATTTCATTTAGTGAGATCAATTATGAGTTCAATTCTTGAGACTAATAACCAGGTACCACTTTTGGCTAGGTTCTCTTTTCCTCTGGCTAAACTTGGCACTTTACAGTGGTCTATGCAAGTCTTTACTGGGTTTACCTTCTACTGTTACCAACCCAAATTTTGGTGGTGTCTCAACCAAGGGGTTTTACTGTTTTTCAAACTAAGTGGAAATTTATTACTAATACTCTTAATACACATCCATACAACTATTGATAGTCTATCCATTATAAGTTTTGGAAAGTTTTTCAACATATTTCTCTCTGGAATCAGATTTGTTGAAATCACTTCACAGCCCTAGATTTTCAGGTGTCTAAATTGAAAAAGAAAAAATAAATAAAAATAAAAAGTCAAAAAATTCATTTTTAAATTAAAAATTAAAAATTCGTTGAATTGGCAAGGGAAAAAAAACCAAAACAATGAAATTCTAATATCTATTGAGTAAAATAGTTAATATAAACGTAACCAAAAATAACGAAAACCAAGGTAGATACGTCATTTGGGCCAGAGACACTGGGCCAAGAATAGTAAAGAAATTCACTAGAATTCTCCTGAAACTTATAATCACATGGATCTCGTGGAGAGACAAATTGGAGAGAAATATTAGAATGAATTCAATTTGAAAGTCAAAAGAAATAAATCATGGGGGCAAAGTATTACATTGTGAAATAAATAAGAAAATAATAGTAGTTTGTTTGGCTGTAATCTGTTTGGATTTGTGTTGGCTATGTTGTTGGTTATGCACCATTTATTATTGCTCCATGGTGCTAAAGGGTCAGGCCAACCCCTTATCCAAACTTTCTTTTCATGTACTAGATGGAAAAAATGGAAGTTACTCTTTCTTGATTTTCATTGCATTCAAATATCAAATTCAAATATCAGGCAGGTAGGGCAGAGCAATAGTTTAGGTCTCTTCACCAGGGTGACATTATAAAGAGAATAAGGTATGAGAAGCTTTCTTCCATACTTAGAGAAAACATGAAGGGGAATTGCTAGCGCCGGGAGCTCAGGATCAGTTTCAATTCATGACAGGCTAGTGTTGGGTCGATGACTGGACCAACGAACTATTATTAGTCTTAGTATGCTCCATGCATGAGAAATATTTTGGTAATATCCATTTAGTAAAATAGTTAATATAAACATAACCAGTGATAATGAAAATCATGGCAGAGACGTCATTTTGGCTAGAGACATTGGGCCAAGAACAGTAAAAAAACTCACTAGAATTCCCTAGGGGGCTTAATGTTTAAAAAAAAGAAGAGAATAGTCTAAACCGGTCCATGAGACTTACCTAGTTGGGACGAGGAGGCTGGATGAGGAGGAGGCTAGATGAGGAGGCTGAGAAATCTGCCAGTGACAAGTGCAACCAACAAATTCCTCTGGTGCCAATCTGTAAAAAAACTAACAATGTCATTAAAAATTCCAATAAAACTTGTAAACAAAAAACTTGAATAAACTTGCCTCATAGCACTCGGTAGGGCTTCAGCTCAAACCAAGTTCACAATGCTCAATAGGGCTTCGGCTCAAATCAACAGGCCTCACAACATTGGACAACACAAATAAAAATAAAAATACCTCACAATGCTCAACAACACAATGACAAATTAACAGTGCCGAAAACTTCGTGGTAGGGTTTGGTTTGTCATATATATAAAACACTTTTTCGAATAAATAATTCGACCAAACTAATAGTTCGACCAAACAAATAGTTTGATCGAATCATTTATTCTGCTGAATTATTGGTTCAACCAAACTATTTGTTTTCTGATTTTTTCAACGCTGACAAAAATTCATTCAACAGCTGGCGTTAGTCTAAACGGCAAAAGTTCGGCCGAAAAAATTGCGAAGCTGAAATTTTTGGAGGCATTTCTCAAAAAAGTGTAACCCAGCTTCACATTTTCACCCCTAACCATTAACATGACATTTTTGTCATGTTGGTGTTCCAAATACTTTACCACAACATAAATAAAGTTTCTCTTGGTGCTTACCTTGCCTTTTGTTGTTTCTTGCTTAGCTATTCTTTTGTCTGTGGAAAAAACGTTGGATTTTGGTTGTTATGGCCCGCCTTCATAATTAATTATTTATCCCTTTAAATATATATATGTAACAATAAATTCAATACATGTTCTTCATGTTGATTTCAAAAGAAAGAATTTTAATTTTTAAATGTGAATTTTTGGCTCCATGAAGGTCAAGAAAACCTATCTTATTGTGGCACACTGATAAGAGTGTTAAATTGAAAGGTGGTTTGAAACAATAATCGTTACATTAAATTTAAATTGTTTATTGCATTTGTGCGTTTTTATTTATTTACTTATAATTTGCAATTATATGCATCATGAACTAGCTCAGCAGTGCCCATACAAATAAATATTATGATAACAATTCATAACTAAAATTCTTATTAATTAAATGAGAGAAAAATATAGAAAGTGGTCCTCATAGTGATGTAGAAATTTTCTAACAATGCTTATGTATGATTGAAATTTTGTAAAAATCAATATTTGAGTGGGTGATCTTAAATTGATATGAATTTAAAGCTTTTTTAAATTTAAAAAAAAAAATATTAAATTTGTTTACTAATTAATTATAATTTTTAATCATTCTCGGATCCCTAAACTTTACACTAAAATCACCTATTAATTTAATAATATAAAAAATATATTTCTATCTTTCTTACCTTCGTGGAGAATGAATCTTTGTATATTGCATTAGGAACCTTTTAATTGTATATTTGGTATATTCACTTCACATTCTACACTCTAGTTAATATATCTATAGATAAATCATTCGCTAACAAGAACCCCTAGAGACTGGAGCCACATTATTAAGCTGATTGGAATGTTCACTTTTAAAGTTTTATTGAATTAAACAAAGATCAAGTTCCATTTATGACTGCAGAGTACCATATTTAATTGGCTTCTGGTGGGTCTCTGTGTTTAGCATGATGTTATTCTGTAACATATCCATAAGTCACAATAGCAAGCAGTGCTCTGCAAAAAATTTGTAGTCTCTAAGGTTGAAGCTACTAGGAGTTTTACTAAAGCTTGTCAGAGTAACCTCATTTGTCATAATTTTCTATTTGTATGATGGAATTTTACTGTCTGTGGATGTAGATATCTATCAGAAAGAAAGTGAACCTCATTTTTTTATTCTTCCTTCTGAGAAAGTTGATTCTTCCATTTTATTCATCAACATTGTTCTGCATTATTCTTCCAATGAGCATGTTTGTACCAAAGGCAAAACTGCATATCTGGGTGATAGGCGATATCCCTACTGGGATGTCATTTTTGAATGTGCTGCCAACACCAAGATCATTGCATTTCATTATCCTTTATCCTCTTTTTGAAGATACTATGTCTTTTACCAAGTTCAATACTATGGTATCTAGATTGTTTGAATTGGGTAGTGCTTACGAATCCATTGTTACAAAGAAGACAGACTGAGCTTCTAAACGAAATTTGATAGTTGTGGCTGAAAGAGAATCAAATATTCCAAGCCAACCAATTCATCGCGGTGCTTCTGAAACTTTCCTTGATGTGTTGAAAAAATTGAGCAAGCATCCATCCACTCCTTGAATCTAGAATATTAATAGATCGTATAGAAAGGAACTGGCCATGGCTTTTCTCCTCCTTACTACAACCAAAATTTTCATATTAGCCCATGGATTCATTTCTATTTCCTAGTATTCCAAGGTGTGTCATTTCTACTTGTTGGTCTTGACCTGATCGGGGAGAAAGTTAGCTGATATGTGATCCTATGCCATTAGAACAAGAAAAATTGTAATAGTCTTTATTGATTCATGTATTAAAGGAAATTCCAGACTTGGGGATGTCTTTGGTATAGATTTGCATCCGAATTTGTAGTATACCTAGGGGGGATAGTATGGGGTATAGAGGGAGGTACCTAAGGGAATAATGTAATAATGGGATGGGCCTTAGTAATAAATAAAGTGGTTAACTCGTATCATGTAAGGGACCACAAGTAGTTAGTAATAATGTAATAAGCCAATGGTATTAAATAGATGATATTAAGGGAACCATGGTAATGACCCATGGTATTGTATGTATGAGGCTTATATAGAGGCTAGAGACTCCCCATTGAGAGATGTGAACGAATATTGCATATGGCTTGTGGAGTGTTCTCCTTCCTTAAGGAGTGAATGTATGGTGTTTCCCTACCTTAAGGGTTTGATTAATAAAGTGAAGAATTTGTATATTCGATCTTGTGATTTGATCTTGCTATTTCTTGGGTATATTTGCATTATCATATATTTTTAGATCAAATCTCTTACAAGTGGTATTAGAGAACTTTCTTGGGCAAAGCGTAATTTTCTTTTATTTTTCTATCTTATTATTTCTGGGTATATTTGTATTCTCATATATTTTTGGGTTAAATCAATGACATCTATACTCAAACACATACTTTTACATCGGTCGTCTCATATTTTTCTGTTCGACATAACCATCGTGTCTTCGCCAGGTTTCTCTTGCTATGTTTCTTCCTCTTCTCCCACAATAGTCTCTGAAACTCTTGTCGCTACAACACAAGTCCTTACTCTGTCTCCATTACTCAGAGTAGATGAACACTCCCCCATGTCCTCACACTCTTACAAAGCAAGTGATGCTTCTTACACCTTGACAGGCTAGTAAATGCATTGAAATGAATTTTTCCTGAGATGATGGGCTACTGAATTGCATAGTTACATGGCAAGAAAACACTATAAGAATTTGTTAGGGCCCTGCAAGCACTAGGCCACCCTTGGGAATCAACCATAAGGTTAGTAGATTCGAGGTAGTGATCACTGAAAGAAATGTGTTTCTTCGGCCCATCGTCACTGTTTTTGTAAGTGGCCCCATAGACGAGCTAAGAATCTGTGGGAAATCTAAGTGGGAGATGATGCAACGCCCAACCATTAAGCAATGGAGTATGTAGTTTGATATTTTATCTTGTGTAAGTGACATCCAATTTTATAACAAGATTTGTTTTGGCCGCCGGAGCCTATAAAATCTGGTTCACTGCCATCTTTAATGGTGAATAAATTCCTCAGAATATGAATAATTTATTTTAGTTTACAAAGGCTCAAACTGTTCTCTCAACTTCTGATATTTTATCTCCCCTCCATTCTTGCAATTTCAATATAGGGGTTCATAACCCTTTCAACAAAAGAACTATGTAGAAGGCCCACTGTATATCTAATTTGTTGGAAAGGCAGAGGAGACAAAACACAAATTACACACACAAAACACATGAGTTGCAGCTCTTCTATTGATCACACAAAAACTTGATTCTTACAATAAACCTGGTGAAGGGTATTTAAACCTTTTCGACTAGTGACTCACCTAAAATAAATTGACATGCAACCACACACTAAAATTCGTCTATCACTTAACTCAACTTAAATCAACACTCAGCTAATTGAATCTCTAATTTTAGCCAACTCCTCACATGGGAGTAATTAGCTTATTTTAACACACCCCCTTAATTATGATCGCTAAACTAAAACATAACTCATGACAAATCAAACATGCCTACTGGTCTATGTCTTAGCTAGGCTTACAATGACTCAAGACTTTCACAATTTTGCATTTTATTTTTCTCTTCTTCCAAATTTTATATCCTCAAAATTGCTTCATTCTCTGTTGTGATTTCTTGTTGTAGGCTCCATATTTCATTACTTATTACTGCTGCAATTTTTCTTTGAATTTCTTTGAATTTGTGTTGAAAAAAATCTGATCTTGTCTTCTACACCTTCCACTTCAAATATTCGTTCAACCATGGACTGCTGCCACAACATTTCATCTTCAAAATGACTTCTTTACTCTTCTTCTTGTGCTTCATATTCTTGACTTTCTTTTTTCCATATTTCTTGATATCATAATCTTATCTTTTCTTGACTCCATTGCTAAAAAATGGTTTCAATGCATTCCTCTTTGTCTTCAAGAACATCCATATCATTCTTTTCACTTCATCATTAGGTACTACTTCATTTTTCCTATAATCTGCACACTCAAGATCATTATTCACCATTTCATTCAATTATTTTATTCCAGTTGTTGCTTTAAGGCTAGCATCAATTTGTTATATTGTTTTTTAATCTATTCTTCAATGAGCTTCAAATATGCATCAAATATATCAATAACCCTGCTTTCAAATTATGCTCCCATGCTATTTTGAACAACTGCATATTCAAAAACAATATTAAAAACATCTTTATTATGATCTTCATGAGAGTTTCCTTCTCTACATCTTCCTTCTCTGCCTTATTTTCAATTGCATGGAGTTTGTCTTCCACTATTATGTTGTTAATGGATATTCTCATAAAAAACTCTTCAATCACTTTATCCTCTTCCTGATCATCCACTGTTGCTAGATCATGTACTACTCCATGGGTAGTTCCCACTGCTTCATATCTTGCTGCTACAGTGGCAGCTTCAACCTTCAATTCTTCATCAAAAACTATGCTTACAATATTGCCACAATCAATCCATGTTTCAAAAAGGAAATCACACATATCATCAACATAATTTTTATCCACATTATGGTGGGATATCCAAACATGCATGTTCTCATTGACAATTTTATTGACAATTTCAACTTCACCAAATACATTAGTTTTGGTTGGATTCACCAATTCACATCTCACTTTGCAGCCATCATCCACATGTGTCTCATCACAATGGTATTCACCATCATCTACATCATCCATGTTACAGTGGAGTCCTTGAGAATTTATATGTTCTTGCTTTGCTTCACACACAGAGGCTCTTTTTGCAACCCTTTCAATTTCTCCTTAAAAAAATAATCATCTTCTGATAAAAAAAACTTTATAAGCCTTTTTCAAAAACCTTTTTTAAAAGACTATATTAAAATTTTTACACTACGTTAAAAACCTTTTCAAAATCCCCTTTTCACTAAAACCCTTATTTATATTTTTTTTCTATATAAAAGAAAAATTATATAAAAAATTTCCTTTATAAATCAAAGTCTCTCACTTGTTATATGAGCCTCTCATATATGAACGAAGGGATATTGTCTTTTGGAATTAAAAACCTCACACCATATCAATCGAAGAGACTAGACTTCACAATTTTAAAGCTTTGATCTTCAGTCTATTAACGTTCCTTTTGTGATGAGAGGGTTGCGTGTTAACGCCCTGTACGTGAAGGTTGTTCGCATTAGTGAGATAACGCTGCCCACCTCAAAAAACACGGCGTGCTGCCAAATTGTGATAAGTTCACGTCTTGTAATGTGGTGCTTACTGACACCAGTGTGTGCTATAACGCACTGTATATAATTTACAATGTGTGTTATAGAATTAATTATGAGAAAAATATATTTCTCTCTCTGACACGGATTGTTGCTAATCGGTATTTTCTGGCTCTTTGTAACCTCGCTCTGATATCAATTTGTTGAAAGGGCAGAGGAGACAAAACACAAATTACATACACAAAACAAAGGAGTTTCTTCTATTAATCACACAAAAACTTGATTCTTACAATGAACGTGGTGAAGGGTATTTAAACATTTTCAACTTATAACTCACCTAAAATAACTTGACATGTACCCACACACTAAAATTGTCTATCACTTAACTAGACTTCACTCAAAAGTCAGCTAACTAACTATTTAATTTTAGCCAGCTCTTCATATAGGAATAATTATCTTATTTTAACATAATTTACCTACAGTAATTACTTTTGAATTATTTCTTCTTTCAGCGGCTTCAATTCCTTGCAAATTTTTCAGTTCCTTGCCAATTTTATTTTTCTAGGAAATGTTCTAGCAATGTTTGGGGAAATAAATGCAAACATTCAGCCTGATGTTGTCCAAGATGGATACCAACATAGTGGACTGCTATAGCTGCTTTACGTTTCTGAGAAAGTCGAAGAAGGAGTTGAAGGTTGATTTCCATTTTTACAGTAGTTATTTCTCATAAGATAGTTTGTCTAGCGGCCCCTTCGGGTATTCTTGCAGTTCATGTTGAGAAGATTTAATGATGAGCCTTTATGGCTCTTTGTTGAGTTATTAAGATAATGGAGTGTTGCGGGACTATAAGTCTTTGAAGCCATCACCCGCAGCTTCCAACACGGTTAATCGCAGAGAGACCCATGTGCAGGAAACCCATAGGGTTGTTCGCATCGGGGTATGCTCTCTTTACTATTTTGAATAATTGTGTGCATTGAAGGAATTATTTGATTTCAACGATGTCCCATTCATTCGAGTCTTTCATATTTCATCCTGATCAGATGCAATAAAAATCATCAGTGAAAAACTCGTGCTCGCTCATATTTGTAAAATAGTTTTGTTTGTGAATCAAAATGTTTTTCTTCTGCAAGTGTTTCAAGAAACATGAATCGAAGGAAGGCAAAGAGCAGAATTTTGTCAATATCATAGGCACTAGATATCATCTCTTTGAAATTTACTCCATTCAAAGAGCATATTTCCAGGAAAATCATTGGGGACTTGCATCTGACATTTTCCCTATGACTTTCATGCCATTCTAATAGGTGACTTTTGCCAAAATCCCCCAGTAGTGGCATCAAATACCATCCCTTCGAAGCTCATTCCATTCAAATAGGAGACTTCTATAAAAACTCCCAGGGGCTTACATCTGGGCATCTAAAATCATCCATTTAAAGCTCATGCCATGAAAATCATCCCTTGGAGACCCAGATTCATGCCATTTAAAAAGTATACTTGTACCAAAATTTCCCTAGACTTGCATTCAATATCATCCCTATAAACTTCTTCACAGTCAAAAGACCAAGCTTATGCCTGAATTTCCCAAGGCTTGCCTGAATTTATGCCAAAATCACCTTGGAAGTGCGCCAAACATAATCTCTCTGTAACTCATGTTGTTCAGGTGGGGCAGAACAGAGAATAAAACCCTGATATATGGCTTAAAAGTCTTCTGACCTAGCTAGTGAATCAGCCCCATTGGCTGCCAATTGTATGAACACTCCCCAAGAAGAAAGCTACATCGACTGCCAAAAGTGAGGGTTTTTGACTGACTATGAATTTCCACTCAACAGAAATTGCACCATCTTCAATTTTATGCTTTTTTTTACAACATGAAAATAAAAAAGCAGACTAGTCTCCACCTCTAACTTCAAACAGAACGAGGGAATTGTGATTACAAAGCTTCTTATTACTATGTCTGTGAATCACAATATTGACTTACAGCTAAACGTTCCACTTCAGGAACATTATGAGACTGCGTGAAAACGAGAGAACAAATATTTCCTTGGATGGAATATGTTTAGAGGCTTATAGCATAAATTTCATGAAGCTTTTCAGCCAGTATTGCTAATATATCGTTCTTAATTTGAAGTGTTTTCCTCGTTACTATCTGTGGTCATTATTGGGGTATATGTTTGATTGTATGATATATTGCTTTGATTTGAAGGGATAGTGCTACTAAATTTGTCACTTTTGTTGTCGATATTTTTCAAAATCTGGGGTTGCGTAAGGGTCTAAAATTTAATTTAGAGAATATCCAGCAATTGGTTGTTTGTTTTCTAGTTGAAAACAAAACAAAGCTCCCACCGAACAAGAGTTATAGGGAAAATCTGAAAATTTGGGTACAAGTTATGTTGATTTCCATTTTATTTTACTTTAATTTGAAGATTAATAAAACTTAATGGTCATTTTTATCTTGGTGCATGTGCTAAGTGATAGTACATACTATAATGGAAAGAAGAATAAATACAATCATGATTTATGAAGTTTTCACTTTGTACTTTTTGGCATGTTTTGAGAAGAAGAAGAAACCGTAAAGTGTTTAAGATAATTTTGAGTTCAGTGACTCCAGAAATTGAGCTGAATCGATCATTATTTATATTTTTACTCCACACTTAAGAAAATAGTGTTGATGCCACCTATGCTAAGAGAAATCATGCATAGAACAAAGAAAAACAAACACCCACGAGAACAAAAAACTAATTAGACCTGAAACCCTTTGGGTCAAAAATTATTTGCCCAAATCTATTGTCAATGAAATGGTGCACACTATTTCAGAACATTCAGATGTCTATGAAAATTATACAAATATACAATGTCATAAAACAGAAAAACAAAGAGTGATATTTAATCATTATCGATAAAGGTATGAGAAATGTTACGCAAACTTGTGTCAGTAAGGAAGACATAAGTTATGTAACACTTCCAACAACTAACCATTAACATGACATTTTCATCATGTTGGTGTTCTAAAGACTTTAGAACATAAATAAAGCTACTCCCAGTCCTTACCTTGCCTTTTTGGTTTCCTTCTTGGCCATGCTTCTATCTCTGGACAAAATGTTGGATTTTTGTTGTTTAGGGATGATCTTTATAATTAATAATTTAGCCTTTTAAATATATATGTAATAATAAATTCAAGACATGTTCTTTAGGTTGATTTCAAAAGAAAGCATTTTGAATTTTTAAACGTGAATTTTTGGCCTCATGAAGGTCAAGTCATCCTAGCTTGTTCTTCCACTGATTCAACCTACTAAAAGGTGCAAAGGAACGTCGATAAGAGTGTTAAATTGAAAGGATTGTACTTTGGTTCGAAACAATAATTGTTACATTAAATTTAAATTGTTTAGTGCATGTATTTTTTTTTTAATTTATAATTTACAATTATATGCATCATGAACGAGCTTAGTGTTTACATCAAATAAATATTATGAGAACAATTTGCAATTCAAATTATTATTAATTAAATGAGAGAAAATATAGAAAGTGGTCCTCATGGTGATGTAGAAATTTTCTTACCATGCTAATGTATGATTGAGATTTTGTAAAAAATATTATTTGAGTGGGTGATCTTAAATGTATATGAATTTAAAGTTTTTTTAAATTTTAAGAAGACATATTAAATTTGTTTACTAATTAATTATAATTTTAATTTTTCTCGAATCGTAAACTTTACACTAAAATCACCTATATGAATTTAATAATATAAAAAATATATTTCTATCTTTCTTGCCTTCGTGGAAAATGAATCTGTGTATACTCCATTAGGAACCTTTTAATTGTATATCTGATATATTCACATCACATTCTACACTCTTGTTAATATATCTGTGGATAAATCATTCACTGACAGGAACCCCTGGGGATTGGAGCCACATTATCAAGTAAATTGGAATGTTCACCTTTAAAGTTTTACTGGGCTAAACAAATATCAAGTTCCATTTGCGATTGTAGAGTGCCATATTTATGAATTCTGGCGGGTCTTTGTGTTTGGCATGATGTCATTCTATAACATATCCAGAAGTAGCAATAACAAGGAATGCTATGTAGAAAATTTGTAGTCTCTAAGTTTGAAGCTATTAGGAGTTTTACTAAAGCTTGTCAGAGCAACCTCATTTGTCATGATTTTATGTTTGTCTGATGGACTTTTACTGTGTGTGGATGCAAATATGTATCAGAAAGAAAGGGAACCTAATTTCGTTATTCTTCCTTCTAAGAATATTGATTCTTCCATTTTATTCCTCCACATTAGTCTACATTATTCTTCGAATGACCATGTTTGTACCAAAGGCAAAACTACATATATGTGTGATATGTGATATCCCTACTGTGATGTCATTTTTGAATGTGCTGCCAACAACGAGGTCATTCCCTTTCATTATCCCTTATATTCTTTTTGAAAATGCTATGTTTGTTACCAAGCTCAATGTTATGGTATCCGGACTGTTTCAACTGGGAAATGCTTATGAATCGATTGCTACAAAGAAGACATGCAGAGCTTCTGAACCATATTTCCTAGTTGTGGTCGAAACAGAATCAAAGAGTTTAATCCAACCACTTCATCATGGGGCTTCTGAAATAGGCCTCGATATGTTGAGAAAACTGAGGAAGTAGTCATCCACACCTCGAATCCATAAGAATAATTGATTGTATATAAAAGAATTTGCTTTGGATTTTCTCCTCCTCACCGAAACAACCAAAAGTTTTCTATCATCCCAACGGATTCATTTCTATTACCTAGTATTTTAGGTTGTGTCGTTTCTGCTTGTTGGTCTTGACCTGATCGACAAGAAAGTTAGCTAATATGTAATCCTATGCCATTGCAACAAGAAAAGTTGTAATAATAATTATTGATTCACGCATTAAGTGAAATTCCACAGTTAGGGATGTCTCTGGTGTATATTTGCATCCAAATTAAACATTTTTCTCTATAACTCCTTGGCTTAAAAGTTTTATTTTCCATAAAGAGGTCTGGTATTGTACCTTTCTCATAAAAATTGACTAGTGGAAGACAAATCTGGCAGACAAATAGGATATTAAGAATCTCTTCTTTACTAAGTAATGCTTGTTGAATTAACACAGTTTTGGTGTTTTAGAAAGTGATATAGTCTGTTCATGTTGGGTCCCTATAATACTAGTGATTACCCCATTACTATTGTAGTTATACCCCTTATTTATATTGTTGTGCCCCTATTAACCCCATATTGTTATTTCTGTGCCCCATAGAATCCCTCTATTGTTATTTTTGTGGCTTTATATTATTATTGTTAAGTCAGCTGGATTATATTGTGACTCAGACTCCTATATATAGAAAGGAGGTTTTGTCATTTGTATCATCCAAGAATTGTTCATTTATGTAATGTAAAGGAGGTTGCCCCCTCGAAGAGGCTGAATTCTAAGGCGTTGATCTATCTTTTCTTGAGCTGGTTTCATAACATTTGGTATCAGAGCTTTGGATTCTAGGGTTTCGCTGCTCCAAACAGGTCATCGTGGCATTTTCGCTATAACTTTTTTTATGTGATGTTTCAGAAGTCACAAAAAAAACCCATTTGAGAAGAAATCGCGCTGAACCTTGGGTCCAAATTTCAGAGCTTTTCACGCGATATTTGCGGAGATATGATCTGAGGAAGTTGGTCTTTTTGCAGACTCCTGAATTACATTCAAAACAGGTGACCTGGGGAAAATCGTCATAACTTTCTCTCTGGGGATCGGATTGAAATTTCGTAAGAAGGTACAGAAAGAGGACGGATTGTAGTTTCTTGTGTGTGTGTTTCAGATTCAAAGGTTGAAACATTGACTCGTGGCACGTCGTACAAGTTCGCTCTACTGAACCAGTCTAAAAGCAAGTCACTGTGGGAGATTTCACATAACTCTTCCTTGGAGAATCCAATTTGGCTCAGACTTGTGGCATTGGAAAGAGGACGCAGAAGGCTACTACAGGTAGCAATTTCAGAACTAGATGATCCGAAATTACAGAGATACATCAGATTCAATATCAGGCTTCTATAAAGTGAAAAAAGGTGTGTAGTTTTTTTTTTAAATTTTTGTGTAAGCTTGGTTTAACGGAATTCAAAGGGCATAGTAAAGCATTATTATCGGTAACTGATGCCCCGAGGAAAGAAAATGCAAACACCTAGTAAGGAACCTGAAAGCTCTAGCATGACTCATGAAGAAGAGGAAGAAATGCTACATGATATATCAAAATTACAAGAACAAGTGCAACAAATGTCACACTCACAAAAGTTAACAGATGCTAAGATAAATGGCGTGGAAGCTAAGATAAGTGGCGTGGAATCTAAGATAAAGGGCATGGAAGCTAAGATGGATGATTCGAAGACAGATTTGAAGAGAGACATGGCAGATTTGAAGATAGATTTGAAGACAGACATGGAAGAATTGAAGAAGTTGCTACAAGAAAGGGTCACTAATGGTGAAAAGGTAGTAAAGGAAACTCATGATGAGAACAAAAGAAATGTTAATCATGATTCCATAGATGCTAATGTTGGATCGAAGAATCACCATATTCCAAAAATCGATATGAGGAAGTTTGATGGCAAGGATCCCGCCACATGGATATTACAGATGGAGCAATTCTTCGATCTCAATAATGTGCAAAACACACAAAAGGTACGTATGGCAACTGTATATTTGGAACCAAATCAGTTTGTATGGTATCAATGGCTTTGTTCTCGTAAACAATTTATCACTTGGGCAATTTTTACGGAAGAATTGATAGCACATTATGAAGATACAAAAAGCAACACTTTTTTTAGCCAATTGATAAGTCTCAAACAAAAGGGTTCAGTAATGGAGCACATTGAGGAGTTCCAAAAATTGAACATAAGGGTAAAAGATATTCCAGAGGAGCATAGGATTGATGTGTTCATAGGGTCTTTAAAGGATAATATCCAACATGATGTTCGCCTTTGGGAACCTGATTCATTAGAGAAGGCATTCAGGTTAGCAAGAAAAATGGAAAGCAAAATTATGGCAACCAGGAAGCATACCACTCACAACTATAAAGACGGAAGTGTTGTTGCCCCTAGTCTTCCACAACCTATAAGGTTGACACCACAACAATTGGAAGAAAAAAGAGCAAAAGGGCTTTGTTACAGTTGTGATAGCAAATACACTAAAGGTCATAAGTGTGCTGAGAAGAAATTATTCTACATAGATTGTGAAGAGGAAGAAGAAAAGGAGCAAGAAAGGTCAAAAGAAGAAGATATACTCCAGGAACAAAGCCTAGATGAAGAACAAATAAATCCGACCATATCTTGTAATGCATTGGCGGGAATTACCACTCCTCAAACCATCAAGATAGAAGGACAAATCAAGAAGAAAAAGGTAATAGTGTTGATTGATTCAGGAAGCACCCACAATTTTATTCATTGTAGGGTAGCAAAAGAATTGAATTGCTTCCTATATCCAGCACCAGAGTGTCAAGTGATGATTGCAAATGGAGGAACAATAAATTGCTCTGGAAAGTGCCATAATATCAAGCTATCCATGGGAGAATATGTATTGACTAGCCCAATGCTTTCCATTCCAATGGGAGGTGCTGATGTTGTACTAGGAGTCCAATGGCTACAATCCTTGGGTACAATAGCTTTTAATTTTCAAGAACTTTTCATCAAATTTTCTACGGAAGGAAAGGAAGTTGAATTAAGGGGTATTGCAGGGAAACCAGGAAAGATAATCAGCTCTAATGGTATGACAAAGCTTCTAAAAAAGGAGCAAAGAGGTGTAATTGCACAATTATGTTCGCTAGATGTTTCCACATTGGAATCATCTATTTCTCCAGATCTCCAAAAAGTCTGGACAATCATTCCAAGGTATTTGAGACTCCCAAGGTCTCCCACCTATGCGTGATCATGATCATGCTATTCATCTGATTCCAGGAAGTGTTCCTCCAAACATCAGGCCGTACAGATATCCCTATGTCCAAAAAAGTGAAATTGAACGTATGGTTGCAGAAATGCTAGAGGCTGGTATAATTCAACCGAGTCAAAGTTCTTTCTCAGCTCCAGTAGTATTGGTGCACAAGAAGGATGGATCATGGCGCATGTGTCCGGATTATAGGGAGCTCAACAAGCTCACTATTAAAGATAAGTTCCCCATTCCTGTTATTGATGAATTACTGGATGAATTGCATGGATCAATTTACTTCACCAAGTTGGATCTTCGTTCGGGATATCATCAAATCAGAATGAAGATTGAAGACATTCCGAAAACGACATTTAGAACTCATGAGGGTCATTATGAATTTTTGGTCATGCCTTTTGGCCTTACCAATGCACCTTCAACATTTCAAGGTTTGATGAATTCAATTTTCAAACCATTCCTTAGAAAATTTGTGTTAGTATTTTTTGATGATATACTAATCTACAGCAAGTCTTGGAAGGATCATGTTGAACATGTTGACAGGGTGCTACAACTATTGGAGGAGAAACAATTATATGCAAAAAGATCCAAATGTTTCTTTGGAGTCCAGGAGGTGGAATATTTGGGTCATATTGTATCTCATGAAGGAGTTAAGGTAGACCCTAGCAAAATTAAAGCCATTAAGGAATGGAAAATCCCCACATCCATAAAGCATCTGCGAGGATTTCTTGGGTTGACAGGGTATTATCGCAAGTTTGTTAAGAATTATGGGAGAATAGCAGCACCTCTAACAACATTATTGAAGAAAGATTCATTTTCATGGACTCCGGAAGCAACAAAGGCCTTTGAACATCTTAAAGAGGCAATGTGCCAAGCACCGGTCTTAGCTACACCGGACTTCACAAAAACCTTTATTGTGGAATGTGATGCTTCAGGAAATGGAATTGGTGCTGTTCTAATGCAAGATGAAAGACCCATTGCTTTTGAAAGTCGTCCAATCAAGGGAAAGTTTTTAAGCAAAGCTATTTATGAGAAGGAAATGTTGGCAATACTCCATGCACTTAAGAAATGGCGACCCTACCTAATGGGAAGACACTTCAAGGTAAAAACGGATCATGATAGCCTTAAATACTTTTTAGAACAAAGATTATCCTCTGAAGAGCAACAAAAGTGGGTCACAAAGATGTTGGGTTATGACTTTGAAATCATCTACAAAAAAGGGAAGCAAAATGTGGTGGCAGATGCACTCTCAAGAAAGGATGAGGATGTGGAAGCATTGTTGTGTGCCATTTCTATTATCCAACCAGATTGGATAAACGAAGCAAGGGAGGAATGGAAGAATGACGAAGAAGTGTGGGCACTTATTCGAAAGCTACAACAAGATTCCAGTACTTCTGATACATTTAGCTGGCAAAATGATTCGTTATGGTACAAAGATCGCTTATACCTCTGTAAGAATTCCCAGCTAAAACAAAAGATTCTTATGGAATTGCACACTTCTCCCTTAGGAGGGCACTCAGGATTTTTAAAAACTTACCACAGGGTTAAGAAGGAATTTTTTTGGGATGGCCTTAAATCAGATATTCAAAAGTTTGTGGCGGAATGTTTGGTTTGCCAGCAAAATAAAGTTGAAACAATTAAGACACCGGGTCTATTACAACCTTTATCCATTCCAAGCCAACGTTGGGAGGAGGTTTCAATGGATTTTATCACAGGTTTACCCAAGTCTGAGGGAAAGAGTGTCATCATGGTGGTAGTTGACAGACTTACCAAGTATGCACACTTTTGTGCATTATCACATCCATTTAAAGCCAGTACAGTTTCTACTGCATTTATGGAAACAGTTCAAAAGCTACATGGAAACCCAAAGATTATTGTAAGTGACAGAGATCCCATTTTCACTGGAAATTTTTGGACAAAATTATTTTCTTGTCTTGGTACTCAGTTAGCTCATAGCTCATCTTATCATCCTCAATCTGATGGGCAAACTGAGATAGTAAACAAATGTTTGGAAGGATATCTTCGTTGCTTTGTATCTGATAAACAGACACAATGGGTCAAATGGTTGCCTCTGGCTGAATGGTGGTATAACACTTCCTTCCATACAGCAACAAAAATGACCCCATTTATGGCACTTTATGGGTATCAACCACCATCCATCACATCATATTTAAGAGAAAATTCTAAGGTTCAGGCAGTGGAACATCACATCGAACATCAACAACAAGTCCTCCAACTCTTAAAGGATAACCTCGTGTTGGCACAAAATAGAATGAAACAACAGGCAGATCAACATCGCAGTGAAAGAAGTTTTGATGTAGGTGATTGGGTATTCCTACGGCTACAACCATATAAGCAAATGTCCCTAAAGCAAGCTAAGAAGGATAATAAATTATCACCAAAGTATTATGGTCCGTACAAGGTGTTGCAAAAGATTGGTACTATGGCATACAAATTGGAGCTTCCTGCAGCTTCTCGATTGCACCCAGTTTTCCATGTTTCATGTTTAAAGAAGGTTATAGGTGACAAGCTCCCAATTCAAACAATATTGCCAGAACTTGACGAGGAAGGAAAAATTATATTGGAACCAGAAGCAGTCACAGAAACAAGAACTCGACAGCTACGAAATCGATCAATTTCAGAGTATCTTATCAAGTGGAAGAACTTATCCGCTGAAGATTCCACATGGGAGGATGAGAATTTTATGCAGAAGTATCCAGAACTACTCAAGCGTTGAGGACAACACTTTTTTGAAGGAGAGGGGCATGTTGGGTCCCTATAATACTAGTGATTACCCCATTACTATTGTAGTTATACCCCTTATTTATATTGTTGTGCCCCTATTAACCCCATATTGTTATTTCTGTGCCCCATAGAATCCCTCTATTGTTATTTTTGTGGCTTTATATTATTATTGTTAGGTCGGCTGGATTATATTGTGACTCCTTAGACTCCTATATATAGAAAGGAGGTTTTGTCATTTGTATCATCCAAGAATTGTTCATTTATGTAATGTAAAGGAGGTTGCCCCCTCGAAGAGGCTGAATTCTAAGGCGTTGATCTATCTTTTCTATCTTTTCTTGAGCTGGTTTCATAACAGTTCAACTATGAAATTCCAGTAATTTGGTTTTGTCAGGTGGCATGGCAGTTGTAGCAAATTCAAGCATAATTCCTTCTTTGAATATAGAGCGTGAAATTGTTGTTATTAATTGAAAGCCTTTGGTAGTCCTTCTCTAGGTTGTTTTTTCATGTCTTTATTTTCTTGAACATTATTATCATAAATCCAACATTGAAAAATCATGTTGCAAAATCATGTGTTGGTGCATGGTAGGCTTGGCATTAAGCCCATCTGTCCTGAGAGTTTGAAGTATAGAATTACTATTATTGACAGTCATGTGTTGTAAGAAATTATTTTTTCTCTTCAATAATCTTGAGATGAAATACAATTTTGTATTGTTCATTCACACTTCAATTGAGTGGAATTTTTTAATGAAAGCTTTTCTCTTCGAATGGAAATCATAGAATTTTCTCAATTTTAATTTTTAAACTTTAGTCCATGGGTCCATCTCACTCTATATATTGAGGCTCAAATGGAAGACAAAAAAACAACCCAGTTAAGTAGGAGAAAATGCACACCAAATATTTTTGAGGATACATTATGTTGATTCTTTATGCCCCTCTAGTCCCCTTTGGGAACTTTGCTATGGATTGTTAGTTAAATGCAAACTTGGGTTTGAAGCTGACAATCAAATATTTATCATTGAAAAGGAGAATATATTGTTGTGGGTCTATGATAGATTATTGTGTGTCTCAAAAGAGAGAAGATGGACATGAGGACTCGTGAAGAGTCCATCCAAGGAAACAAAATACCATTTTTTGTGCAATTCATTAAATGTATTAAATTATTAGGACACTAAATACAATATGCTTAAAAACATGGTCATCAATTTAATCAAGAGAGACTGCTCTGAGGCATCAAATCAGGACAAATAGTAATTGTGAAAACTAAAGGAAAAAGAGAACAGTTCTCTAGCTTCGAAAAACAAAGAAAATCATCACTAGACTAAGATCCTAAGAACCTAAAAATGTAATAATGCTTTTCTTCCATTACTGCAACCATCATGCTTTTCACCTACCAAGTATATTACAAATATTATAGGAAATCGAGAGCAAGTATAATACCAAGGTTTTAGGATATCATGACTTGATCACCAATAAGCAACATTGAATTGTGTTACTCGTTGATTTAGATAGGTATGGAAATATACAGATAATAGATTTATTTTTATTTTTGGTTTTGTTTGAAAATTTTGAACCAGACTCTCGATTTATCTTAACTGCATAGGAAAATTCAAAAATATTCACTTAAAAACCAACATTTATAAAAATAGCGTGGAATTAACCGAGTTTTGTCTTTTAAAACTTGTCTCTAAATTGGAAAAGGATAACTCCTATTAATCATGCATAGAACAAAACATTTCAAAACAATTATTGACCATGTGAAACTCGTAACATCAACCAAGAGAAGTGGTTCAATTCAATTACACTTGAACACTAACACTGTTGATTATAGTAAATTTCAAAAAATCAGCGAAAGTATAATTTCAGATTTATCAATTGAACTTCACAACATTCTTAAATAATAAGATGTATATTAAAAATAACAAAATAAAAATTAACTAGTACACAACATTTGAAATATCATTTAAAAAAAAGGTATATAATAGTAAATTTAAAAATGTTATATTGAAATATGGTTTCAAATTAAGATGATTTTCATCTTAATGTTAAATCTTCTACAACAATTATTGATGATGAGAACTGACTATCAGAGTAGGCCATATAATTAATGGCCAATGTATGGTCATCAATATCTTCCTTTGCCCCTGAGCCCACCACCACCATGCCCACCACCTCGTGGACCACCTCTTCTTCCACGAGGTCCACTTTTCCTACGAAACCCACCACCACAACCACCACGAAGAGGACGCTGGCCATTTCACCATTTTAAGTTATTACCATTTTAAATTTTAGGGTTATATTTTCCATATTAAAGGAATCATGTAATATACCAAACAACAAAATAATCAACTGATATGGCACATCTGGGTGTTCTAATTAAAAATAATTGAAATAAAAAATTGAACACAATAGGATCTCAAAATGCAACATTTATTTATATTAATAACTAAAGAAAATGGTACATGCCCATACAATAAATTTCAAGCCCCTACATTGGCATGCATGACTGCTTATCAAAAGAGAAGACAAATGCGCTGAAGCACAATCGTGGACCCTGGATGGATCCACCAGACAAAATAACAGTCCCGCCCCTATCTATATGGCAGACCTCTAGCCGGCGAGTAAGGCGCTCTAGCTCTGAAAAGCAAATGATGCCATCCCGCCAAACAGAGGTACCCACAAGGTTTTCGTCCCTGGGATCAAACTGGAATGGCCAAGCCAAGTTCTCAAGAAAAAATACAACAATATATATAAACCTGAATGATCCAAATTCTCAACTTTTATCCCCTTTTATAGGCTTGATGGACTGTTTAAAGACCCTATTTTATTATTTTCCCTCGAAAAACAAAGGAAAATACCATGGCATGATACCATGGGAAAATAGCATGGAAAATACAATGGACAGATTCTGTCCATTTTTACCAGATCAAGAAAGGGAATATTACAAATCCTCTTGCCCAAAGATTACTTGCCCTCAAGCAATTCACTCTTATCCACAACAAAAGAATTGATACCAGGATCCCATATAACCAAGTGTGTTATTCCACACCTCCATGCTACATGATCCTGAATGGATACTTCGATACCTGGATTCTAAATGATCCTCTGACCAATCCTTCCCTTAATAGTTTCATCTGGATCTCAAACAATCCTCCAACCAATCTTAGTCCCAATGGAATCTTCTGGATCCCAATGCCACCTATGTTTTGGGACATGTGGGTTATGGTACCATCTCAACCCTCCATTACTTCCTGTAGCAAAGGGACCAAGCTGCAATATGCCCTTGACTGTGAGTGTCCTCCTAGGGATCAACCCATCAATAGAGTACCAACTCATAATTTCTCGCCAATCCATGCCTTGGGAAGGTTGAATACCTACAAATATACTATGTTGATGTTGTTCGATGCTCAACTCAAGTTGCACCACTCAGTTACCCAACATGATGAATTTGGAGAACTTTTCCCTGCCCTTCCCAATGTATAAGGGGGATTTGGTAGTGTTGCAAGCCTTATCTATGTACTCCTGTAGAGGGATTCTCTAGAGCTCCCAACTTTACTACTCTTGCTGCCTTGTGAGGGACTTGAGTCGTTCCTCAACATTAGACAACTTGGCCATTGATTCGACACATACCCTTGTGAGATCCTCAATTTTTCTATTCTCCTGTATGACATTGTCTCGAATCGTCCAGAGTTTCTACTTCAACATTGATCTGATAAATGATCTTGACAATTATTAAGGTATTACACACTCATGTGCATGGATTTGCATATGTTACTTTGTGCAATGGATCGATAAGATTGTGAAATACATAGACAATGAAGAAGTAAAAGAAACATAATAGACAACACACATAAACACAACAAGTTTAATAAGGAGTTCACCCAACACTCCTGGGCTACATCTCCTGGTCCAGCCTTCAGTGGTGACCTCTCTATTATGTCTTCAAAACAGAGTTTTACAACACTGAGCTCAATTTGAGCCTCACACGACAAATACAAAACAATAGCGCTTTACTTGGATCCCCTAAGTCTCTTCTGAGTACATAGACTCTCCTCATTGACTCTCTGTCTCTGTTGCTCTATCTCAACATTGCTTACCTCTGTTTGCTCTCTATTTGTGGCTTTAAAGCCAATCTGCATTGTTTGTTCATTTCTCCTTCTCGGGCTCTCTGGCTTCCCAACCTCTGTCCATTCAGACCCCTTTCTAAGCATTAGCAATCATTGCTAAACGCTTCCAGGGATGGTGGCCACCTGTACTGTAACGAAATGGTCATCGGGCCTTTGAAATCCCTGAAATAACCAATCTTTGTTTACACAGAGAAATACATTCAAAACTGTGAAACTCCTCCAAACTGTCGCTTTTCGGATTTAAACTATTATACTTTCTACCTTATAACTCCTATCGGGTCCGCTTGTTTATCAACATCGCATCTCCATCGTTGATCTGAGAGGTCTTGATCCAATGGTTGAGATCCATTTCGGGACGCTCTTTCATATGGGAGTTAACCATCCTATGAGGGTGGTTTTCTCTCTCCTCCGCCTGGACACATGGCAACCATTGTATGGGATCGGGCCAAAGCCCGGCCCAAACCACTTTCCACCCTTGGCCCACTCGAAATCCCGCTCATATCGTGATTTCCCTTTGTATTGAAAATACATTAAAAACATTGAAAAACTCCGTAAAATGGCT
The DNA here is from genome assembly GCA_031772625.1 of Pinus tabuliformis. Lineage (NCBI taxonomy): Eukaryota > Viridiplantae > Streptophyta > Pinopsida > Pinales > Pinaceae > Pinus > Pinus tabuliformis. Next base: position 889,695,888 of record CM062816.1, on the reverse strand, counting down.
TTATCAGATTTGAAATTATTTATAACAACGGTAATAAACCCTTTAGGGTCTAGTTTCATCGCATTGGCGCATTTTCTTTTGTTTTTTGTTTTATTAACAAAAATGTGATTTACAAAGGAAAACCCTATTTTCCGGATCTCAAATTATATCAAACATCATTCATAGTCTTTATCAGGTCCGGCTATCGTGGTCATAGTTATTATCAGCCTTGCTCCATTGAATGTGTTGATGCGATGTTGCGATGCGACTGATCACAATCACACATCGCACATGCCCCGGGTCATTTTGTAAGCTCTCCACTGTGTTTGTTGATTGCGATATTGCGATGCAACTGGGGCTGTCGATCTGCGCACTTAATCGACTGTCCTTGTTGACCCCGCTGATCGCTGTAGCATATTTCTTGTGGTCTCTGCCAATAGCCCCCCTTTTCCACTGCCAATTGTGATTTTCCGTTCAGATCTGGACCATTGATTGGCCAGATCCAACGGCTCCGATTCAAATTTGCTTTAAACCGTTGATACTCTGTTTTTCATTGATTTCTTCATGTTTTTGCCTCCCGATAGTGTAATTCGATTTTTCAACATGTTCTTCTTATGCGATAGTTTCAAATGTTTGAAGATTTTGAAGACTTAGAGGTTTTCTAAGATCCATTTGGATCACGCCTTCCCACTGAAAAAGCTTTTGGACCACCAAAAGTTGGTTTTTAAGCATCAATCAAGTGAGGATAAAACTTCCTCACTTGCCCAATCTCTATCCATCTTGCATTGCTTGGTTTTGAACCTTTGAGTCTGACTCTGAGGTACTCAACATCCCTTCTGCGCATATTTCTCACCTTCCTATCCAGAACTGGATCTTCATGCAACTCATTGAGATATTTAGGCAATAGATCATCAATAGAAGGCAACTGACTTTGCTCTTCGAGATCTTCAATCAATGAAGGTTCAAATAGTCTCAATTTCTTTGCATTAACTACTGAATAGATGTGCATGTAAGCTGGTAAATTAAGGTGAAAAGCATTTTCATCAATTTTCTCAAGTATCTTGAAAGGCCCATACCTTATTGGCTTCAGCTTCTTACCTTCACCTTGCATTATGTCTTTGCTGATGTACAGCTAGACTTGATCACCAACTTGGAAGCTATGCTCAATTCGATGCTTATCATGCCTTGCCTTGTACTTGGCTTGGACTTTTTCCAGCTTTTCTTGCACTGCGTGGTGAATTTCTTGGATTTGTTCAATGAACTTGGTTGCTTTGTCCACGTCACTATGTCCATCAACTGCTATGTCTTTTCCAAAGACAAAATCCAAGGGAGACTTTGGTGAAAAACCAAAACAAGTCTCAAAAGGAGATCTTTGTGTAGAAGAGTGCTTGGCACGGTTGTATGCTTGGCACGGTTGTAAGCATGTTGCACATAACAAAAATGTTCATCCCCAAGCTTGGGATGCTTGCTCCAATAGCCTCTAAGTAACTGAATCACTGTCCTGTTGACCACCTTTGTTTGGCCATCTGTTTGTGGATGAAATGATGTGCTCTTCTTCAATATGGTGTCCATTAATTTCCACAAACTTGACCAAAACTTCCCAACAAATCGGGAATCTCGATAAGATACAATGGAAGTGGGTAACCCAAAATGAACCCATACATGCTAAAAGAACAACTTCGCTTTTTGTTCAACTGTAATCTGCTTGTTAAAAGGTATTAAAATACACATTTTGCTAAACCTATCCACAATAAAATATAAACAATCATGACCTTTTCTAGATTTTGGTAGTCCCCCAACAAAGTCCATGGAAACACTTTCCCAAGGATGAGAAGGAACTGGAAGTGCAGTGTACAAGCCTAATTTTCTATTGCTGGGCTTGCTTTTAGCACACATGGTACACCCTTTAATATATCTAGAAACTATTTCATGCATTCTTGGCCAATAACAGAACCTTTGCAGTTGTGCAACTGTTTTACTTACACCAAAATGACCTGATATTAGAGAAGTATGTGCTTCTCGGATTATGTTAACTCTTTCAGTTTGAGGAATGCATAACTTTCCCAAATGATACAAGAGTTGGTCCTTAACATAATAATCCAATTCTTCTACTTGTTTGCCATGACTTAAAGTTGCATATACATCTTTAAAATCTATATCTTGAGCATATTGTTCAATGTAGCTTTCATGCACTACTAAGTTATGCTTAAATATAGTAGATGCATTTATGATTGGTCTGGACAACATATCTGCAACTTTATTGTATATGTCTTTCTTATACCTGATGACTAGATGAAACTGTTGTAGAAAACCCATCCACCTATAGTGTCTTGATTGTTGCAACTTAGTTTGTGAGTGTAAATATTGAAGTGGTTGATGATCAATGTGTATAGCTATTTCTTTGCCCATTAGGTAATGTTTCCACTTTTTCACACTCTATACTAATGCATACAATTCTTTATCATATGTGGGATGGTTAAATACTGTAGAATTAAATGCCTCAGAATGATAACATATGGGTTTACCATGTTGCATCAACACTGCTCCCATGGCATAGTCACTGGCATCTGTATCAATCTCAAATGGTCTTTGAAGATCTGGAAATGCTAGTACTGGTGCTATACTAATATTTTCTTTCAAGGTGTCGAAGGCTTTTTTCTGTTTGCCTCCCCACTAAAACACCTTGTTCAATCCTGTCAAAGCATGTAAGGGAGCTGCGATCAAGGAAAAGTTAGCAATAAACTTTCTCCAATATTGTGCTGCTCCTAGGAAGATCCTAACTTCTGTAGTAGATTTCGGTTTAGGTCAATTCACAATGACTTCAATCTTAGAGGGATCTATCTTCAATTCACCATCCCCTACAATATGACCCAAATAATTCAAAGATGTTTTGCCAAATTCACATTTTGATAGCTTAACATAGATATTTTCTCTTTTCAAAACATCTAGAGTCTGATTTACATGATTCAAATGTTCTTCCCATGTTTTACTGAAAACAAGAAAGTCATCTAAATATACAATTACAAAATCATCAATAAAAGGCCTAAGTGCATCATTCATTACTCTGATGAAAGTGGAAGGAGCATTAGTTAAGCCAAAAGGCATAACTAACCATTCATATAGCCCTTGCTTTGTTTTGAAAGCAGTCTTCTATGCATCTTGTTATACAACTTTGACCTGATGGTAGCCACTACGCAAGTCCAACTTGGAAAAGTAAACAGATTCTTTCAACTGATCTAATAGATCATCTATGCGAGGAAGAGGATAACAATTCTTGATTGTCATTTTATTCACTGCTTTGTAATCAATGCACATCCTCCACGAGCCATCTTTATTTCTCACCAAGACAATTGGAGATCCACATGGTGATGTGTTTGGCCTTATGAACCCTTTGTCGTGCAGCTCCTATACCTACTTATTGATCTCTACATTCTCTAAAGAGGATAACCTGTACATTCCGATGTTAGGCAATGGAGCATCTTGCTGCAAATGAATATCATGTACAATTTCCCTTTTGAGTGGCAAACCTTTAGGTTCTTGAAATAAGATATCATATTCTGAAACAATTTTTTCTAAATTAGCTTTCTGTTTAGCATCACAACCTTCAAATACATTGGTTTTATCAGTTTTCTTTTCCTTTACAACCATCGGTAAAAATTGCTTGCATGAATTTACAATTCTTTTCATCTGCCCTGAGTTAATGAGAGTGTAGTTATTTTTGAGCTGATGAGCTCTTACAATATATTCAATTCCATCTTTTGTGAGTTGATACTTATTTTCAGTTCTATAGAAAATGGCTTTTCTATCATACAAGTGAGGACTTCCTAAAACAGTACCACATATATCCAAGGGAACTATATCTAACTCAACCTCATCTGCAAAAGTTGACCCAAAAGCAAACCTAAGTTTACATTGTATAGTCACTTGTAGCTTTGTTTTATCACATACCCAACCTAATGGATATGGCTTCTTGTGAGGTGTGGTTAGTAGTCCCAACTTCTTTACAATTGCTTCATAAATCAAGTTTACTTGTGAACCACTATCAAATAAAGTATCAATCTTTTGATGCTTGGAAATAACTCTAATATGAAAAAGCTCATTTCTTTTCCTCTCATTTTCTTCATTATCAATAGATTGTGCAGAATTACTAGTAGATGCTTCAGAATTTTTACCTTTTATACTTGTGGTTGTGATTGTTGTTTCATCACCTGAGTCTGACCCCAAATCTTTTTGAATAGCAGCAGCAGTCTTCTTCTTCTTGCCATCGAACTTCTTGGGTTTCAGCTCTGGATGCAAAGACCAACAATGTTCATCATCGTGTCCACTCTTCGTGTAGTGAGTGCATGAAGGTTTGTCTTTCTGTATAGCATTTGCCTTCCTCTCTTTCCATTTCTGCTTCCTCTTTTCCTTGCTCTTGCTTGCAGTGGGTTTTGATGATCCCCAAATCTCTGGGTTCACATTCTTGCCTCTAGCCTCTAGATGTGTAGTCTGAACTAATACGTCATCTATGCTAGTAGGGTTAAACATGAGAATGGTTTGTCTCAAATAAATATGTAGACCACCTATATACTTCAACAAAGTTTCAGGTGAGTCTAGAGAAATGCCTAGAATTAAAGCTCTTTTTCTAAATTCCTGGGTATAGCTTTGTACACTATGCCCCTTTAATTGGAGAAGAGTTTACCAACTCATCATTACTTGCTACATATAAGCTAGTGGATATAATTGTTTTTTAATGGCAAAAACAAATTCATTCCAGGTAGAAAGAATTTTACCATGCTTCTTCAAGTCAGCTTGTGTCCTGCCTTCCCACGACACTAGGACAGTTCCTCCAAGGCAAAGGATGGCCAGCTGAATATTTCTCCTTTCTGAATCGATGTTCTGCACCCTGCAATATACATCAATCTATCTATCCAGTTATCTAGCTTTTCTGCATTTAATTCTCCATCATATATTGGCAAATCAAAATTTACATCTAATTTAATCAAAGGGCTAGAAGGAGGTGTTGATAGAGGAGGCTCTTTCCCTTTCCCTTTGCCTTCTGAATGGCTGGTGAGCTCCAGTATTGTAGCAATAATGCTACAACTCCTGGGGCTTCCTGTCTCTTAATTTTATCAACCCGGTAGTTCGTACAAACTTGGAAGCGGCGGTGCTATATGCACAAGTACTAGCTCTTGTCGCAACTGTCACTTGGTCAGCTGGCACAAGTCCGCTAGGGCTCAAGCCAACTTCCATAGGCTCTCAGAAGAAGCTTTCTAATTGATGGACGAAAGCTATTCTCAAAGGAAAACTACTCTACTTGACAAAATGGACTGAAAGCAAATCAAAGCATGTAAACCTAGGAAACCCTAATTTAACTAGTCTAACCTCTACAATGCAAGAAATGTGAATGAAACATCTACCAATGCTGCTGTTACCTCTAATAAGTGCAAATGCATGGATCTAAACTAATTGCATCATGAAAGGTATGTTTTTGTATTTTTCCTTTAAGTGTGTGTAATGATTGTGATCTTGTGCTAACTAGGGTTTGGTTGTGCAGATGGGATGGAGAAGGAAGGAAAGCGTGGGACAGGTTAGGGAGGCTAGGAGAGGTTCCTAGGGATCCTTAGCAACCATCCACAAAGGTCCCTCACATTCAGAAGCTCGACAACCGAGTGAGTGGCCTCCTACAGGAAGCCTGCAGAGGATCCTACAGGATACTCTGTTTTCTACAGGATGTCTACAAATGGCTACAGGATGACCTACCGTGAGTGTTTGGCGTGATGGAGGAGTGATGAAATGGTAGAGGGAGATGTGTAAGGTAGGAATGAGGCTGGTGATGGTTGTAGAAGTGGAGGAATGGGGATAGGGAGTGAATGTAGGGAGTAGGTTGGAAGATAGAGGGCTAGGTCAACGAAAGGGCTAGAGAATGGAAGTACGTGAGGAGTGAAAGACTTTGGGAGATGACAGAGCGGAGCAGAGGTCAAAGATGTGTTTGCAGGTGTGATCAAGGTGGAGGATGAAGTGATGGAACAAGAGAAAGCAGTGTAGATGAAACAAATGCTTGTGACTGTTACCAAACCGAAAATGCATTAACCTAAGCGACCTGTGACATAAAATCAATGAACAACAATATAAATTGTGAAGGAAACTCATGCATGGCAGTGGAATGAAGAAGTAATGCTAAATATAAAAGTGCATGAATGGATCTAAGTAATGCCTCAACCTACTTCCAAACAACTACAGCAATTCTAACTGATAAAACCAATCTGTTTGACTTCTACAGGAAATCCAAATCAGCAACTATACTTGAATGCATGTAGAGGAAAATGGAAACGAAATGCGAAAGGAACAATATTGATACAAAGGAAGGAGGCCTGAGCTCTCAGGTTGGGCCCAACCCCGAGAGCTTTAGGCTCCTTTAAAAACTCAAAATCTGATCCAAAACTGCTTGCTTTTATTCATAATCAAAAGTCTAATGTCATGCCAAAACTGGCTTACAAAGAGCGAAAACCAAATTGACTAACTAGCTGCTACGAAATGACTAACTACTAGCTACCAAAAATGACTACCTACTAGCAAACCCAAATGAGGCCCCAAGCCTTCTTATTTATACAATTTGAGGACCCAACAGTCCTCCTAAAAGTTAGGGACTTGGCTGCCCAAGACTTGGAGTTAACAGTAGTCCAACTTGACTTGCTTGGCTGCCCTTGTGCTCATTGATTTGGTGGCCTTTGAACTCCGAGCTGATGGTGGAGAATTCGAGATAAGGGCCCATAAATGAGGGGGACACCTTCCTACAAATCCTCTAGCTTGTTCTCCCACGAATTTGGCTGCCAAGTGCTCATTAAGGCCTTCAATTTTGTCTCCAAGTTGACCAAAAAGGCTACACAAAGCACCCATTAGACTTGTTGGCATAATGACTAACCAAATTCACTCTATTAACATAAAAATAATCAAAAACATGCAATAAACAAATGAGAATGGTGGACTAAGCCAATTTAGGAGGTTGAATGAGCCCAAATAATTGTACATTTTTGGGGCTCATCATCACCCCCCTACGGAAAGTGTTGCTCATCCTCTAAGCAACCAATCTCTCTCCTCATCTGATGGCCCTGATGGACTCCTTGCCATGCCAAGCTTCTGAAGTGATGTCCTCTTCTCTGTCATGAAACCATGCTTCTTTGCTTCTTCCCACTACTTGCTCCTTTTCCTAGTGAATTCTCAGCCTTGGTATGAGTGTGCAAGCATATTCAATCTGATGGTAGCAATGGTGGCGAAAGGAGATGAAACCAGTGGAGGATGGAAGAAAAGAGTGGTTGCATGCCTCCTCAACAGACTTCAAGCTTCGAATCCCTCTCCAAAATTGATTCTGGCCTACCAAAAGGCTTCTACAGGAAAGTCCTATAGCTTCCTGTAGAAGGTTGAACCGTGACTAAATTGTGCCCGAATCTTTGAAAGAAATGAGTGTTCATGGAGGGGATAGATGTGCTGAGGGTGGCCAACATAGGTGCTGCCTCCTTAGCTAAAATCTCGGCCGATTTCTCCTTTTGCTGCCCTTTTTTCAAACTTTCCTGTAGAAACTGTTCGCTGGCTTCTACAGGAAAGTCCTGTAGTGGCTTTTTCTGTCTTCCTGTAGAAACGGGTGTCACCACGGGTGTCACCACCATTTAAATAATAATTTGCCATCATTCCAAATAACCAGCATGTCCTTGGCACATAAATAAGTCTGAGATGCAGAACAGAACAACCCTTTTTCTAATCAGAAAGACAGCCACCAATACATGTAATCAGTATGTTCTTCGATGCACAAAAACTGAGATGAACCCTGGAAGTTTAGGCTGAGTGAATGAGAGTGCAGAGATCAATCCGGCCTCTGTGGAATGTGGATATTTAAACCTCTTAAAATTACCCAAGGGAACAATCTTCGGTCTTGGGTTTAAGTGCTGGAGGACATATTTGATTTCTGAAAGGAAATTTCAGGTTTCTATATGAGTGAAGCTTGATCCTTTTTCTGAGCATGAAACTCAGCTACAAACGATGACAGGGATATATGAAATCAGTCTCCTCTTAATGCATAAGAAATCTGAAATGGATCTGAGCGAATGGCATTGGAGAAATTCAACTCAGTCCTCTTGACTTGAAGGAAATTCGATCAACAGTGCGACAGGCGGGAATTGTTTAAGGAACTGAAGAGATCTTGAGAATGAAAGGCAGAGATCAGTAGAGCACCATTGTTTAACTGATCTGGATGGTGGACCTGCGCTTCAGTTGACCGCAGTTGAACAAAGAGTGGTGAGAGTTTCAGCCGAGCGTCCCTTGAATTATTGCGTGACTTGTGGTGAGGTGGAAAAACGTGTGCTGGCGCATATGAACTGCTGTGCTATCATGAACCCTTCTGTTTGTTAATTAATTGATGCCCTGCGCACTGAAGTTCAACAAATATACCACTAACTGTGTTTTTCAAATTTTCCATGAACGACCATACACGTGGGCTACGTGATTTTTCCTTGAGCGCTAGAGAACTGGGTGTCTTGCTACATTCATGGCTTAATCACCATTCCATTCGTTCATGCAATGCTTAGACTAGATTCATGCAATAGATGAATAGGTTTTGTCACGTACCTGAAGTCAAACCGTTGCTTGTGAAGCTTTTTTGCTGCTACCTGCTCTGATTTTGCTGCTGCATGCTTAGTTTTTCTGGTTGCATGTGGCTTGATTGATGATTCATGGTTGTTTTTTCTTGTGCAGGCGTCCTTTGTCCGGATCCAAGCTCCAGACAATTGTTTCCACGTTCAAATCTGCACGTCCAAGCTGCTGTTGCTGCATCTGCACCAAACCAGAGCTCGTTTTCGACATTTCTCCCAAACGCCAAAGCGGATCGAGCTGAAACTTGCTGAGCATGTTTCTATCACCATTATGCATCTCCCATAGCAAATTCGTGATCAATGGATGCATGGATTTCGAGAAAAATGGAAAATGGCTGAAGATTTCAGAGGTCGATTTCTCGGAAACCGTGCATCGGAATCGGCTGAAACTGCTTGGGTAGGCTACTATCATCCATGTGCATCTCCGCATGAAACAGGTTTTGAAACGGATGCACGGTTATGGAGAAAATGCAAAAATGGCTGATGGTGATGGAGGCTGATTTCTTGGAAACCGTGCATCGGAATTGCATGAAACTGCTCAGGCATGTTGTCATCAACCTTATACAATTCCCCATGGAAAGGTTTGTCAAATGGATGCATGGTTCTCAAGTTATGGCAAAAACAAATTCTGCTCTATGTGTTTTTGGCTTCAAGGCATTTTGCATGTGTTTGCATGGTATGACAAAATGAATTTTGGCTGTGATGCAGGTATGGAGATGATGGAGGAGGAGTTGGAAGATTGCAGGAGGGCTTCTGAACCTTTGAGGAAGCTATCATGCTCGCCAAACCACATTTTGAAATGCATGCCTAATTTCCCACAATTTCTACAGGAAGATCCTGTAGAAGCACAATGAGAAGCACAAGGAGGTGAAGAAACGATGGATGAAGGCAAGGGATGGACACACAAGTGCTTGCAGGCCTAACCAATAGATTCCCACCATTAGATTCGCTTTTGAAATTGAATTTGGCTCGTCCAAAGGTTCTACAGGATGTTTCCTGTAGAAATTCAGAGCATCCTGTAGAAAACACAGTTTTGAGGAAAGAAGCATAATGACATGAAAAGAATGATGGAAAAGGGGTGAGGAGTGGAAACATAGATGAGTGTAGGCCTCATGGAAATATTCCAAGCCTTCAGGGCCTCTTTGGAGATCAATTTGGCTTTTTTGTAAGCTTCCTGTAGAAGATACGAAACTTCCTGTAGAAGGCACAAAAACTCCTTTGTCTTTGATCTGAGTGCTCCTCCTGTCATGACACGTCCTCCTTTAACCTGCAATGTCATTGCTGCAACATGAACTTATTCAATGGAGATTAGCTTTATTTTTCCTTTTTCTTTTTCTCTTTTTTTTTTGAAAAACAACTAGGGCGCCTCATGGAGGTTTTCACCCTAATTGCCTGCCTTGGGCGCTTCCAAGGGAGGTTTTCACCCAAAGATCTTTTTCTCTTTTCTCTTTTTTTTCAACCCATTGACCGCCTCATGGAGGTTATCAATCAATGAGCCAATCTAAGGCGCCTCCGAGGAGGTTTTCACCTTAGATTTCCATTTTCCTCTTTTTTCATTTTTTTCTTTTTCTTTACTCTTTTTCCTTTTTTTTTTCTTTTTTTTTTTTCTTTTTTCCTACCCTACCCTACTTGAAAAACAAAATCATTTTCAAGTATAAGAATACTTCCAATGGAGCCATGTGCACATCGAGATTAAAGAAAAAATGATGTGGAGGCTCGAAATGCATGCTCTGACAGGTATCCAGATCTCAGAGACCAAATGATCTGACTTTGAAGGGATCAAACATAGTTGAGGAAGAGAGTACTGCTGCAACTTAGTGACTTTCTGGAACCATGTCTCAATATAGCTTTGATATCCTTGGTCCCTTTGCTGATCTGGATCATTCTTCATGTCACTTTCTATCATGACTTTCTCATCTTCCTCCTTTTGCTGATCTTTCTCTTGAATACATGGAAGATTTGATGGTAACCATGAGGGAACTTTCTCCATCTCTGATTCTGATCTCTTCTCTTCATCAAGTGCAGCCCATGGTTCTTTGATCTTTTCTTTTGGATCTTCTTTTGCCTTTGGTCCTTCAATGCTTTCAAGATGATCTCTTTTTTGCAACACTCTTCCTGAGCTTTGGTGAAGATCATTGGGCTCAAGAGGAGTTTTTTGGATATGTTGTGCCTCAGATTTGCAATGGGGTTGAGCTACTCCATTGCATGGCTTTGGAAATGGTACGGGTAGATGAGTGGAGGTGTGAGTTTGAGATGGAGATGGATGGCATTGTGGTTGGGTAGGCATTTGGGATTGCCTTGGTGGAGGAGGAGGCGATGGTTGTGGATGAGCAGGTGGTGGAGGAAAATGAGCGGGATGAGAGTTGTACTGGGGTCTCCACTCCTGATAAGGTGCATTCCACTGAGGCTGTGGCTGAGCATAAGAGTGAAATGAATGAGCAACTGGTTGGGCATAATATGGATCTGTGAAGGAACAAGGAGAATATGACCAAGGAGGAGGTGTAGACCAGGAAGGATGAGCAGGGGGACCCCAAGAAGGCATGAAAGTGGCTTGATAAGGGTCATAATAGGTCTCGGGTATCCCTTGCATCTCCTGCTGGTAAGATCTAGGTCCATGTGGCCTCCTTTGGTTCATATAATAGAGTGATTCAGTGGCTCCCTTGGCTCTTTGATATGCAGCTTTGATTCTGGGCAAGGAAGGGCACTGATCTGTAGGATGGTATTCTTCACATACAAAACACACTTCTAGGGAGTGCATTGGACATTCGTTCCTGGGATGCTTTTTAAGGCACCTAGGACAAAAAATGACCAAAGCCCTCTTGGCTTCTTCTTGCTTCTTTTGGATCTGCAAGGTATCCAGTTGCATGGCAAGAAACTGCCTCATATCACTCTTGAAATCTTCCAGCTGATTTTCAAATTCATCTTTGGACAAGATGTTGCTCCCAACATTTCTGCTTGTAGCCATTTGCTTCAGAGGAATGTTTCTTCTTCTTCTCCCCTAGAGGTTCTTCAGATATGTCTTGATGTCCACCCAGGGGTTCTTTCATCACAGCCATCGAAGAAGAACGTTGGCTGTGTGAAGCAGTGGGGGTGTTTTGCAATCATTTTTCTAACTTATCTCTACTCCTACAAGGCATGAAATGAAATCTTTTTGCTTGATTTTTGCTTTTTCCTACTTCTACTTGCAAAAATGAAATAGATTGAACTGCAACTAACTATCTTGCGAAAATGAAAATGCGGAATTGAAATGAAAGCAGGAAAGGACTAATCTATTTTGCTCAAATCAAATTGCAAGAATGAAATGCTAGGCTACGCTTGCGAAATTGAAACACTAATCTACGCTTGCAGAATTGAAATGCGGAATTGAAAGGCTATTCTAGGAAAGCAGGAAATGCTAATCTATGAAAGCAGGAAAGGCTAATCTATGAAAGCAAGAAAGGCTAATCTACTTTTGCATAAATGAAATTGCATAATGGAAATGAAATAAACTACTTAGAAGAAGGTTGTAGTAGAAAATAGAAGAATAGAAACAATCACCAATACTCTGCCGCTTCCCCGGCAACGGCGCCAAAAAGATGGTGAGCTCCAGTATTGTAGCAATAATGCTACAACTCCTGGGGCTTCCTGTCTCTTAATTTTATCAACCCGGTAGTTCGTACAAACTTGGAAGCGGCGGTGCTATATGCACAAGTACTAGCTCTTGTCGCAGCTGTCACTTGGTCAGCTGGCACAAGTCCGCTAGGGCTCAAGCCAACTTCTATAGGCTCTCAGAAGAAGCTTGCTAATTGATGGACGAAAGCTATTCTCAAAGGAAAACTACTCTACTTGACAAAATGGACTGAAAGCAAATCAAAGCATGTAAACCTAGTAAACCCTAATTTAACTAGTCTAACCTCTACAATGCAAGAAATGTGAATGAAACTTCTACCAATGCTGCTGTTACCTCTAATAAGTGCAAATGCATGGATCTAAACTACTTGCATCATGAAAGGTATGTTTTTGTATTTTTCCTTTAAGTGTGTGTAATGATTGTGATCTTGTGCTAACTAGGGTTTGGTTGTGCAGATGGGATGGAGAAGGAAGGAAAGCGTGGGACAGGTTAGGGAGGCTAGGAGAGGTTCCTAGGGATCCTTAGCAACCATCCACAGAGGTCCCTCACATTCAGAAGCTCGACAACCGAGTGAGTGGCCTCCTACAGGAAGCCTGCAGAGGATCCTACAGGATACTCTGTTTTCTACAGGATGTCTACAAATGGCTACAGGATGACCTACCGTGAGTGTTTGGCGTGATGGAGGAGTGATGAAATGGTAGAGGGAGATGTGTAAGGTAGGAATGAGGCTGGTGATGGCTGTAGAAGTGTAGGAATGGGGATAGGGAGTGAATGTAGGGAGTAGGTTGGAAGATAGAGGGCTAGGTCAACGAAAGGGCTAGAGAATGGAAGTACGTGAGGAGTGAAAGACTTTGGGAGATGACAGAGCGGAGCAGAGGTCAAAGATGTGTTTGCAGGTGTGATCAAGGTGGAGGATGAAGTGATGGAACAAGAGAAAGGAGTGTAGATGAAACAAATGCTTGTGACTGTTACCAAACCGAAAATGCATTAACCTAAGCGACCTGTGACATAAAATCAATGAACAACAATATAAATTGTGAAGGAAACTCATGCATGGCAGTGGAATGAAGAAGTAATGCTAAATATAAAAGTGCATGAATGGATCTAAGTAATGTCTCAGCCTACTTCCAAACAACTACAGCAATTCTAACTGATAAAACCAATCTGTTTGACTTCTACAGGAAATCCAAATCAGCAACTATACTTGAATGCATGTAGAGGAAAATGGAAACGAAATGCGAAAGGAACAATATTGATACAAAGGAAGGAGGCCTGAGCTCTCAGGTTGGGCCCAACCCCGAGAGCTTTAGGCTCCTTTAAAAACTCAAAATCTGATCCAAAACTGCTTGCTTTTATTCATAATCAAAAGTCTAATGTCATGCCAAAACTGGCTTACAAAGAGCGAAAACCAAATTGACTAACTAGCTGCTACGAAATGACTAACTACTAGCTACCAAAAATGACTACCAACTAGCTAACCCAAATGAGGCCCCAAGCCTTCTTATTTATACAATTTGAGGACCCAACAGTCCTCCTAAAAGTTAGGGACTTGGCTGCCCAAGACTTGGAGTTAACAGCAGTCCAACTTGACTTGCTTGGCTGCCCTTGTGCTCATTGATTTGGTGGCCTTTGAACTCTGAGCTGATGGTGGAGAATTCGAGGTAAGGGCCCATAAATGAGGGGGACACCTTCCTACAAATCCTCTAGCTTGTTCTCCCACGAATTTGGCTGCCAAGTGCTCATTAAGGCCTTCAATTTTGTCTCCAAGTTGACCAAAAAGGCTACACAAAGCACCCATTAGACTTGTTGGCATAATGACTAACCAAATTCACTCAAACATGCAATAAACAAATGAGAATGGTGGACTAAGCCAACTTAGGAGGTTGAATGAGCCCAAATAATTGTACATTTTTGGGGCTCATCAATGGCCATCTAGAAAAGGTTCCTCTGTTCCTTTGTCTTGTTTGGAGGTTGAAGTATATTCACTTCTACCTTTCTTAAATTCCCGATACATCTCTTCTACCATGGCTCTCATTATCATGAAACTGTCCATGAACCGAGACTCTGATTCCAAGGGAATTTCCTCTACCATTTTCCTCCTAGATTCTTCCTATTTCTGGGTTAGTCTCAACGAGTTCTCCTTCTCGTAATTTGAACTTTGACCTAGTTAGCATTCAACAATCCAGCACAAGCTTGCCTAACCTTAGCAACCTAAAGCTCTGATACTTCTTGATCTGATAAATGATCTTAGACAATTATTAAGGTATTACAGACTCATGTGCATTGATTTTCCTATCTTACTTTGTGCAATGGATTGATAAGATTGCGAAATAAATAGACAATGAAGCAGTAAAAGAAACATAATAGACAACACACATAAACACAACAAGTTTAATAAGGAGTTCACCCAACACTCCTGGGCTACATCTCCTGGTCCAGCCTTCAGTGGTGACCTCTCTATTATGTCTTCAATTCAAAGTTTTACAACAGTGAGCTAAATTTGAGCCTCACATGACAGATACAAAACAATAAGGCTTTACTTGGATCCCCCAAGTCTCTTCTGAGTACACAGACCCTCCTCACTGACTCTCTGTCTCAGCACTGCTTGCCTCTTTTTTCTCTTTGTCTGTGGCTTTAAAGCCAATCTGCGTTGTCTATTCATTTCTCCTTATCGAGCTCTCTGGCTTCCCAACCTTTGTCCGTTTAGACCCCTTTCTAAGCATTAGTAATCATTGCTAAATGCTTCTAGGGAGGTTGCCAACCTGTACTGTAACAGAATGGTCATCGAGCCTTCGAAATCTTTGAAATAACCATTCTCTGTTTACACAGAGAAATACATTCAAAACTGTGAAACTCCGCCAAACTGCTGCTTTTTGGATTTGAACTGTTATACATTCTGCCTTATAACTCCTACCGAGTCTGCCTGTTTATCAACATCGCATCTCCATCGTTGATCTGAGAGGTCTTGATCCAACGGTTGAGATCCATTTCGGGCAGCTCTTTCGTACAGGAGTTAACTGCCGATGAGGGTGGTTTTCTCTCCTCTGCCTGGACATGTGGCAGCCATTGTATGGGATTGGGAAGAGCCTAGCCCAAACCACTTTCTGCCCTTGGCCCGCTCGAAATCCCGCTCATATCATGATTTCCCTTTGTATTGAAAATACATTAAAAACATTTAAAAACCCCGTAAAATGGCTTTATCAGATTTAAAATTATATATAACAGCGGTAATAAACCCTTTCGGGTCTGGTTTCATCGCATCGGTGCATTTTCTTTTGTTTTTCGTTTTATTAATGAAAATGCAATTTACAAAGGAAAACCCTGTTTTCCAGATCTCAAATTATATCAAACATCATTCGTAATCTTTATCGGGTCTGGCTATCGTGGTCATAGTTATTATCGGCCTCGCTCCATTGAAATGTGCCGATGCGATGTTGTGATGCAATTGATGGAAATCACACATCACACATGCCCCGAGCTGTTTTGTGAGCGCTCCATTGTGTTTGCTGATTGCGATATTGCGATGCAACTAGGGCGGTCGATCTGCGCGCTTGATCGACGGTCCTCATTGACCCCGCTGATCGCTGTCGCATATTTCTTATGGTCTCCGCTGATAGCCTCCCTTTGCCACTGCCGATTGCGATTTTCCGATTAGATCTGGACCGTTGATCGGCCAGATTTGACGGCTCCGATTCAAAGTTGCTTTAAACCACCGATACTCTATTTTCATTGATTTCTTCATGTTTTTTCCTCTCGATAGTGTAATTCGTTTTTTCAACAAGTTCTTCTTATGCGATAGTTTCGAGTGTTTGAAGATTTTGAAGACTTAGAGGTTTTCTAGGATCCATTTGGATCAAACATCATAAGACATGCCTTGAAATGCATGATCTTTTCCCGAAATTCCTCTATTGGCAATTCTAGTGCCCTCTTGAATTATTTTGTATATGTCTACACCAGATGCTTAACTATCATAGCTCCAACTTGAACCTTTGACCGACTCTCCAGAAATGACTCATCGTGCATACTACTTTTTTCATGTTTATCGTTATGATCATGCTCATCATACTGCTTTACCATCACTGATCCATAAACTTTAGTGGATATTCCACTGGACAACTCCTCACAACAAATATGATAATATTATATTTAAAATATGAGATTATACACAATTACAGTTTTATTTAATTTCTAGATTTGTAAATTAACTGTAATTAGTGCATGCATGTAAAAATAAATCAAGCCGAAAATTAGAGAACGAAAAAATAATATCTCACACATAATAATAGGATATGCTCACTGGGAAACCCTTTGGGGAGAAAACCTAGCTGGAAGGTGAGGCTGCTTCACTCTCTTTCTTTGACTGAAAATATGGTTGCAGATATAAAGAAGTAATGTTTGTGGCTCGTGGGCTACTACAATGCACATATCCTCTATGTGTCCTCTACCTCCTATCTCTCCTAGCTATCTTTTCTTAACTATGGAACAAAATTCTCTCAAAAGAACGGAATCCTCTTCCTCCTAGTGGCCCAATTATAACACAACCCGATAGCCTACTAGTGGTTAAGTTTGACTACATCAACTCTTAATTAGAGTTACAAAATAGACTCTTCTAGATTATTTTACCTCAAAAACATGTGGCTAGCCCCTTTTCCATGAATATTAGGGTTTGATGCAACATCCTCCTGAACTATAGGTGTGAAAACAGGAAGGTCAACTTATGAGTGGAATAACCTTTTCATACAAACTCCTATTGACATGATTATTGCGTTGTTGGAAAGCTCTGTGTGTGTAGAATAACATGAAAAGGTTCTACACTTACGCGACAATTTTTTATCTCCCAAAAAACGTCATTTGATGCCAAAAAATTCTCCCGAAAGGTTTCAGACCCCATTTCCCCAAACTGGGTCCCGCCGGTAAAAACAGTCCTGTGAGTTGATTCCTCAACTTTTTTGACTCCTAATGCATTGAGATGGATAATGACCCCATTCAAATCAATCATTGGATCCTCATTTAAGTCTCCTTGAATGTATTCTTCCTGACCTTCTCCAATTGTAGGGACAATTTGTTGTCCATCCTCTTTGGTTGTCAAACATGGATGAACCAGTGGACTCTTATTTACACTTGGTTTCTTATACACTTCATAGATGTCCTCCTAGAGATAAAACTCTACCATATTGTTAGGAAGAATTACCTCCTTCCTTTCCCCACGTACTTTGTCAATATGACTGATTATCATCGGCTTGTCCTACAAGTCTCTCTGAATAACATTGTGCTGCTGCTCACCATATGTACTTAACTGCTCAGATTCTTTAGATGAATCCTCATGGTTTGAAGGAATTTCCTCTAGTTTTGTCCTTTTTTCCCCCTTCCTATCACGTGTACATGAATGGTTAAGTTCCCAAGATCCCTTGCACACAAAGCATAGGATTTTCCTTCTTAGTTCATTATTATTGTCCACACAAATCCTTGTTAGTTCTTCCTTGGTCAACTTCCTTTTAAGTAGTTTGATGTTCTGTTTGACCAACCCCTCAACTAGTTCATAGTCAATAGGTGATACAATTAGCTCCTCCCCCAAATGGCCAACAATTTAGACCTCAATTATTTGTATATGGCCTTATCTTCTCCTAAAATTAGGGGCATGATCTTTTGCATGTCTGTTTTGACAAATTTTGGAAGATATGTTGTAATGTTGATGCAAAAGCATTGGAGCATATAAAGGATTAATTAATCACATTCTAGATCTAGCATAAGTATAACAAATTTGGATTTTTCCATGCATTCTAAAATTTTGCACCTCTAAAAGAAAGTAAGAAGGTTTATATTGTCCAATACTTGGAGGGATCCTACCATTACTCAACAAATCCTCCTCATGGTGTCATTATTGTAGGGTGGTAGTGGCATTGTTAAGGCTAAGATTTTACTAAGAAAAGAAACAACTGTGAGTTTAACCTTTTCACAAGAGTGCTCCATGAACCTAGGCTGTATCAAAGTAAGCATGGATGGCTTCAAGGCCCAACTTGACCCTTTCCAATCTGATTTCTCTGTGAGATATAACGCTATATATATTGTGTCTAACAGTAGGAGGACATCTTGTGACTTTGTTCTCTACATTTTGGATCCAAGTTCAAAGAGACACTTGATTTTTACATCTTCCTTTCAGATATCCTTTGACCGCTGAAGGATAGTGTGGATATTCTGAGAGAAAGGTTTGTTGCTCCACTCTTAATTTTGATATGGAATTTTTTGCCATTTTTTATCCACTGAAGTATTGTAGCCCCAGGACCAGCAGATGTACTACTATGTTGATTCTTTAGGAGTTTCCAAAAGTAAAGTGATGAAATTATGACTTGGAATGAATGGATTATGATGCTTGATTTTCCTTCTCTCTCCTTGGCTTTCTTAAATAAAATTGATTTACCTCCCTTGAGTAGATATGACAAATCATTCTCTTTTGAGCAATAAAATTCTGCAATAAAAATATTCTTTTGCAATAATAACCTTGATCTAAGTCTCTTATGCAGTGATACCACTCAAATATAATAGGAGCGGCTGAAAAACAAAGTAGGGTTACAATATCGAAATGTTGTCGCAAGGAAATGTCACAACCTTGCAACCCAAATGAGGTTTAAAGAAGCCCTTTATTCTTCCTTTACAATTACAGGGTGTCTCCTCTGAGGTGGTGTCTTTGGCCTCACGACCTCCCATTTTTTTTTAAGAGGAAACTCAATGATTCTATTGAGAAGAAATACAATATAATATCATTCTTTAACCCGATGACATTTGATATGTCATCTTAGCACCCAATAATAAGAAGAAATCCAATCTCTTGTAGGTGACAGCATGATCCTCATCCTTAAAGCTATAATTAATTATGAGATCAAGCTCATGTAGAGTAATAGAATCATGCTCCTCTAAGTGAATGATAAAATTCTGCTTTGGTTTGTTGAGGAAAATATCCTTCAGCTTGCCAATTTCAGCACTTGATTTAGGAATTTAGTCTCTTGTTGGCATCACGATTTTTGAAGATGTATATTCAAACTCGACCTCTAGATCTAAGAAAGAATCGAACCAAGGAAGCAACTTGACAACCCTTCTTGCAATATGATGACTTCTTTGCTCATCTCCTGCGTGTTGGAGGAATGAATCCTCGAACCTACTTTACGACCTCAGTAGTTTCTCTTGGTGTCCCCAGATGATGGCATTATGGCCTCTCCTCCCCTGGTTAGTGACCCGACCCTAAATTGAATTGCTCAGTTAGAGAAGAAAATGGAAATTAAGCCCATGATACTCCTTTCAATGTTGTTACAAAATATTCCAATTTTTGACCAACGAGCAGTCAACCATGCCAGATCGAGTTAACGTCTCCTTCCCTTACTGCAACCGACCTATTGAACACCCTCACATCCTTTCATTTGTTCCATGGCAGCACAGGTCTCCCACCTAAATAGAAATGGTATTGGATATGTCAAGCCCACGAGTCAGTGAAGGGCGCACGACGAGTTGGGAGGTAATTGGCGAGTTCGGGTGTGCCTGCACAGTGTGACGAGCTGACCGAATGGAGAGATGAGCTAACGTGTGACATGAAAGTCATTGTGAAAAATGACTAAGTGTTGGAATTTTGGTGAACTTATATGATTAATGGTCCCATGTATGGGCCCCCACACCATGGGCCGACGCAATGGAGGGGCGAGTTGGATGAAACAGTGGGTTGGCTTGGTGGGCCAACGCCACAACTGATGGGCCAACCACCATATAAGTAGAGCGACGAGATGTCGGAGAAAATCATCAAGAAAATATTCTAAGTGTCTTGGTGAGCAATAACTACGAGCTCACTTAGAGGAGGCGAGCTCAAACTTAGAAGAAGGTGCAGGCAGAGCATTGGGGCCAAAGCACCAAGCCGCAGAACGGTGGAGCAGCATTCGGGTGGCCGCAAGTAGTGTAGAACTAGAGGTCATGTGAAGTCATTCGACTGAATGGTTGAGGGCGTGCGAGGGCATACAGCTGAATGGGCGAAGTCGTTTGGCTGAACGGTTGAGGGCGTGCAAGGGCGTTCGGCTGAATGGGAGAAGTCATTCGGCTAAATGGATGAGGGCGTGCGAGGGCATTCGGCTGAGCGTGCGAAGTCGTTCGACTGAACATACGAGGGAGTCTGACTGAACGGTTGAAGTCATTCGGCTGAATGAACGAGGGCATACAGCTGAACAGGAAAAGTCGTCTGGCTGAACGAGCCGAGGTCGAACGAGGGCGTTCGACTGAACGAGCTGAGGTCAAATGAGGGCATTCAGTGAAACGATGAATGACTGTTGAATGAAGGAACAATGCGACGAGTTGGTGCAAAGGTGAACGAGTTGTGACAGATGGTAGAACCGATGGGCACTCCGAACAGTGGTTCGGGTGGACCGAATAGTGCAGGCCGAGTTGCACAGTTGTGACAGAAATTGTACAAAGAAAACTTTGGGTTTCCTGCAAAGATTGCAAATTGTATATTTTGTAAAATATTGTTATTATCATTGACCAAACTCATATTTCAGGGAGTTTCCCCTCCCATTAAAATATCCGTTGTTCATATATGTAAATGGTAATAACGATGAAGATGATTAATTGAATGTTTCTGCTGTGTATGTATACTTAGAAAAGTTGAAAAATAAACTAAGTATAGAAAGTAGACATAATCCACACTTACAAGTATTGTTAAAAAGAAAACGGGTGGTGGTGTCGCACCCCCCTTCGTGCAGTTGAAAGACTACCGCCAGGGTAGGGGCGTGACAGATGGTATCAGAGCCCTTGATTTTCCGTAGGGCTTTACTGGAGGTTTGAAGAGAAGTTGATCCCACTATCATTTCATGACAAATGGTATTAGAGGTTTGATTTAGAGAATTGAGGAGCATGTCTATTTTATAGAAAATGGGTTTTGTAGGGATTATGACCTTTGAAGAATGGCAGGGGCACACTTCGGGGCCAAGTCAATCTGAAAGAAGTCTACTTGAAGAATCAAGTGATGTTGAACAAAGAATTGCAGAATTGAGCAAGGACTTATTCAAAACAAGGGATGATCTTCGTGCTTTTGCCAAGGAAGGGATCTCTGACATGAATAGAGGTGAAATCTATTAACTTTCTGGAAAAGTGGACTTGTTTGATGACGAGCTCAAGGAGTTGAGGATAAGGAAGAACTTGCTTTAGAAGAAGCAAGAATGGCTAACTCTTGAGAAAGAGCAGTTCATAGCTTTCTTTCATGGTAAGGAGAAAGTTGTAGATCGCGATGATAAGGAAGAGGAAGCCGTGATGTTTGAGGATGTTGTAGATATGACAACGATGGAGGATGAACTTGAAATTGTTCAAGTTGGACCAGGATCGTGTAGTTTGTAGACATTGGTGGATGAGGATACTCACATGGAGGAGCCTCATGATGAAGTAAGTACTACTTATACTTGTGTTCCATTTAAGCTTTTGGAGGATGGTCCATATGCAGGGAAGGGCAAATTCAATTTTCCGATGTGATGGAGAGTGTTACCATGGATGTCTACGATGAGACCTTGTATGGAGAAGCAAGGACCATTGACTATTGCAGAGCTTGTTGGGGTTGTTTGTGACCTTATGGCAAAAGGTGCAAATGCTCGTGACAAGGGAGGAACGTGATGATCATTGTGGAGGAATGGGTCATGCTTTAGCCATATGGAGAAATTGGCTAAGTGCCTGGAATGACTCATGGACAGATTGGAGAAGGGCACACACTTGAGGTATGATGATACTTGGGTGGACTTCTCATGGCCGAGACCAAGAGGAAGTCTTGGTGGAACCTTTAGTGGGGGAGCTATGATGGAAGAGACTCATATGACTTGATGATGATATATGGTTTTGGTGACCGAGTTCACTAGACTGGATTGCAGACATGGATGAGGATGACCAATTGTTGTGATGGGTCTAATTAGTTGGACAACATGGAAAACTTGAGTCATGGACATCAGGTTGGAGAGATGGAGTATGGCAATATTATGTAGGGACATTATGCAGGAGCACTTGTAGAGGTGTCACTTATGGGCATCCAATGAGGAGTGCCAAGGCAGGGATGTTGTGCGGATGTATTTGCTGGTGTGACATGGAGATTTTTTACTTATGAGTCGATGGGGATGTTGTGCACTCTTATACAACAAGGCCATAGACTTGGTTGGATTTATGAGTAGACTATGGAGCATTCCTACTACATGGAGAGCTGAGGCATCTTGCAAAGACCTTTGGGGCTGAGACATGTATGCTTGCTGAGGTGTGGTTGGAGATGACTCATGGAGCTCATGATGACATGAGGTTGTGACTTTCAGGGACTTCATAATATGGTGGAGTTGGAAGATCTTATGCATTGAGGAGTTAAGGTCAGGGACATTGATGCAGGATGGGGTGCATACTTTTGAGTACATTTATGGGTGTTCTTGAGAGAGTGACTTGATGTGGAGGATCTATATGAGACACTTTGGAGTGATGGAGTTGCAGCGATGATGATGCCTTGGTAGCAACACTTGGGCATAGGTTGAGCCGAGACTTAACCACTTTTGACATGGGAGCTGATTGGTTTCTAACCATGGGCAGTACATGGATGATGAGACAAGGGTATACTTGTTTCTTTGGCAGACTTGAGGGATGGCACATTACAGATATGATGAGGGTTGCTTCATGGACCTGGATGTAGCACATTGAGAGTTTGTTTGAGACGAGGATCTGTTCACTTTGAGGAGATGAATTTTACACATACATGGATGATGATGTTGGGATAGATGAGACTGATTGACATGCAACACATTGACACTAGACATCATGGACAACATGTTGCAGATGAGATGGAGATTACTTCATGGACCTAGGCATGGATTACGTTTTGATGGAGACGGAGATGGATTTTTGATCGAGTTGATGTTGTGATAGGAGGCTAGGAGAAACGAATGATGATGGCATGAGGATGTGCATTCTCATGGTTTGAGCGTGACAGTTGGATTGATCAGCTGACTAGTTCGAATCATGGGATCCGAAAGTGTACAGAGATGTCTTAGCATTGTTCTAGAGTATCATGGCAGCAGTTCACACGATGATGATACATGATGGGGTCAACATGATATGTTGTAGTGAGCATGTAACTTGAGTTGAGGGGGCCAGCCTTCCACGGTGGGGCAGTATGTGGGGATTGCGCTGGAGGTGGTTGATGATCATGGATTGGGGATACTTTCTAATTTATGGAGACATAAGCCTTTATGGTTTATGCAATGATAGAATAGAGGTAGGTAGCATGGGCATTTTGATGTTGGAGTTAGCGACACTTTGCGATGTCGTATGATAGTGTTTTTGAGGATGAAAACCATTTAGAGTGGGGGAGAATGTTAATCCCACGAGTTAGCGAAGGGTGCATGACGAGCAACCGACGAGCTAGTAGGTAACCGGTGAGTTGGGCCACGCCCGCACGGTGTGATGAGCTGACCGAATGGAGCAGACAAACTAACGTGCAACGTGAAAGTCATTGTGAAAAATTACTAAGTGTTGGAATCTTGGTGAACTTATATGATGGACGGTCCCATGTATTGGCGCCCACACCATGGGCCGACATGACAGAGGGGCGAGTTGGATGAAATGATGGGTCGGCTTGGTGGGCCGACACCCTAACAGATGGGCCAGCCACCATATAAGTAGAGCGGCGAGATGGTGGAGAAAATCATCAAGAAAATCTTCTAAGTGTCTTGGAGAGCAATAAGTGCAAGCTCACTTGGAGGAGGCGACCTGAAACTTTAGGCGAAGGTGCAGGAGGAGCATTGGGGCTGAAGCACCTAGCTACAAAACAGTGGAGCAGCATTCAGGTGGTCGCAGGTAGTGCAGAACAGCAGGTCATGTGAATTCATTCCATTGAACAGTCGAGGGCGTGCGAGGGCGTCCCGCTGAATGGGTGAAGTTATTTGGCTGAACGGTCAAGGGCGTGTGAGGGTGTCTGACTGAACGGGCGAAGTCATTCGAGCGAATGATCGAGGGCGTGCGAGGGCGTCTGGCTAAACGGGCGAAGTCATTTAGCTAAATGAACGAGGGTGTGTGAGGACGTCCGGCTGAACGGGCGAAGTCGTTCGATTGAACGAACGAGGCGTGCAAGGGCGTCCGACTCATAAACATGGTTATTAGAAAAGAACAATATTGCATATAATCACACCGCTTCTGCAGTGCTCAAGACTCTTGAGTACACTACCCACCCCCACCCAACTAACTGGTCAAAGTGCAGTCCAGACAAACAGAAAAAGCATGCCCCTCACTTCAAATTGAAAAAATGCGTGCAAAATTTCTACAACAGTTTCTTTTTTTACTAGAGATGTGGTGGCTTTTTGTTTAATTTTTGTGCACTGGGATGATAAGTTGTCTACTTATATTTTTTGGTTTTGTGCCTATGGTGTCCATGGAATACCTCTTATCATCTCCACTCTGTTGTATCTCATCCTACCTTGGATCCATCGATTATATTTTGAGATCACATGACCTGTAAACCAAATCGCGAGTGTTAAATTTGAGCATCGTATTCTGTTTTGGATGCATCTATTGTATTATAACATTGTTAGTCTATTGGTTATGACAATATATTTTTAGAGAAATTTATTCAACGTTCCGTAATTTACAAAATTTTGGAAAAAGCCAAAGAGATTAAAATTTCAAATTGTATTTTTGAGATTACACTATTTTTTTATAATATTGAAAAGTTTTTTATTTATAATATTAAAAGGCATTTTAAACTGTGTACTTTGGGTTGATGCGTGATATTGGAAAGAAAAATAAATATTATAATCTTAATTTTAAGATAAAAAAAATTATATATTTATTTAATTTTGATAATATTATTATGAAATATTAATTTATTTTGTTTAATATATATGTTGTTTTAAAATATATGTAAATTATATAAAAATAATAATATAATAAATATAGTATTAAATGTAAGTTTAGGAAAAAATTAATACAAATACAAATAGATATGAAAAATTATATCTACTAAAATTACAATCATTAAATTATTTGTTCAAAAAGAGGATTGAATAATTGAGGAACAAAATAAAACATGGAATCATCAATAAGAATACTAATTAAATTGCTAAATAAAATCATAAAACAATATGAGCAGTGAATTGAAAAGCTAACTAAAATTGAGATTAGTGTCATCAATTAATTTAGGTATGTTACTAGTTTTAATCTATTTATTATAAAAGTTAGTTACAAAATTAGAAATCTAACATTATTTAACACATTGGTTAGTAGTATGTTTTATGAGATTCCCATATCTTGGATATCACCCTTGCTTTTAGCAATGCACGTAGTTCCCATAACTATAGAGATCTAATAAGGGATTAGAATAATTTCCATATCGAATGCTAAAATTTTGATAATTCATATTGATGTCAATCACCAATATAATCATCACTGCCACTCAAAATATTAGAGAAATAATGTCATGGAGCATTCACTTTTTTTTATAGTATACATGTTAGAGGAAAGACAAGTACAATGTCCTTGGAATAGGTCTATGTTTTTTATAATTGAACGATCATCATGTATAAAAATTGAAGTATCTCATTAAGTATCTAGTATAAACATCACAGTTCACAATGAAGTAATCATCAAAGATGATTACATGTTGAGGTAATTTGCTATGATTGTGACAATTATCATTAACTAGGTGACAATTGATGTAAGTGTTTGTTGGGTCTAAAATGCAGATGCAAATTAGAGTTTTATTTACTATCAATCTGGGTAAGTAATCTCCAAGGATCATCCAATATATGTGGACTTAGAGACAAACTAAACTAAGCTAGGTGAAGAAATGCCAAAGCTCCCATACAAGAGGTTTTTCATTGGGATGTCCAACATCTATTTAGTCATTTAACAAAATGAAATCTAAACATTAAAAGACATTGTGACAAGTGTAAGAAATATTAAAGCTCCCTTACAAGAGACTGCTCATTAATATTTCTAATCATCTTAATCAACAAAACCTAATTCTGATTGATTGCATGAAATATTAAAGCTCTCTTATCAGAAACTATTCATTTATATCTCAAGCATATAAATCAGAAACTTAAACTAATGAAATCAAACATTAAATAACAAATCAGATTCATTGAAGGAAACATTAATACTTTCTTACGAAAAGTCATTCATTAATATTTCAAACATATGAACCTAATAATTTAATCTAATGAAATTCACAAACAAACATAAAATAAAAGCCTACCAAAATAAAAGTGTACTTGCTAGGCAATGGGGATCCTTCCAAGGATTCACAAGCACACCAAAAGAGAAGTCAAATGTAGAGGATCAAAGAAGCTCTATTTTATTCATCATCAATTGAAAATTGCAATTATAACCATTACAATGATTCTCCAAATCTAACTTCTCATTACCAACCTATAAGATACTAAGATTCTAAATTACAAATGAAGGACTAGGTTCTAAAATTCTAAAAATTAGGATTACAAACTAATATTACAAAAAATGAAGATTACAAATGAAGGAGAAAACAATCCTATTTATACAAAAGCTATGATA
Source organism: Pinus tabuliformis (assembly GCA_031772625.1). NCBI lineage: Eukaryota > Viridiplantae > Streptophyta > Pinopsida > Pinales > Pinaceae > Pinus > Pinus tabuliformis. The sequence continues at coordinate 889,669,122 of CM062816.1, read as the reverse complement.
ACAAACTCATAAATGTAGACCCACTATTCCCTCCTTTGTTCCACATATTTCTCAACCAATGGTCAGACATAACCCTATCCTCCATGATCTCCTCCATGAGGTCCATGATCTTATCCATGAGGTCCATGATCTCCTCAAATTCGAATTTGAACATAGAGTGCCACATAAAGATGCCTTAGAAGCTTCCTTTGTACCTACACATGTCAACAAACTCATTTTAATAGTTAGGTATAAGTATATGGATATTATTTTCTAAAGTTTAACCACAAATTCACTTAAAAATACTTAAGAATTAATATTGTTTTGGAAAACACAAGGGTAACCCATATAATGATGAAAGTGAAGTTAATGTGATGACATGGTGGTGGAATAGAGGTGAGAAAATGTATGAATGGAGAGAAAGTGGATGTTGAATGGAGTGAAAGTGGATGTATTTTAAGGATAATTCTTAGGCCCAATATACCCCCAAACTGGAGGTATTGCATGTCCTCATGCAATTTATTACATTACTTTTGATACTTGAGCTTTGGCTTAAACTTTGCATGATATCATTTACTTAACTTTTGCAAATTGCTTTTGATGAATTGCAACTTGGTTGGTTCTTGTGTTTCAACCATATTTTGTTTGTTGCTTTCAATTTTAATGTATGATCTTTGCATATTGATAATGCGATTTTTATTGCAAAATATTTTTGTTGGAATGCATCATGGTTAGTTCTTGTGTAACAACCATGATTGTGTTGGCATACAATTAACTTTTAAATACTTTTTACAAAGCCATTTTTTTGCTCATGATGATGTAATAGTGAATATATTTTGAAAGTATGTGGGTTTTAGAATGTGGTATATGAATATGGAAAAATATGAAGGTAAAAAAGTATGAATGTAAATGTATCCCCCCCCCAAAAACCGATGGCTTTGGAAATTTTGTGAAATGAGGAAAGGAAGTTTTTTTTCCAAAAATTATCATTCTAGCTTTTCAAGGAATTAAATGGTTAAAAGTTAGAAAATATCATACCTCAACTTACCCTTTCAAAAATGGATGAGAGTTGTGAATGTGTGGTTGCAAAAATCTGATCGTAGTCTTCTTTACTTGGTTGTGAAAATGGTGGATGAAGTCGAAAAAGTGAATCTTTTATTGTTGCTACATCTGCTGCTAAATCTACTGTTGTTGAATGTTCAGAATCTACTGTTGAATGTTGTTGGAAATGTATAAGGCTCAGAAGGTATACAAAATTTAGAATTTACACTTTCCCCCTCCAGCATTATTTATTGACTTGTCCTCAAGTCATTTACATCAAAAACTGAAAAGTAATGAATGTAATTCTGCTTCCTCTACTACAAAATGATTGGTCTTCAAGTCTTGAATGTGCTTTGGTACAATTCTTGTCATGCGAATAAATGTTTCGGTGTCGAAAATAATAAGAAATTGTTAACTTAGTGGCCATTGATGGATGCCACTAGTCAACACGAGATCTCCCATCTTTGATGTGGATGAGAGTCAAGATGCGCTGAACACATCTTTCTAAGTATGAATGAATTTGTTGTTGTTGAATACTTAGAAGATTCGACGAATGAGGGACATTGATGTATTCCCTTGTTTATCGGCACAATAGATTGCCCTTAAGGCATGCAAGCTTCAAGGTATTTTTAGAAAAATATTTATACTCAAGGACTATGGACTCAATGGTGTATGGAAGCAAGGTTTTATTTGCAAGTGTAGGAAAAAGGAAACTAACAATGAATATGTAAAGTGGAACAAAAAGCTTGTAAATGAGCTTCATTGCTTTTATTGGTGGGTTAAGATTGATGAAAATGTAATGAAGTGTATGTGGATAATGAGAAGTGGATAATGACTCTTGATGGGAAAAGGTGAATTTTGGCATGAAAAATCTCAAAAATAGCAAATCTGCTCATTAATTCGAGAATTTCTATTAAAATAGCTGAGTTTGACCAGCTTTGACCAACCACCTATAAATTTTGAATTCATAAGTGGATAGGTATTTCACCATCCTTGTATATTTAGGAACAACCCCCAAGTCTTCAAATTTGCTAATCTATCATGCAACATATCAAACCCTTAAACCCTTACAGGAAGTTACAAGAACTTGTAATTTTTTGGAAATGTTGTTCTTATGATCATGGTCTTGTTCTTTGGAATTTATCATGAGAATAGTCTTTTGAAGACCAATTTTCGTCACAATTTAATCTCCTTAATGATCAGTTGATCATCTGAAACCTGCTAAAAAAAAAACTTGACATAAAGAACATAAGTTTGTTCAAGAAGAGATGGCCATTCCCTTCCTGATTCTTACACAAAAATTGTATGCCAAAATAAAACAGATTAAGGAATATCAAAAGCATAATTTTAGTCTAGTTCATGATGTCAATAACAATCTATTTTTAATAATAAAAATAACCATGAAAAGTAAATCCACTCCCTGTTTATGTCCGATGACTCATGTGCATGTAAAAGCTTGGCATTATAGATTTTTTTTGTGTCCTGCAAATTAGTACGTTACATATAGCAGCCAAGTAATTAAATCCTAGTGTAAATGTGGAATACTATTTTATCCTTGAAGCCAATAGCAGTTGGACAGGAATAAGGAACAATAGCAAATGTTTCAACCCTTATGCTTGATTTCGATTTAGATATAAACTCGCTACTCATTGTTGGTCTTCACTTTCTCTAAGCCTTGCATATGTGGTGCAATTATATGATTATGAAATCCATCAATTAAGAGTAAAATTGACATACCAGTGCCTATGATTGTGAGTCTTTGGTTCCAGTTTCCCGCAATGAGTGTTGTCCAATATGAACCGACTTGTTGAAACAAGAGACTGTTGAATGAGTAGTTGACAAGACTGAGCATATAGAAGCTGTGTTCTTCTTCCTGCAATGTTTCAACAACTCACAGTACTTGTTTCTTTATTTTTCATCTCATTTTTATTGCTATTTGTTTTTTTATAATAGATTTTGGGAATGTTTCAAAATATTACGGATAAAATAAAGTTCAAATAATCATTTTACTTCGTTTCTTATCTATGTAATTCCAAAAATCCCCAAAATCTGCAATAAAAACCAGCCAGGAAGACAATGACACCTCTTCATCGATCTATGTCATCAGATTTGACAAATCCATGGACAACGTAGTGGATTCATTCAAGCATTCTATTGTCTATGTAAAAGCCTGCTAGTGGTTCATTAATGGAACAGAGAGAGGCGATGACAATGTCATTTGAAGAGAAAAATGTTAGAAGAAACCTGATAAAACCACTTTCTATTGACACAGTCAAACTGAAATGCTGACTTAACTAAAAGAAGAACGTTGTTTTGTTGTGCTTATGGAAGCTTCCATTAATGTCAGAAAATTAAAATTATTCATTATTGCCTGTAATATCATTTTCTATTTGCTGAGAGGTCATCACACCTATTTTTATCTCCTTGTCATCTATCTGATTCCTTATGGAGCCTATGCAATATGGTTTTGTCCAGATCCTTTTTTTTAAGAACCCCTCTTATTAAATTGTTGGTCTCCTCACAAGCGTTGAACATTCTATTTCTCTTCATTCAGAATAAGTGATTTCAGGTCTTTTCCGCCAATAGAAAATGCAATTTAGCACAAGCAATAACAATGACGAATCATGTTAATAATTTTCACTTTGAAAACATGTCCTCAAACTGCTTCCAATTGTATCCCATCTCGTACCTGTAGCAATAAACATTGATCAAAATAAGCAATGAAGAATAATTACTGAATAAGGAGTTTCATGACAGTAAAAGTCATTCATTTAACTCTCAATCTTTGAACGTAAACACATAGCCTGGTTATAGAACCAAAATCTTCATGCTCAAATCACTCAAATAGGGTGTTGTAGGTTAGATTGATTCATGTAAGAGTGATTGTGCAAGCTGGGATGACATGATGGAGAGAGTTCTTTGAGGAAAAAGATTATTTGGTTGCTACTTCAAGATGGAAAACATTTTTCATCATAGCAGTTTGCCAGAAACGCGTAGCAATTTTAACACATCATTTTAAAACTAGATTTATGGCCAAATAAAAATTAATTTCTAAAAAATAAAATGTGGGTTTTTCTCAAAACAGGGTCAGTTATAAAACCCAAAACGTTTTTCTCCAATTTGTAACCGATTGGGAGATATGTGGGGTTCTCAAGAGATCTATTTGGCAAACTACGTGAGATAAAACAACTTTTAATGGAGAGACAATTGCGGCCATTCATTTTTCTCCTACAATGTGCTAAGAATCCATCTCCCTGATCTATCGATCTAGATGTGCCCCCTCCGTGCGTGCGTGTCCTGATACAGAGTATGGCTTCATGTTTTATAATTGCGTAGCAGAAAAGAGATAGTAGCTGAGTCAAGTCTTGATTCAAGTTCATTTTGGTTTGTTATGTTTCATGTTTCATTCATCAATACATTTTAGTTTGAGTCAATAATGCTCTTTTCATTTTCAGTCTTCATCTAATGCTTTTTGAGTAAATGTTTGAAGAATTTTCAATTTGTTACCGAGTCTCTTCATGCATGTCATTTTAGTCATCAGAATAGTCAATAGATTTCAAGCAAGTCCATGGAGACTAAAGTCAAATTATAGTCTATAGTCGATTTTGCAGATTTTACTAGCAAGTTGAAGTATTCTCAGCATTCCGCTAAAGAATGGTGTCCCAATATGGAGCCAATGTTAAAAAAAACCAGAAATGCACCACTGCAATTATTGTGCCAAATACAAATGAGTTCCACCTACAGGAAACACCAGAGATACCATGTTTGCTTCTGTGGTGATGATTTCAGTTGAGGGGTAGGATCAACTCACAGTGAAGTAAGAGGGACAGTTCCTCAACGGGAAAAGTTGACGAGTGTTGATGTTTTCCACAACAACAAACAAACTTATGAGTTCGTTCTCTGGAAACATTTTTTTTTCAAGATGAATCAGAGACTAAGATCATCAAGGAGATGCTACCTCCACATGTTTGTCTTATGGAAGGTGCTCAGGATCTAAGATTTAACAATTTAATCCCAACTTGCAAAACTTGAAAATATTTACAGAGAGAACCCAACACTCTGCAAGAGATATTTATACATGATGGAAGGCATTGGTGCCCTAAATTTTTATATTAATATTATTTATTTGCAAAAAATTATAATATTGTAGGGAGCAGTTTATCAATATCTTATCTTATCTATGCTAACCTATTGATTTGTTGTTGTTGTTGTTTTTTTTTTACTTTTGCAGGTTAGCGTGGCTGAAGTGACTTTTACCTAAATTTATTCATGACAAATGTGGATTATTATTATTATTATTATTTTAAAACAAGACTAAAGGAAAACTCTATGAGATCTCATTTTATTTTTTATAATCTATTCTACCTTTAACTTGAAAGATTTTTATTTTTTATTTTATTTTTATTTTTATTGTTTTATTTTTTTTATTATTTATTTATTTTTTTCGCATAGGTAAAACAATGCTTCCATTGAAGCCATATACGGATTAAAAATTCGAAAATACTCACATTAAGATTTAAAATTTTTACCTGATTATTTGCAAGGATGTGAGTAACTTGTTTTATTCTTGGAGTTGGTGGAAGGTTCTTTTGAAACCAATCTTCAATATTGTTCTTTCTCTCCAAGAAGTACCTATTCGACATTTTCAATTTTCTCATCCGTAGATGGATTAGCAATAAATGGGTGGCTTAAAAAGACTGAATTTGAAACTAACTAAGTACAAAAAAAAATGCTCAAACTTGAAGTCCATTATGAAGATCCTGCTGTCACTAGGTTTCACAAGTTAGCCCATAAAAAGAAATTGCAATAAAAGTAACTTCCTAAGTCTATCTCCAAATCATACTCCCCGGCAATGGTGCCAAAATGTTGGGTCTAAAATGCGGATGCAAATTAGAGTTTCATTTACTATCAATCCGGGTAAGTAATCTTCAAGGATCATCCAATGTATAGGACTTAGAGACAAACTAAACTAAGCTAGGTGAAGAAATTCCAAAGCTCCCTTACAGGAGGTTTTTCATTGGGATCTCCAACATCTGTTTAGTCATTTAACAAAATGAAATCTAAAAATTAAAACACATTGTGACAAGTGTAAGAAATATTAAAGATCCCTTACAGGAGACTGCTCATTAATATTTCTAATCATCTTAATCAACAAAACCTAATTCTGATTGATTGCATGAAATATTAAAGCTCTCTTACGAGAGAATATTCATTTATATCTCAAGCATATAAATAAGAAACTTAAACTAATGAAATCAAACATTAAATAACAAATCGAATTCATTGAAGGAAACATTAATACTTTCTTACGAAAGGTCATTCGTTAATATTTCAAACATATGAACCTAATAATTTAATCTAATGAAATTCACAAACAAACATAAAATAAAAGCCTACCAAAGTAAAAGTGTACTTGCTAGGCAATGGGGATCCTTCCAAGGATTCACAAGCACACCAAAAGAGAAGTCAAATGTAGAGGATCAAAGAAGCTCTGTTTTATTCATCATCAATTGAAAATTGCAATTACAACCATTACAATAATTCTCCAAATCTAACTTCTCATTACCAACCTATAAGATACTAAGATTCTAAATTACAAATGAAGGAATAGGTTCTAAAATTCTAAAAATTAAGATTACAAACTAAGATTACAAAAAAATGAAGATTACAAATGAAGAAGATAACACTCCTATTTATACAAAATCTATGATAACAAAATCATAAATTTAGACCCACGATTCCTTCCTTTGTTCCACATATTTCTCAACCAATGGTGACACATAACCCTATCCTCCGTGATCTCCTCCATGAGGTCCATGATCTTCTCCATGAGGTCCATCATCTCCTCAAATTCGAATTTGAACATAGAGTGCCACATAAAGATGCATTGGAAGCTTCCTTTGTACCTACACATGTCAACAAACTCATTCTAATTGTTAGGTATAAGTATATGGATATTATTTTCTAAAGTTTAACCACAAATTCACTTAAAAATACTAAGAATTAATAATGTTTTGGAAAACACAAGGGTAACCCATATAATGATGAAAGTGAAGCTAATGTGATGACATGGTGGTGGAATAGAGGTGAACAAATGTATGAATGGAGAGAAAGTGGATGTTGAATGGAATGAAAGTGGATGTATTTTAAGGATAACTCTTAGGCCCAACAATGTTCAAGCATTCAGTTCATGTAAATCCAAAAAAACGTAGCTACAAAATTAAATATCCACAATTGAGTGCAATAATCATTGATAAAGGAAATAGTAATCCTTTATCATTGATTTTTTTGGGTTTGATGTTCATCTTCTACACATTTTATTGGATGTGTGTATAGTTAAAAATTTGCACCTTAATGGATTTGATCTTTCTCAACCTATAATAGATTTATAGTTGAAATAAATCTACACTTGTAATTGTTATAACTAAAAGTAAACATAGTAAAGCTAAATGTGTTAATGTTGAAGGAACAACTCTCACATATGGGAATGGATTCTAACCAAATTTGTAATTTTGAGATGAGATAATGATTTTGAATTTATCGAATAGAATGTAAAATGTTTAATATGTTTTGTTTCTTTTTAAGATGATATTTTTTCTTTTTGTTGTTTAATGTTTTATCTTGATGTCCATTTTAGTAAAAAAGACAAGTAGAAAGTTGCATACAAAAGGTTGAGAAAGCTTGTTCATGAGATTCAAATAAATCGATAGGGCATTGAAAAGATCAAAAGGTGTAACCAAAGCCCCATAATAGCCTTCATGTGTGCAAAAGGCATACTTAGGAATTTACCACCACTTCATCTAGATTTCATGATACCTAGAGCATTGTTGTAGTCTAGTGAAGAATTGGGTACCATGTAGCACATCCAAGAGGTCATTAATGGCTAAGATATGACATTTTTTTTTTACCATCAACTTATTAATATCATGGGATTCTAGGCACATGCTCTACAAGTTTCCTTGTTTCTTCAATATCATGATGACTAGGCAAGAGTAAGGACTAGTACTAGGACATATTACATCTATTATCAACAATTTTTGAATTATCTTTTCAATATTCGTTTTATAAGTTATGGGGTGTTTCACAGACCTATTGATGTTTATTCAAAATCAAATATAAAGTAGGTTGAATTTCTTGTGGGGATCTATCCATAACTTGGATGCCTTTAGATTGGGAAATAATGCCTAAGTAACATTTCTTTCAAAGATTATCCATATATTAACACTTGATAATTTCTAGTGAATTGACATAGAGACCTTTGAGGATGTGCTTGTGGCCCTCATTATTGAATCCCATATATAACTCTTTACTAAAATTGGCCTACTTGGTTCATCTTTTATGACCATTTTCTCTTCGAATACCTTGGGAATGGCCACTTTTAAGACTAATACCTATTGCACAGACCAATTTTCTAGCCATTTAATACTTTACTAATTAATAACTTACAATAGTTATTTTGGTTATTATTGTAAGGTATTTAATGGTTGTTAGTGATAAATCTACTCATGGGTTATCAATGATGTTTGAATGGATATAAAATGTTATTGTTGGAGAATTGACTATTTAATTGTTTTATCAGTGTTAGGTGTCTTCTACCAACACTTCTCCAAGTTACAAAATGAGAGGAGATTAATAGACTATATAGTCCCTTCTATCCTACAAGCTATATACATTCATGAAGTCAACAAAGCATCTAGGCTATAAGTGGAATTATTTATTAGAAAACTAGGACATGTAGGTTTAACTCACTATTGTAGCTTAACCAAAATGACAATAGGCCTATGAACATGTGCTTTCAATCTAGTTCCCTATACACTTCCATTAAAAAAAAAATATTGAATACCTATATCATAATTTTATGACAATCCTATCTACTTCCATTAAAAAAAATTCTATCGAGGTTTCATGTGAAAATAAAAACAAAGCAACCAACCCTTAGTACACTAATGAGTGTAAACTTTCTAGAAAATGTAACACCCTCCTCCCACATTTACCCAGGCTAACTGATCCATAGGGTAAACATGTGACGAAGAGTTACTATGATATGATTCAACTCCCCAAGTACAGTTAAGGAAGTGGAATTGAAAAACCAAAACCATACCGACCTTCCTCTGGAACTATAGCACCCCTAGGGGCTAAACAATTACTCCAGGTGCCAAACCCCTTAGTTAAGCTTATTTTTTACTGATATATAGCCCTAATATCTCCCATGAAAATCCCTCCATGCGACTGTAACCCTCTAGTAGATCCCATAACAAGGGAATCTATGTGACTGCAGATGTCTCCAAGAAGTTATGTGCTAGCGACCCCAAATTCTGAGCCACTATTCTAGGGCTAGGACTCAGGGCTCTACCAAGAACTTGATGAAATTCTCAGAAATGATAAATAACAAGAAGACAAGGCCTCTAATGTAAAACTTGAACAAGTACCTGACCTGACGCATCCTAACTATGACATGAATTCTGTCAAACACATCATGAATGTGTAATGTACAGGTCATAAACACACATCTAAACATAGGGATTTCATACTTATCTGAGAGTCATCAAGAAGGTCTGGTTCCCTCTCATAATATATGCATTATAATATATTAGGTCATACATTCATTATTCATTCATTTACTAATCAAAACATGATGAGAGTCATAACTCAAGTCTATCATAAAACCATGCTTATAACCAACATATAGCCAACAAAATAACAATGATATAACAACCATTAAATCCACATAATAATAAGTACATTTACTCATCAAGTACAAGAGGAAAATAGATCTTATTAACATATGCAAAAATGTAACCAAGTCAAGGACTTCCACGTATCACCCAACCATAGATTGGGCTGAACCAAATATTTCTTTTAGCCAATCACCCTCATGCCATATTCGAATCATGAATGCGGGACTGAAAACAAAACTGACCATGCTCCTCAACATTTATGGCATATCCCACCAAATTGATCAAGGATTCTTGGACCTGAAGCAAGTAGCAATACAACCAGGCTTTACTGTATATCTTGCCAACGGATTCCTAGGCTCAAACATGAAAAATATACTACCAGGCTTTACCGAAATCCCACCATACACTGGTCCAGGGATACTAGGCCTATACAAGCATGGATGCCTCCAGATCTCTCCAACTAAACAGTGAGGAATTCCTCCATCTCCACCCTCTAGGCTCTACAGTATATCCTGCCATTTACTGGTCTAGGATTCTGAGGTCCGATGAGGGTATACACAACTAGGATTTACCACAATCCCACCTTTACTGTTCCAGAGATTCTTAGGCCGTGTTATTCTTCTTGAGACCACCCAACTCATTTTCAAAACCATTCAATAATCCAACTCAACCAATTAAGAGAAAACCCCATCACACCATGGCTATCCAAAAATGGCAAGGCAAGGCTAAAAACCACTGTCAAGAGTATGAGAAGGTAGAGAGAATAGAGAGAGAGCTCCAAAACTAAACTGATAAAAAGCTATGAAATGATCCTTAGAAGCCTTTTTTTTCATTTATGCCTTTAATTTCTTCATTTTCCATTATTTTCCTTCAATTTACTTCTCACATACAACCTAAGACCTTTCACCTTCATTTTCTCCTAATTTATTTTCATAAATAAATACCAAATAAATTCCTCTTTTCTTTTTAATGCCTTTTGCATTGCCTATGCCAATTTCCATAGTCATAATAAACCAAATGAACACCCACACTTGGATTTTTTCCCCAACATTCAACTTAGAATACGTGTCCCATGACCTTGGTCTTATTTTTCCCTTACTAACTTTATTACATGAACCTTTAACCCAAGACTGTTACAAACCCCTCCCCCTTAAGGGAACACCATCCTTGGTGTCCAATGACACCTATGACCAAAAACACTTTTGAAAACCAAAATATACTGCCCATGGAGCTTTATAACTTACCTCGATGTAGTATTTACAATGATTAACCTCCTGAAACGACAACCAACCTGAAAAAAAAAAAACATGACAACCACACTGCTTATTAGAGCTTTATAACACATCTCGTGACAGTATTTACATCCATATACATATATACATAAATCAAAACTGCTTTGCCTCAACCAGCAAACAATGAAGGATACATAGCCCGCATCTAATCAACCATCTCCCATGTAGATTCATCGGGCCCAAAGTGCTTCCACTACACTTTAATCTGATCGATTGCTCGGTTATGGAGCATGAGAATCTTTCTCTGCAAAATGCACTGAGGTTTCAGCTGGATTTCTCCTTTTAGTTCCACCTGTAATACAGATCAATCGATCACATGATCAACATCCTTTACATATATTTTAAGCAATGAAACATGGAAAACATCATGGAATTTCACTGTCGAAAGTAGTGCAAGTCTGTAGGCCACTAGTCCAATCCTCTCAAGGATCTCGAAAGGCCCGCTATACCAAGGTGCCAACTTCACACATGACCCAATCCTTAAGGAGCTTTTCTTGGGCTTGATGCGCAAGTACACATGCTCCCCAACATAAAACTCTTTAAGTGCCTTGTGTTTATCTTCATAACTCTTCTATCTATCCTGTGTTGCCTTTAGATTCTTATTGATAAACTACATTTCCTATTCCATCTCTGCTAACATGTCTAGTCCTATCAACACCAATTTTCATTGGATCACTCCAACCAATGGGAGTATTGCAACTCTGCCCATAAACTACCTCAAATGGACTCATCCTCGATGATTCTTAATACTCATTGTTGTAAGAAAAATTAACTAGTGGAAGATACTCTTCCCACTTCTGCTGCTGATGTATAACGTACATCCTCAACATGTCCTCCAAAATCATGTTGACCCTCTCTATTTTTCCATCTGTCTGCGGATGATAAGTTGCGCTAAAGGCCAACTTTCTACCGAAACCTACTAATAACTCTTTCCAGAACCTAAAAGTAAACTTTGCATCCCTGTTTGACACAATCTTCTTCGGTACATCGTGCAACCTCACTATATCTCTAATGAAGACCTGTGCTATATCACTAGCAGAATATATGGATTTCACTGGAATATGTGGATTTCGTATATGCGCATGTCTTCTATATATGCACAACTTTCGTATATGCGCATATCTTTTGTATATACACTTCTTTCATATATGTGCATATCTTCCATATTTGTGCATATCTAGATGTTGCACATATATGGTAGATGCACATATACGAAGGATATGGGCATATACAAAAGATATGCACATATAGAAAGTTGCACATATACAAAATATATGTGCAAACACAAAATCTATGCATATCTAGAGACTACCATATATGCATATTATAGAAGTTGTCCACAACTTTTATATATGTGCAACTTTTGTCTATGTGCATATACAGAAGTTGCAAATATACATAAGATATGAACATATACAATAGTTGTGCATATACGGAAGCTTATATGTGCAAATTCTGTATATGTGCAACGATGCACATACAAAAGCTTATGAATATGCACAACTTCTTATATGTGCATATAAGCTTCCGTGAAATTAAGATGAAACGTGTTAACTCATCAACTCATGAGAAATTGGGATCCATAATACCTGCAAATTTTGAACATGCATATGCATTGAAAAACTTGGTAGATAGGGCATGTCAAGAATACAAAAAAATGTTTTTCAAAACTATAACTCTATCTAAGACCACTACTAAGAGAAACCATAGTTTCTTGAGCCCAGTCTATAAGAAAAGGAGATGTGGTCGCAAGTCAAAATCAGGGAAAGATAAACTACAATTTCAAATGGGATTTGTAATAACTCGCATATATTCAATCAATTAATTTAGTTTCAAATATTTTAATTAGAACGACACAATCTCAACTGAACACCTTTACACTTAACACACTTCATTCACATATGATATCTTCGGCACGTGTGCAACTTCCATATGTGTGCATATACAGAAGTTGTGCATATACAAAAGATATGCACATATACGAAAGTTGTGCATATATGAAGTATATGCGCAGCTCCTGTATATACACATATATGGACACTGTTCATATACGATAGTTGCACATACATAGAAGATGCACATATATAGAAGATGTGTGCATATAAAAAAGCTGCACATATACAAAATTCACACAACTTCTATATATGCATATTTTTTGTATCACATCTTCCATATATGAGCATATACGAAAGTTGCACATATAAGGAAGATATGCGCATATAAGGAAGTTGCACATATACAGAACATATGTGCATATATAGAAGTTGCACATATACACAAGTTGCATAAATATGGAGGTTGAAGTTGTGCACAACTTCTGTGCATGCATATATTTGGACGTTTCACATATACGGAAGCTGTGCATATATGGAAGATGCACATATATTTTTGTATATGCATATATATTCTAATATGTGCAACTTTCAAATATGCAGATATACAAAAGTTGTGGAAATATATAAGTTGTGTGTAACTTTCATAACATGCATATACGACAATTTTCAGATATGCACAACTTTTGTACATGCATATATCTTCTATACATGTTCATATCTTTGGCATATGCACAACTTCTGTATATGCACATATCCTTTGTATATGTGCATTTATTGTATATGCACAACTTCTAGATATGCACATATACAAAGAAGTCCATATACGAAAGGTATGTGCGTATACGGAAGACGTGCATATACGAAAGATGTGCATATACGGAAGTCACACAACTTTTGTCTATGCACATATTTTGTATCACATATATTTTTTATATACACAACTTCCATATATGTGCATATACGGAAGTTGCACATATATGGAGGCTATGTATATACGAAGGTTAAAGTTGTGCACAACTTCCATATATGCACATATATAGAAGTTGCGCATATAAGGTAGATGCACATATGCAGAAGCTGCACATATATGGAAGATCTACATATATAATTTATATGCAACTTTAGCCACTGTATATGCGCAACCTCCATATATGCGTAATTTCCATATATGTGAGATTTTTATATATGCACAAATTTTGTATATGCACATATCCATTTGCACATATATAAAATATATGTGCATATATAGAATATGCACATATACGGAAGTTGCGCCTATATAGAAGTTGAAGTTCTGCATAAATTTTGTATATGTGTATATCTTCTGTATATGCACAACTTCTCGTTCTTGGCACCACCAATACACTTAATGCGTGATGTCCACCTATGTCATGCCCTTCTTCCTACACCAACCCTATGTTGTAGTCCATTTGTATCTCCCGCGCTACTTATCCCTACTACACGACCCTATACTTACAAAATTGAACGAAAAAATTCTAGGCTCCAACTTTATCGATATTCTATAGAATGACTTATTCCTTCATCCCCCAATGATTTAGGTAAGATATGACATCTTTATGCCATCCACACTTGAATTTCTAATTGTTTCGATGGAGTTTAAGGAAAGTTTAGGGATCCTCTTTTCAGCGATGTTGTTTATTTCCTTTTGTACATTAAGTACCTAATGACAACCACATTTTCAGTGGGAGGAAAGGCTTGATACTATGAGGAAGGTATGATACTAAACATAAAAATGATCATAAACATAACAAGGTGGTCCGAAGTTGAATGATAACCTCTAAAACAATCTTGGTCTTTAGTTCCTTTTCCATGGTTCTCTAGTCATATGTATTTTCTTTTCTTTCAAAATATTTCCATATATCTTACCTAAAATGGACTAATCATAATGGTCATATAATTAGAGGGATTGCTTTTATCTCCACTTTTTTTGTGTTAAGCTTGGTAGATCCTTCTTTTTCACTATAAAAATAAGTAGGCAAGTTACACACATATAGATCCTCATTAGGTGGTCTCAACTTGCCTAGCAGGAAACCAAGTCTGTTGACCACCTAACTACATTATAAATTGTCCAGAAGAAAAAAATACTTAGTCTATCTATCCAAGCTATATAAAATTGATTGTCATGTCCACAACCATATTCTAGTTGTCTATACATATATATGATTGAATACTGTAAATTAAAAGCTATCCGCATGAAAGCAAATCAAAACAAAAAAGATTGGGAGTCATCATTCTAATCCTCCTTTTTGGCGGAAGCAGAAGCCATCAGGGCCAGATCTTTCGCTATAGAGCCTGGAAGCTCTGTTGGCACAAACTGGAATGGTAAATGTTTCTCTATACGATCCAGGCAACCACCCTGCTTCTGCAATTGAAATTGTAGGTTTTGAAAGTCATGTTTATAATTTGGGAAGTCCTAGACAACAATTGTCCAGATTTTCTCCATGGCTTTACCCAGGAGGAATTTCATGAGCCAATACAGATAAATGAACTATTTGTATTGTGTCTCTCGGCCTCTAGTGTGTCTCGGGTCTGAAATTAGGATCTTCCAATCCTCAGTGTCTGTTGCCTCCACACTCACCTGCCGATTTATATTTTCCTCCATTTGGCTATGAGCTGTTTTATTTCCCCTCTAGTGCTCCCACATACGCAACTGTCACTTCCTGTATTAGGTTGGCCATGGGCTTCCTTCTCCGACATTTTCTTGTGGTGCTCAACTCAGCCTCAGCCTCGCTTCCCGTGACCCTTGGTAGCGGTTGCTCGACCCATAGCCTTAATACCTTTCTGAAGGTGAGGAGTACTTCTTTGATGAGGTGAGCTTCACGAAGCGACACATGACAAAAGAGCATGATATCGTCTACAAACTGCTGGTGAGTGATGGGGAGGTCATTTCCCCATAGCCTCAAGCCTCTGATCTAGGAATTTCTAGCTTCATTTTTAATGTATCGACCTAGAACTTTAGCCGCAATAATGAAGAGAAATGGGGAGAGAGGGTCGCCTTGCCGCAAGCCATGCGATGGGTTAAAATTTTGAGATGGGGAGCCATTGAGTATAATGGAGAACACAGGGGAAGACACCAAGGCCCAGATCCAATTAATCCATCTTTGATCAAACCCGAAAGCCCTGAGGACATTGTTGAGGTACTCCCAGCTTAGGCGATCATAAGCCTTGGAAAGGTCTAGCTTGATCATCATGCCTGGGATTTTTTGGGATTTGAGAGAATGCACTATTTCTTGGGAAGTGATAAATCCATCAAGGATCTGTCTTCCTTCAACAAAACCCATATGGTCGAGGGAGATGAGCTGAGGGAGCAGAGGCTTCAGGCGTTTAACAATCACTGTGGTTATGATTTTGTATATGACATTACAGAGGGAGATAGGTCTAAAGCCTTGGGGGTCCTCCGATTTAGCGGATTTCAAGATTAAAGCGATGAAATTCGAATTCAAGCTAGGACATACCTTTTGGTTCCAACGCGATTCTTCTACCACATCCAGTATATCCAGCCCTATAAAGTTCCAAGCAGCCTGATAGAATTCTGTTGTAAAGTCGTCTAGTTTGGGTGCCTTGTTCTTTGCCATTCCCTTCACCACCTCCTCGACCTCTTCCAACGTCATTGCACGCATGAGGCCTAGATTTTGTTCTCTTGAGATAAGTTGCGGGATGTTCCTCATGATCCGTTTGGTAGCCTTTAAGAGATCTTGAGGCGGCTCCGTTAGGATGGATTTGAAGTGCTACACCAATAGATCCTCCATCTCCTCATGTTGGGTTACCCGGTTTCCATCCTCGTTCTTCAGGGAATAGATTCAATTCTGTTACTAGTGTTGGATCATCGCTTTAAGAAAGAAGTGGGTATTTTGTTCTCCTTCCGTCAGCCAGCTAACTCTAGATTTCTTCTTCCATATAATCTCCTCCTGCTTTCTCCTCTCCTCTAGATGATTGATTAACTTCCCTTCTTCCACCGCCATGCTATCTATTCTCCCATGTTGGATGATTTGTTGTTATAAATTTTGAATTTTATTATTCAGTTGGTGTTGGTCTTTCATGATATGGCTAAAATCTTCCCAATTCCATATCTTGATCTTCTCTTTGATCTCCTTTAACTTCAGTTGGAAGGTATGCATGGCGTTTATGCCTTTCTCCTCACTGGTGCTCCACCATTCCTCTATTTCCTTCATTAGGTCGGGAACTCTGATCTGGATTTAAACAGGAATGCAATAAAATACAGAGATAACCATAAAGACAGATATGCAGCGGAAATAATACCTCATTTCATTACTGTAAAATACTGAAATATGCTTACAAACAGAAATGGAAATAACCTAGCTAGGGCGATGGTAGCTTATCTCTGAGAAGAGATGTGGTGGCTACATGCCTCTGAACTGTCTTACAATGAGGCTCGAAGGCCTATTTATTGTTGCGAAACAATGGAAAACCCTTCACATTCCAAAACCTAACCCTAGAATATGAAACGCCAAATTGTGGGCCCCGTTTTTGGGTAAGTTGGTACATCAACTTCCCGAGGTCGCGAATTGGTCGTACTATCTCCGTTTGACGTGCATGATAGCTCGTTGGAAAGATCTCTCCGAGGACTACGACGGAAAAGATGATTTTTAGACAAAAAATCGTTGGGGGTAGATTTCCCAAAAAACGTCGTTTAGGGCCTCAAAACGGCTCCGGAAGTTTAGGACCCGAAAAACTGCTAAAAATAGTAAACTATGCTATAATTAAGGAAACTGAAAAAAAACTGTAAGAAGCACTAGAGGGGATCCAAGTGGAATTAGCGGGTGGCCACCAATATCCACCTGGATCATTCCTCCCCCCTAGGAAGCAATGGTCCCCATTGCATTGAGTTCCTCCATGAGATGAGGGAACTTCTGCTGCACTTGGTCCCTGGTGAGCCACTTGCCCTGGTGAAGGAGTTGTCCTGCTTTGACAACTTGATATAGTTGGATATTCTGCTAGCAAGTGTGCTTGATCTGTGTGTCCATGATCTGATCAGTTGCAGCTTGTTCCATGCAAGCTGGATTTAACTCTGTGGGTGTGAGTTGTTCTGCAATGTCGGATGTGTCTAGTAATGGTGGAAAGTATGGCCGAAGGCGGTCGACATTGAACACCGGGTGCAGGCCAAGGAATGGGGGAATGTTGAGCTCAAATGCATTATCTCCCACAGCCTTGGTAATGGTGTAAGGGCCATATCGGAGTGGTCTGAGTTTCCGATAGGCTCCGGTAAGGCGTTCCTTTTGCAAATGCAACCAGACTTTGTCACCCACCTGAAACTTGTGTGGCACCTGATGTTGATCATGTCGCTGCTTGTACTTGGCATTTGATTTCTCTAGAATGTCATGGACCTACTGGCGAATATGTTGGATGTGCTCAATGAAGTTGTTTGCCTTATCTGTTTCAGACTGGACATGAGGAGAATCTGCGTGAGTAGCTGCAAATGGCATGGCCACATCGATGGGACATAGTGGCTGGAATCCCAATCCCACCTGAAAATGGCTGTGGCCAGTCGAGCTGTGGAGAGCCCGGTTGTAGCTGTGCTGAACATAGGGGAGGCTCTCGTCCCATGTGCGTGGATGCTTTGAGTTGTACATGCGCAGAATGTGTATGATCATCTTGTTGACGACCTCTGTCTGGCCATCAGTTTGAGGATGGAAGGCTGTGGACTTAGTGAGTTTGGTGTCCAGCATCGACCAGAGGCTAGACCAAAATGTACTGAGGAACCTGCTGTCCTGATCTGAAATGATAGACTGTGGGATCCCAAAGTGTAGCCACACTCGTTCAAAGAAGAGTTTAGCAGTGGTTTCTGCTGTGATATTCTTCTTGCAGGCCGCCATAATGGCCATCTTCGAGAACCTGTCGACGACCACAAAAACACAGTCATTTCCATGCCTAGTGGAAGGAAGGCCTGACATGTAATCCATGGAGATGGATTCCCAAGGTCGACTAGGGGTAGACAGCAGGGTGTAGAGGCCTTGCTTCTTGATGGTCGGTTTGGCAATGGCGCAAGCAGTGCATGATCTGATGTACTTCCTGACATCCTGTCGAAGATTCGGCCAATAGAAATATTTCTGCAGTACTGCCACCATTTTTTCGACCCCAAAATGCCCAACAGCCCGACTGTAGTGTGCTTCCCAAATCATCTTGGCACACTCGCTTGAAGGAACACAAAGGTGACCCAGGTGGCATAACAGGTCGTCCTGGAGGTGAAAATCTAGAACATGTTGACCCTCCATGAGTGTCTGGTATGTGTGGCCGAATTCCGGGTCGCTTTTGTAGAGCAGTGGCCAATCAGAAGTCTCGTGCCCACAAGAATTGAGCACGGTGGTTAACGCCATGATCGATGGTCGACTGAGGCAATCTGCAACATTATTGGTGCTGCCCTTCTTATACTTGATATTCAAATGGAACTGTTGCAAGTATGTGGACCACTTCTGATGGCGATCATTCTGCAATTTCCCTTGGGTCTGTATGAACTGCAGGGGTCGGTGGTCTGTGTGGATGACCGTTTCCTTCCCCAAAATGTAATGCTTCCATTGTCGGCAGGCCTGCACAATGGAATACATCTCTTTGTCATAAGTGGGATACTTCTGGACTGTGTCTGAAAGTGTCTCACTGTGATATGCCACTGGATGCCCGTGTTGAGTAAGGACTGCCCCAATAGCATAGTCAGAGGCATTTGTCTCGACCTCAAATGTTTGTTGTAAGTCTGGTAATGCAAGAACTGGTGCTATGCAGAGTCGATCTTTCAACTCTGTGAATGCCTTCTGTTGAGATTCAGACCAAAAAAATTTTGCTTTCGCTCCTCCCTTGGTGACTTGACTCAAGGGCCAAGTGATATGAGAAAATCCCAACACGAACCTGCGGTAGAAGTTGGCAAGGCCTAGAAAGCTGCGAAGCTCTGTCAGAGTGGTTGGAGATGGCCAATCCCGAATGACTTGGATCTTTGCTGGATCCACGTGCACCCCCGTTCATCAATAATGTATCCCAGATACTGAACCTGGGTCATGCCAAAAGTGCATTTCTCCAAATTGGCACATAACTTGTGTTGTCACAGTGTTTGGAGAACCTGTCGAATGTGGTGGAGGTGTTCTTCCCAAGTCTTGCTAAAGATCAAGATGTCATCCAAGTATACCACTACAAATGAGTTGGTGAATGGCTGCAAGATGTCGTCAATTAGCCTCATGAAGGTTGCAGGAGCATTCGTCAATCCGAAGGGCATAACCAACCATTCGAAAAGGCCCTCCTTGGCTTTGAAGGCAGTCTTCCACACATCGGAGGGTTCGATTGGTACCTGGTGATATCCTGACTTCAAATCGATCTTGCTGAAATATTTTGCCCCCTTTAGTTGGTCCAGGAGGTCATCAATCCGTGGGATTGGGTACCTATTACGGACAATGATCTTGTTCAGCGCCCGATAGTCAATACAGAGTCTCCATGGATATTGGTGGCCACCCGCTAATTCCACTTGGATCCCCTCTAGTGCTTCTTACAGTTTTTTTTCAGTTTCCTTAATTATAGCACAGTTTACTATTTTTAGTAGTTTTTCGGGTCCTAAACTTCCGTAGCCACTTTGAGGCCCTAAACAACGTTTTTTGGGAAATCTACCGCCAGCGATTTTTTTGTCTAAAAATTGTCTTTTCCGTCGTAGTCCTCGGAGAGATCTTTCCAACGGGCTATCATGCATGTCAAACGGAGATAGTACGACTAATTCGCGACCTCGCGAAGTTGATGTACCAACTTACCCAAAAACGGGGCCCACAATTTGGCATTTCATCTTCTAGGGTTAGGTTTTGGAATGTGAAGGGTTTTCCATTGTTTCGCAACAATAAATAGGCCTTCGAGCCTCATTGTAGGACAGTTCAGAGGCATGTAGCCACCACATCTCTTCTCAGAGATAAGCTACCATCGCCCTAGCTGGGTTATTTCCATTTCTGTTTGTAAGCATATTTCAGTATTTTACAGTAATGAAATGAGGTATTATTTCCGCTGCATATCTGTCTTTATGGTTATCTCTGTATTTTATTGCATTCCTGTTTAAACTTCCGGATCAGTGGTATCAGAGCAGGTTATGATTCCATGGGAATGAGGGTTTGATGCATATTTCAGTTTCAAATTTTGCAGCAATATTCAACAAACTTCAGGCATGTGCTACAACCTCCACAGAGCACTTTCTTGGGTCAAGCAGGAAGAATTTTTCTTTTTTCATTTTTTTGCAGGAATTTTTTTTTGGGTGGTGACTTTGTAGATCAGATCTGAAACATTTGGTACAAAATTTACAAAAACAAATACTAGATCTGGATTCCTCTCGAAAAATCACCCAATTTCAAAAAAAAAAAAATGGGTTGAATCGGAGTTCGGATGTGGGAGATATCGCTGATTTAAAATCAGCTATTTTATTAGAATTTTTGTGACGGCGGAACTGTTGCAGCACGAATCTGAGATCTCAGAGTGTCCAGATAGGGATTTCCAACTCATGGGAAGATGCAAAATGATCCTTCTGCTTCTAAAAACAGGTTATAATAAATATTCTGAGTTATATTGGCCGAGTTATGTCCATTTTAATTCTGGAGCAGCATTCGGAGTGGGTTCCCATTGGAGACGTGCCCTCCCACCCCACTTTAGTAGGCACCTGCTTCACATTCATCAGTTTCAACATAGCAACATTCGGCTTGGGTTATTTGGAGACGTGCCCTCCCACCCCAGGCTATGTAGGCACCTGCTACTTCATCAACAACCAACATCACGGTTATGGGTCAATGCACAAAATCCTTGTCATCGAAGTCCATTTGCTAGGCCGCACACTGTCAGAATCACAATTGGTCACAAACATTACAGGGTATCTCTATCCTTGGATCTTCGTTTATCAGGGTTTTGGGTTAACCACATAAAACCCTTATCTTCAGTGGCTCTTCATATTCCACAAAGGCTTCGCAGGAGGGAACTTTACGCAATGGGGACCATTGCTTCTTAAGGAGGGAGGAATGATCTGAATGGAAAATGGCATCAACCCATGGTACTCATCCACCCATATTATTCATCGACCCATGGAATTTACCCATGGTATTGTAAATGGCATCCGCCCGTGGTATTGTAAAATCCACCCATTGTACTCATCCACCCATATTATTCATCGATCCATGGAATTTACCCATGGTATTGTAAATGGCATCCGCCCATGGTATTGTAAAATCCACCCATGGTATTCATTCACCCATGGAATTGACCCATGGTATTGTAACTGAAAAATACTATAAGTAAC
Source organism: Pinus tabuliformis (assembly GCA_031772625.1). Taxonomy (NCBI): domain Eukaryota; kingdom Viridiplantae; phylum Streptophyta; class Pinopsida; order Pinales; family Pinaceae; genus Pinus; species Pinus tabuliformis. The sequence goes on along the minus strand of CM062816.1, from coordinate 889,647,017 downwards.
AAGTCACATTTTGTAAAAGGACAGATTGTCCGCCACAATGTAGCCTTTACAGTTCAGAGGCATGTAGCCACCACATCTCTTCTCAGAGATAAGCTACCATCGCCCTAGCTGGTTTATTTCTATTATTATTTTAAATAAAAGTTTCTTTGTGGTTTTGTTTATTGGGCATTCTCCTTATTTTCTTCTGGCAATTCAAGTTTTCAGATCTTGGGGGTCTCTCCCCCCAAGATCCATTTCAATCTTTTAGATCTTGGGGGCCTCCCCCCAAGATCCGGATCAAACTCGTAACCAGAAGGCTTCAAATCTAAACGGGCGAATCTTCGATCCAATTTTCAAATGTATTTCTAATCGAATGGGCCAGTGGTCTGAGCCCATGCATGGGAGGATCGAGGCCTAAAAAAAAATGTCTCTGCTAATAATGTGCTCGAAGGCCAGACGCTTGTCCAATCATGAGGCAACCTGATGAGTTCCTCTCTGACGATTGTTCAAGGTGTAAATTCCATTGTTTGTTTGTAGGTACACTAGGTGCAGATATGCTATGAGATCCCTAAATGATTCCATCTCTGTCTCCATACGATGAATCCCTCCTCTCTTTTCTTCCAACGATGTTATCATATTAAAATCCCTGCCAACTATCCAGAGGTCTTTAGGGCATACCTCCCTCAGTCGGGAGAGGTTTTGTAAGAAGACCCCTTTTTCTCCTAGAATGTGAGGCCCATAAACCCTTGTCAGGAGGACCCAATATCTGGATCCCACATGTCGAAACTTTCCTGATAGTATCCTTGGTAAACTAACCCAGTCCTCGAATGTTACCTCCACTAGGTTCCAAAGGATAGCCATGCCACCAACAATGCCTCCATTGTCTTATGCCATTACCTCGTAGTAAGGGTTGTGACTCCTTAGGATTTCTTCAACCTTCACTTCTGCAATCTTTGTCTCTTGGAGTATCATAATACTCAATTTGTCTTTTCTCATTCTCTCCTTTAGGTGCCATTGTTTTCCTCTGTTGTTGAGGCCTCGAACATTCTAGGATGTAATTATCATTTCAAAGGTTTATTGAGTTGGTGGAAAACCACTGACAGTGACACCACCCTTCCTGAATTTACCAACATTTCCCCTACCATTTGAATGGACTCACTCAAGTTCTTTCTGCCTCATTTCTTTCCTCCTTTCCCCTGAGGTCCTTTCTCCATCGCTTGGCTTGCTTGTGATCCCAAGTGCTCTGGTTGATCCACCCCTAGCATGCCCTGTTTGTCCTGATATTGCTGGAAAGTATCATTGTACAATTGTTTCTGGTCTTCTGGCATAAATCTCTCATCAAGGTGTCGCTATTCGCTCAGTAGGTGTTTCATCAGTTGTTCTTCTATGCTAAGGTCTTCCTTCTTACTGCCAATTTCCTTATTGGCTTGGTCCATTACTTGCAGGGATACTTCTTTTTCTTACAGTTCCTCTTCCGCTTTTCATTTGGTGTTTCTCCCTCCCCTTTGAGGGTTTGGTTGGGTTTTTGGGCCCATCTTCATCATAGGGGTATCAACAGTTTCCTCATCCTCCTGTAGGATCTCAAAGCGATTGTGATTATGGAGGTCATTTCCACTTGTTCCCTGATTAGGGTTCTGTGAATTTTTCTGAGTCCTTTTTTTCCTCTGGACTTCCTGAAATCCCTCTACATCTTCTTTTGCTTTGTTCTCCCTACTGGAGTTAGGGCCTTCTGGTGGTTCTTGCTTGTTCAGCGGGCATGCACGAAACAAATGTCCATACTCATGGCACCTGCGACATCTAAAAGGTATATGCTCGTAGTCTAGAGGTTGCTACCATACCTCATCATGGTATTCCAACTCTATGAATTCTAGCAGTGGCTCTGTTATGTTCATGTAAACACAAATTCGGTTGTAATAAGTATATCTTCCCTTTCTGGTTGATTCGGCAACCTTAACGAAGTTCCCGATGGAGTTTCCAATGCCTTCCAAGATCTCAGGGTCCCAAAAGTCGACTGGCAGAGAAAATAATCGAACCCAAATAGGTGCCGCATGGCGTTTTTCCTGATCTGGGTTATAACATTCCTCCGAGTGCCTCATAAAGAGTCATGCGTTGTTGAAGAAGTAGGGGTCGTCTTCAAAGACTCGTTCCTTGTCTTCTAGATTGGAGAAGATTACTATGAAGAAGCCTTTAGCTCCCAACTTCAGCTCAATATGGCCTTTTGGTTACCATTTGTAGTGGATCCATTTGACCAGATCCTTTTTTACCTGCCAAAACCCAATAAACTTGCATATTAGGGTATGGTATTTCATATATTTCCTGTATACTTCCAATTAGTTATTAGGTATGATGAATCTCAGCTTTTTTGTGGCCTTGGGCATTGAACCCTCATCCATGTTTGCCATTGGGTGCCTAGAATCGAAGGACCTTTGTTGCCGCCTCCTTGGTGGCCCGACGTTGTGGTTCTATGGTTGCTTGTTTCTCTTGCCACTGCATTCTTCTAGGAGGGGATCTCTCCCCCCATGTTGCTGCACTCATTTCTCTATTAGCCAACCTACTCTTGGTGGGTATAGTCCATCTCTTTATTCTTTTGTGAGCTTGCACTGTGAAGGATTCAACATTTGCATACTGTAACCCTAGTCGTAACAGTCATTCATGCTCTCCGTCTCCTATCTAAAAAGATTCACTTTTATCTCCACGTTTAAAAATAGGTACAATGAGGTTTTAAGTCCAAGGTTTAAGGAATCCCTATTTGATTTCTAAATTTAGGAACTTGTATATGTGATGGATAAGGATATACCTTCATTATTTTAAGATTTCAACTTGATAGCCTTCAATGTCCTTATATTTTTCTTTTGCTTGTCGTTAAACCCCAAACTTTATGTCTTCTATATAAAAAATTTCACTCTCCATAGAAATATTTGGAATGTTATCCACATAATTAGGGGATTCATCAATATTTTTATGAAAGGAATTCTACTATCCATTAGGGAAATCATATGAATTTCTTTAGTTTTACAAGTCAATATTTACTTCCAAAATTTATCATGAGCTAGTTTCGATTGATACACAAGCTTTTCTTCATTCCTATTTTATGTAGTGCATCTTTTTCCTTTTAATTATGGATTTGGATCTACTATTTTGATTGAATTTTAAGGAATCGTTAGAGGAATCCCTAAAGGATTTTCTAGAAAGTTTACAATCATTAGTGTACCAAGGGTTGGTTTCTTTGTTTTTATTTTCACATGAAACCTCGATAGAATTTTTTTATAATGGAAGTAGATAAAGTTGTCATAAAATTACGATATAGATATTCAATAATTTTTTTTAATCGAAGTGTATAAAGAACTAGCTTGAAAGCACATGTTCATAGGCCTATTGTCGTTTTGGTTAAAACCTACATGTCCTAATTTTCTAATAAATAATTCCACTTATAACCTAAATGCTTTGTTGACTTCATGAATGTATATAGCTAGTAAGATAGAAGGGACTATATAGTATATTAATCTCCTCTCATTTTGTAACTTGGAGAAGTGTTGGTAGAAGACACCAACACTGATAAAACAATTTTAGTCCTTTTCACTGAAATATAATAATATAATTTTTGGTCAATTGTCATTTCCCGTTTACGTGTCGTTAAGTACTTCTTAACGACTTAAAATTATAATTTTTAATCAAATTTTAAATATCAAATAAAACTTATACCCAAACACGCATAAATATAATATCAACATTAAAAAAAATTAAAAATATTTAATAATTTAATAATATTTAGAAATTAAACATTTCGAAATTTCCACTTTACCACATGCCTAGTGCACTCTTGGATTTTAAACGTGATGGTGTTGAATGGTGCCAAAGTCTCCAAAGTTACGTTTCTTGTATACATTCTGGTCTTGGATTTTACACTCTGGTCCCGAACGTAAACATGATGGTGTTGAATAATGCCAAAGTCTCCAAAGTTACTTTTGTTTTATACATTCTGGACTTGTTCGTCTTTTAATCCTAGGGAACTTGTTTGTCTTTTAATCCTAGGGAATTGGGAATGTGATGGAAACGCTTCCTCTGTCGTGTGCCCCTCCACTGTTTTTAATTTCAGGGAAAGATCAATAGAGTATT